>OZ017739.1:84782741-84935506 GCA_963969285.1 Odontomyia ornata | reverse complement strand
GGCACAGTAAGCAATCAAAGCTGAAAATCTGCACAAAAACTGCACGGGTTCTAGAAACAGCAATTTCCAGATATTTTGCCTAAAACATGTTTCGACCATCAAAACACTAGTTTGGGGTAAACTTTTAAATTAAAACGTCAAAACGCGAAATTCGCACGTTTAAGGGGAGAAAAAGCCATTTAAAGTTTTGGGGAGTTGACACGTGAAAAATTGGGATTTTTCTAGCTTTCAACCACTAAACTTGCCCTTAAACTTTTGCCAAACACCACAAATTTATCCTTTTTGGAAAACTCAGACGCTGATCTATTCATTAACACCAAAATATAGCACATCGGTTGAAAAATCAAGCCACAGCAATGCCGTAAAGGGAAAAAGTTTCCATAACCTGCCCCCAAAAATATAAGGAACCTTATAAAAATTAGTATTCTTATGCAAAGTACTACAAATTTGTATTTGACGTAAACTACAGACGGACAGCTACAAAATGAGACCAACATTTTGATAATCGAATGGAAATTGTGGCTACAGTGAACGATGAAAGCCAGAGGTCGGACAAGGAAATTTACGTATTTTAGACAAATACGTGTCTATGCCTCCTAAGCGTCATAAAAATTAGTATTTTCATGCAAATTACTACATATTTGCACTTGACGCAAACTAAACAAACGCAACTATAAGATAAGACCAAAATTTCAACAATCGGATTCAAATTACGGGCACAGTAAGCAATCAAAGCTGAAAATCTGCACAAAAACTGCACGGGTTCTAGAAACAGCAATTTCCAGATATTTTGCCTAAAACATGTTTCGACCATCAAAACACTAGTTTGGGGTAAACTTTTAAATTAAAACGTCAAAAACGCGAAATTCGCACGTTTAAGGGGAGAAAAAGCCATTTAAAGTTTTGGGGAGTTGACACGTGAAAAATTGGGATTTTTCTAGCTTTCAACCACTAAACTTGCCCTTAAACTTTTGCCAAATACCACAAATTTATACTTTTTGGAAAATTCAGACGCTGATCTATTCATTAACACCAAAATATAGCACATCGGTTGAAAAATCAAGCCACAGCAATGCCGTAAAGGGAAAAAGTTTCCATAACCTGCCCCCAAAAATATAAGGAACCTTAAACAAATTAGTGTTCTTATGCAAAGTACTACAAATTTGTACTTGACGTAAACTACAGACGGACAGCTACAAAATGAGACCAACATTTTGATAATCGAATGGAAATTGTGGCTACAGTGAACGATGAAAGCCAGAGGTCGGACAAGGAAATTTACGTATTTTAAACAAATACGTGTCTATGCCTCCTAAGCGTCATAAAAATTAGTATTTTCATGCAAATTACTACATATTTGCACTTGACGCAAACTAAACAAACGCAACTATAAGATAAGACCAAAATTTCAGCAATCGGATTCAAATTACGGGCACAGTAAGCAATCAAAGCTGAAAATCTGCACAAAAACTGCACGGGTTCTAGAAACAGCAATTTCCAGATATTTTGCCTAAAACATGTTTCGACCATCAAAACACTAGTTTGGGGTAAACTTTTAAATTAAAACGTCAAAACGCGAAATTCGCACGTTTAAGGGGAGAAAAAAGCCATTTAAAGTTTTGGGGAGTTGACACGTGAAAAATTGGGATTTTTCTAGCTTTCAACCACTAAACTTGCCCTTAAACTTTTGCCAAATACCACAAATTTATACTTTTTGGAAAATTCAGACGCTGATCTATTCATTAACACCAAAATATAGCACATCGGTTGAAAAATCAAGCCACAGCAATGCCGTAAAGGGAACAAGTTTCCATAACCTGCTCCCAAAAATATAAGGAACCTTAAACAAATTAGTGTTCTTATGCAAAGTACTACAAATTTGTACTTGACGTAAACTACAGACGGACAGCTACAAAATGAGACCAACATTTTGATAATCGAATGGAAATTGTGGCTACAGTGAACGATGAAAGCCAGAGGTCGGACAAGGAAATTTACGTATTTTAGACAAATACGTGTCTATGCCTCCTAAGCGTCATAAAAATTAGTATTTTCATGCAAATTACTACATATTTGCACCTGACGCAAACTAAACAAACGCAACTATAAGATAAGACCAAAATTTCAACAATCGGATTCAAATTACGGGCACAGTAAGTAATCAAAGCTGAAAATCTGCACAAAAACTGCACGGGTTCTAGAAACAGCAATTTCCAGATATTTTGCCTAAAACATGTTCCGACCATCAAAACACTAGTTTGGGGTAAACTTTTAAATTGCAACGTCAAAACGCGAAATTCGCACGTTTAAGGGGAGAAAAAGCCATTTAAAGTTTTGGGGAGTTGACACGTGAAAAATTGGGATTTTTCTAGCTTTCAACCACTAAACTTGCCCTTAAACTTTTGCCAAATACCACAAATTTATACTTTTTGGAAAATTCAGACGCTGATCTATTCATTAACACCAAAATATAGCACATCGGTTGAAAAATCAAGCCACAGCAATGCCGTAAAGGGAAAAAGTTTCCATAATCTGCCCCCAAAAATATAAGGAACCTTAAACAAATTAGTATTCTTATGCAAAGTACTACAAATTTGTACTTGACGTAAACTACAGACGGACAGCTACAAAATGAGACCAACATTTTGATAATCGAATGGAAATTGTGGCTACAGTGAACGATGAAAGCCAGAGGTCGGACAAGGAAATTTACGTATTTTAGACAAATACGTGTCTATGCCTCCTAAGCGTCATAAAAATTAGTATTTTCATGCAAATTACTACATATTTGCACTTGACGCAAACTAAACAAACGCAACTATAAGATAAGACCAAAATTTCAACAATCGGATTCAAATTACGGGCACAGTAAGCAATCAAAGCTGAAAATCTGCACAAAAACTGCACGGGTTCTAGAAACAGCAATTTCCAGATATTTTGCCTAAAACATGTTCCGACCATCAAAACACTAGTTTGGGGTAAACTTTTAAATTAAAACGTCAAAACGCGAAATTCGCACGTTTAAGGGGAGAAAAAGCCATTTAAAGTTTTGGGGAGTTGACACGTGAAAA
This sequence comes from Odontomyia ornata, assembly GCA_963969285.1. NCBI lineage: Eukaryota > Metazoa > Arthropoda > Insecta > Diptera > Stratiomyidae > Odontomyia > Odontomyia ornata. The sequence goes on along the minus strand of OZ017739.1, from coordinate 84,932,435 downwards.
ATTGGGATTTTTCTAGCTTTCAACCACTAAACTTGCCCTTAAACTTTTGCCAAATACCACAAATTTATACTTTTTGGAAAATTCAGACGCTGATCTATTCATTAACACCAAAATCTAGCACATCGGTTGAAAAATCAAGCCACAGCAATGCCGTAAAGGGAAAAAGTTTCCATAACCTGCCCCCAAAAATTTAAGGAACCTTATAAAAACTAGTGTTCTTATGCAAAGTACTACAAATTTGTACTTGACGTAAACTACAGACGGACAGCTACAAAATGAGACCAACATTTTGATAATCGAATGGAAATTGTGGCTACAGTGAACGATGAAAGCCAGAGGTCGGACAAGGAAATTTACGTATTTTAGACAAATACGTGTCTATGCCTCCTAAGCGTCATAAAAATTAGTATTTTCATGCAAATTACTACATATTTGCACTTGACGCAAACTAAACAAACGCAACTATAAGATAAGACCAAAATTTCAACAATCGGATTCAAATTACGGGCACAGTAAGCAATCAAAGCTGAAAATCTGCACAAAAACTGCACGGGTTCTAGAAACAGCAATTTCCAGATATTTTGCCTAAAACATGTTCCGACCATCAAAACACTAGTTTGGGGTAAACTTTTAAATTAAAACGTCAAAACGCGAAATTCGCACGTTTGTACTTGACGTAAAGCCACTTAAAGTTTTGGGGAGTTGACACGTGAAAAATTGGGATTTTTCTAGCTTTCAACCACTAAACTTGCCCTTAAACTTTTGCCAAATACCACAAATTTATACTTTTTGGAAAATTCAGACGCTGATCTATTCATTAACACCAAAATATAGCACATCGGTTGAAAAATCAAGCCACAGCAATGCCGTCAAGGGAAAAAGTTTCCATAACCTGCCCCCAAAAATATAAGGAACCTTATAAAAATTAGTATTCTTATGCAAAGTACTACAAATTTGTACTTGACGTAAACTACAGACGGACAGCTACAAAATGAGACCAACATTTTGATAATCGAATGGAAATTGTGGCTACAGTGAACGATGAAAGCCAGAGGTCGGACAAGGAAATTTACGTATCTTAGACAAATACGTGTCTATGCCTCCTAAGCGTCATAAAAATTAGTATTTTCATGCAAATTACTACATATTTGCACTTGACGCAAACTAAACAAACGCAACTATAAGATAAGACCAAAATTTCAACAATCGGATTCAAATTACGGGCACAGTAAGCAATCAAAGCTGAAAATCTGCACAAAAACTGCACGGGTTCTAGAAACAGCAATTTCCAGATATTTTGCCTAAAACATGTTTCGACCATCAAAACACTAGTTTGGGGTAAACTTTTAAATTAAAACGTCAAAACGCGAAATTCGCACGTTTAAGGGGAGAAAAAGCCATTTAAAGTTTTGGGGAGTTGACACGTGAAAAATTGGGATTTTTCTAGCTTTCAACCACTAAACTTGCCCTTAAACTTTTGCCAAACACCACAAATTTATCCTTTTTGGAAAACTCAGACGCTGATCTATTCATTAACACCAAAATATAGCACATCGGTTGAAAAATCAAGCCACAGCAATGCCGTAAAGGGAAAAAGTTTCCATAACCTGCCCCCAAAAATATAAGGAACCTTATAAAAATTAGTATTCTTATGCAAAGTACTACAAATTTGTATTTGACGTAAACTACAGACGGACAGCTACAAAATGAGACCAACATTTTGATAATCGAATGGAAATTGTGGCTACAGTGAACGATGAAAGCCAGAGGTCGGACAAGGAAATTTACGTATTTTAGACAAATACGTGTCTATGCCTCCTAAGCGTCATAAAAATTAGTATTTTCATGCAAATTACTACATATTTGCACTTGACGCAAACTAAACAAACGCAACTATAAGATAAGACCAAAATTTCAACAATCGGATTCAAATTACGGGCACAGTAAGCAATCAAAGCTGAAAATCTGCACAAAAACTGCACGGGTTCTAGAAACAGCAATTTCCAGATATTTTGCCTAAAACATGTTTCGACCATCAAAACACTAGTTTGGGGTAAACTTTTAAATTAAAACGTCAAAACGCGAAATTCGCACGTTTAAGGGGAGAAAAAGCCATTTAAAGTTTTGGGGAGTTGACACGTGAAAAATTGGGATTTTTCTAGCTTTCAACCACTAAACTTGCCCTTAAACTTTTGCCAAATACCACAAATTTATACTTTTTGGAAAATTCAGACGCTGATCTATTCATTAACACCAAAATATAGCACATCGGTTGAAAAATCAAGCCACAGCAATGCCGTAAAGGGAAAAAGTTTCCATAACCTGCCCCCAAAAATATAAGGAACCTTAAACAAATTAGTGTTCTTATGCAAAGTACTACAAATTTGTACTTGACGTAAACTACAGACGGACAGCTACAAAATGAGACCAACATTTTGATAATCGAATGGAAATTGTGGCTACAGTGAACGATGAAAGCCAGAGGTCGGACAAGGAAATTTACGTATTTTAAACAAATACGTGTCTATGCCTCCTAAGCGTCATAAAAATTAGTATTTTCATGCAAATTACTACATATTTGCACTTGACGCAAACTAAACAAACGCAACTATAAGATAAGACCAAAATTTCAGCAATCGGATTCAAATTACGGGCACAGTAAGCAATCAAAGCTGAAAATCTGCACAAAAACTGCACGGGTTCTAGAAACAGCAATTTCCAGATATTTTGCCTAAAACATGTTTCGACCATCAAAACACTAGTTTGGGGTAAACTTTTAAATTAAAACGTCAAAACGCGAAATTCGCACGTTTAAGGGGAGAAAAAGCCATTTAAAGTTTTGGGGAGTTGACACGTGAAAAATTGGGATTTTTCTAGCTTTCAACCACTAAACTTGCCCTTAAACTTTTGCCAAATACCACAAATTTATACTTTTTGGAAAATTCAGACGCTGATCTATTCATTAACACCAAAATATAGCACATCGGTTGAAAAATCAAGCCACAGTAATGCCGTAAAGGGAAAAAGTTTCCATAACCTGCCCCCAAAAATATAAGGAACCTTAAACAAATTAGTGTTCTTATGCAAAGTACTACAAATTTGTACTTGACGTAAACTACAGACGGACAGCTACAAAATGAGACCAACATTTTGATAATCGAATGGAAATTGTGGCTACAGTGAACGATGATTGCAGAGGTCGGACAAGGAAATTTACGTATTTTAGACAAATACGTGTCTATGCCTCCTAAGCGTCATAAAAATTAGTATTTTCATGCAAATTACTACATATTTGCACTTGACGCAAACTAAACAAACGCAACTATAAGATAAGACCAAAATTTCAACAATCGGATTCAAATTACGGGCACAGTAAGCAATCAAAGCTGAAAATCTGCACAAAAACTGCACGGGTTCTAGAAACAGCAATTTCCAGATATTTTGCCTAAAACATGTTCCGACCATCAAAACACTAGTTTGGGGTAAACTTTTAAATTTAAACGTCAAAACGCGAAATTCGCACGTTTAAGGGGAGAAAAAGCCATTTAAAGTTTTGGGGAGTTGACACGTGAAAAATTGGGATTTTTCTAGCTTTCAACCACTAAACTTGCCCTTAAACTTTTGCCAAACACCACAAATTTATACTTTTTGGAAAACTCAGACGCTGATCTATTCATTAACACCAAAATATAGCACATCGGTTGAAAAATCAAGCCACAGCAATGCCGTAAAGGGAAAAAGTTTCCATAACCTGCCCCCAAAAATATAAGGAACCTTATAAAAATTAGTATTCTTATGCAAAGTACTACAAATTTGTATTTGACGTAAACTACAGACGGACAGCTACAAAATGAGACCAACATTTTGATAATCGAATGGAAATTGTGGCTACAGTGAACGATGAAAGCCAGAGGTCGGACAAGGAAATTTACGTATTTTAGACAAATACGTGTCTATGCCTCCTAAGCGTCATAAAAATTAGTATTTTCATGCAAATTACTACATATTTGCACTTGACGCAAACTAAACAAACGCAACTATAAGATAAGACCAAAATTTCAACAATCGGATTCAAATTACGGGCACAGTAAGCAATCAAAGCTGAAAATCTGCCCAAAAACTGCACGGGTTCTAGAAACAGCAATTTCCAGATATTTTGCCTAAAACATGTTCCGACCATCAAAACACTAGTTTGGGGTAAACTTTTAAATTAAAACGTCAAAACGCGAAATTCGCACGTTTAAGGGGAGAAAAAGCCATTTAAAGTTTTGGGGAGTTGACACGTGAAAAATTGGGTTTTTTCTAGCTTTCAACCACTAAACTTGCCCTTAAACTTTTGCCAAATACCACAAATTTATACTTTTTGGAAAATTCAGACGCTGATCTATTCATTAACACCAAAATATAGCACATCGGTTGAAAAAGATAGCCACAGCAATGCCGTAAAGGGAAAAAGTTTCCATAACCTGCCCCCAAAAATATAAGGAACCTTATAAAAATTAGTATTCTTATGCAAAGTACTACAAATTTGTATTTGACGTAAACTACAGACGGACAGCTACAAAATGAGACCAACATTTTGATAATCGAATGGAAATTGTGGCTACAGTGAACGATGAAAGCCAGAGGTCGGACAAGGAAATTTACGTATTTTAGACAAATACGTGTCTATGCCTCCTAAGCGTCATAAAAATTAGTATTTTCATGCAAATTACTACATATTTGCACTTGACGCAAACTAAACAAACGCAACTATAAGATAAGACCAAAATTTCAACAATCGGATTCAAATTACGGGCACAGTAAGCAATCAAAGCTGAAAATCTGCCCAAAAACTGCACGGGTTCTAGAAACAGCAATTTCCAGATATTTTGCCTAAAACATGTTCCGACCATCAAAACACTAGTTTGGGGTAAACTTTTAAATTAAAACGTCAAAACGCGAAATTCGCACGTTTAAGGGGAGAAAAAGCCATTTAAAGTTTTGGGGAGTTGACACGTGAAAAATTGGGATTTTTCTAGCTTTCAACCACTAAACTTGCCCTTAAACTTTTGCCAAACACCACAAATTTATACTTTTTGGAAAACTCAGACGCTGATCTATTCATTAACACCAAAATATAGCACATCGGTTGAAAAATCAAGCCACAGCAATGCCGTAAAGGGAAAAAGTTTCCATAACCTGCCCCCAAAAATATAAGGAACCTTATAAAAATTAGTATTCTTATGCAAAGTACTACAAATTTGTATTTGACGTAAACTACAGACGGACAGCTACAAAATGAGACCAACATTTTGATAATCGAATGGAAATTGTGGCTACAGTGAACGATGAAAGCCAGAGGTCGGACAAGGAAATTTACGTATTTTAGACAAATACGTGTCTATGCCTCCTAAGCGTCATAAAAATTAGTATTTTCATGCAAATTACTACATATTTGCACTTGACGCAAACTAAACAAACGCAACTATAAGATAAGACCAAAATTTCAACAATCGGATTCAAATTACGGGCACAGTAAGCAATCAAAGCTGAAAATCTGCACAAAAACTGCACGGGTTCTAGAAACAGCAATTTCCAGATATTTTGCCTAAAACATGTTCCGACCATCAAAACACTAGTTTGGGGTAAACTTTTAAATTTAAACGTCAAAACGCGAAATTCGCACGTTTAAGGGGAGAAAAAGCCATTTAAAGTTTTGGGGAGTTGACACGTGAAAAATTGGGATTTTTCTAGCTTTCAACCACTAAACTTGCCCTTAAACTTTTGCCAAACACCACAAATTTATACTTTTTGGAAAACTCAGACGCTGATCTATTCATTAACACCAAAATATAGCACATCGGTTGAAAAATCAAGCCACAGCAATGCCGTAAAGGGAAAAAGTTTCCATAACCTGCCCCCAAAAATATAAGGAACCTTATAAAAATTAGTATTCTTATGCAAAGTACTACAAATTTGTACTTGACGTAAACTACAGACGGACAGCTACAAAATGAGACCAACATTTTGATAATCGAATGGAAATTGTGGCTACAGTGAACGATGAAAGCCAGAGGTCGGACAAGGAAATTTACGTATTTTAGACAAATACGTGTCTATGCCTCCTAAGCGTCATAAAAATTAGTATTTTCATGCAAATTACTACATATTTGCACTTGACGCAAACTAAACAAACGCAACTATAAGATAAGACCAAAATTTCAGCAATCGGATTCAAATTACGGGCACAGTAAGCAATCAAAGCTGAAAATCTGCACAAAAACTGCACGGGTTCTAGAAACAGCAATTTCCAGATATTTTGCCTAAAACATGTTCCGACCATCAAAACACTAGTTTGGGGTAAACTTTTAAATTAAAACGTCAAAACGCGAAATTCGCACGTTTAAGGGGAGAAAAAGCCATTTAAAGTTTTGGGGAGTTGACACGTGAAAAATTGGGATTTTTCTAGCTTTCAACCACTAAACTTGCCCTTAAACTTTTGCCAAATACCACAAATTTATACTTTTTGGAAAATTCAGACGCTGATCTATTCATTAACACCAAAATATAGCACATCGGTTGAAAAATCAAGCCACAGCAATGCCGTAAAGGGAAAAAGTTTCCATAACCTGCCCCCAAAAATATAAGGAACCTTATAAAAATTAGTATTCTTATGCAAAGTACTACAAATTTATACTTGACGTAAACTACAGACGGACAGCTACAAAATGAGACCAACATTTTGATAATCGAATGGAAATTGTGGCTACAGTGAACGATGAAAGCCAGAGGTCGGACAAGGAAATTTACGTATTTTAGACAAATACGTGTCTATGCCTCCTAAGCGTCATAAAAATTAGTATTTTCATGCAAATTACTACATATTTGCACCTGACGCAAACTAAACAAACGCAACTATAAGATAAGACCAAAATTTCAACAATCGGATTCAAATTACGGGCACAGTAAGCAATCAAAGCTGAAAATCTGCACAAAAACTGCACGGGTTCTAGAAACAGCAATTTCCAGATATTTTGCCTAAAACATGTTCCGACCATCAAAACACTAGTTTGGGGTAAACTTTTAAATTAAAACGTCAAAACGCGAAATTCGCACGTTTAAGGGGAGAAAAAGCCATTTAAAGTTTTGGGGAGTTGACACGTGAAAAATTGGGATTTTTCTAGCTTTCAACCACTAAACTTGCCCTTAAACTTTTGCCAAATACCACAAATTTATACTTTTTGGAAAATTCAGACGCTGATCTATTCATTAACACCAAAATATAGCACATCGGTTGAAAAATCAAGCCACAGCAATGCCGTAAAGGGGAAAAGTTTCCATAACCTGCCCCCAAAAATATAAGGAACCTTATAAAAATTAGTATTCTTATGCAAAGTACTACAAATTTGTACTTGACGTAAACTACAGACGGACAGCTACAAAATGAGACCAACATTTTGATAATCGAATGGAAATTGTGCCTACAGTGAACGATGAAAGCCAGAGGTCGGACAAGGAAATTTACGTATTTTAGACAAATACGTGTCTATGCCTCCTAAGCGTCATAAAAATTAGTATTTTCATGCAAATTACTACATATTTGCACTTGACGCAAACTAAACAAACGCAACTATAAGATAAGACCAAAATTTCAACAATCGGATTCAAATTACGGGCACAGTAAGCAATCAAAGCTGAAAATCTGCACAAAAACTGCACGGGTTCTAGAAACAGCAATTTCCAGATATTTTGCCTAAAACATGTTCCGACCATCAAAACACTAGTTTGGGGTAAACTTTTAAATTGCAACGTCAAAACGCGAAATTCGCACGTTTAAGGGGAGAAAAAGCCATTTAAAGTTTTGGGGAGTTGACACGTGAAAAATTGGGATTTTTCTAGCTTTCAACCACTAAACTTGCCCTTAAACTTTTGCCAAATACCACAAATTTATACTTTTTGGAAAATTCAGACGCTGATCTATTCATTAACACCAAAATATAGCACATCGGTTGAAAAATCAAGCCACAGCAATGCCGTAAAGGGAAAAAGTTTCCATAACCTGCCCCCAAAAATATAAGGAACCTTATAAAAATTAGTATTCTTATGCAAAGTACTACAAATTTGTACTTGACGTAGACTACAGACGGACAGCTACAAAATGAGACCAACATTTTGATAATCGAATGGAAATTGTGGCTACAGTGAACGATGAAAGCCAGAGGTCGGACAAGGAAATTTACGTATTTTAGACAAATACGTGTCTATGCCTCCTAAGCGTCATAAAAATTAGTATTTTCATGCAAATTACTACATATTTGCACTTGACGCAAACTAAACAAACGCAACTATAAGATAAGACCAAAATTTCAACAATCGGATTCAAATTACGGGCACAGTAAGCAATCAAAGCTGAAAATCTGCACAAAAACTGCACGGGTTCTAGAAACAGCAATTTCCAGATATTTTGCCTAAAACATGTTCCGACCATCAAAACACTAGTTTGGGGTAAACTTTTAAATTAAAACGTCAAAACGCGAAATTCGCACGTTTAAGGGGAGAAAAAGCCATTTAAAGTTTTGGGGAGTTGACACGTGAAAAATTGGGATTTTTCTAGCTTTCAACCACTAAACTTGCCCTTAAACTTTTGCCAAATACCACAAATTTATACTTTTTGGAAAATTCAGACGCTGATCTATTCATTAACACCAAAATATAGCACATCGGTTGAAAAATCAAGCCACAGCAATGCCGTAAAGGGAAAAAGTTTCCATAACCTGCCCCCAAAAATATAAGGAACCTTAAACAAATTAGTATTCTTATGCAAAGTACTACAAATTTGTACTTGACGTAAACTACAGACGGACAGCTACAAAATGAGACCAACATTTTGATAATCGAATGGAAATTGTGGCTACAGTGAACGATGAAAGCCAGAGGTCGGACAAGGAAATTTACGTATTTTAGACAAATACGTGTCTATGCCTCCTAAGCGTCATAAAAATTAGTATTTTCATGCAAATTACTACATATTTGCACTTGACGCAAACTAAACAAATGCAACTATAAGATAAGACCAAAATTTCAACAATCGGATTCAAATTACGGGCACAGTAAGCAATCAAAGCTGAAAATCTGCACAAAAACTGCACGGGTTCTAGAAACAGCAATTTCCAGATATTTTGTCTAAAACATGTTCCGACCATCAAAACACTAGTTTGGGGTAAACTTTTAAATTGCAACGTCAAAACGCGAAATTCGCACGTTTAAGGGGAGAAAAAGCCATTTAAAGTTTTGGGGAGTTGACACGTGAAAAATTGGGATTTTTCCAGCTTTCAACCACTAAACTTGCCCTTAAACTTTTGCCAAATACCACAAATTTATACTTTTTGGAAAATTCAGACGCTGATCTATTCATTAACACCAAAATATAGCACATCGGTTGAAAAATCAAGCCACAGCAATGCCGTAAAGGGAAAAAGTTTCCATAACCTGCCCCCAAAAATATAAGGAACCTTATAAAAATTAGTATTCTTATGCAAAGTACTACAAATTTGTACTTGACGTAAACTACAGACGGACAGCTACAAAATGAGACCAACATTTTGATAATCGAATGGAAATTGTGGCTACAGTGAACGATGAAAGCCAGAGGTCGGACAAGGAAATTTACGTATTTTAGACAAATACGTGTCTATGCCTCCTAAGCGTCATAAAAATTAGTATTTTCATGCAAATTACTACATATTTGCACTTGACGCAAACTAAACAAACGCAACTATAAGATAAGACCAAAATTTCAACAATCGGATTCAAATTACGGGCACAGTAAGCAACCAAAGCTGAAAATCTGCACAAAAACTGCACGGGTTCTAGAAACAGCAATTTCCAGATATTTTGCCTAAAACATGTTCCGACCATCAAAACACTAGTTTGGGGTAAACTTTTAAATTAAAACGTCAAAACGCGAAATTCGCACGTTTAAGGGGAGAAAAAGCCATTTAAAGTTTTGGGGAGTTGACACGTGAAAATTGGGATTTTTCTAGCTTTCAACCACTAAACTTGCCCTTAAACTTTTGCCAAATACCACAAATTTATACTTTTTGGAAAATTCAGACGCTGATCTATTCATTAACACCAAAATATAGCACATCGGTTGAAAAATCAAGCCACAGCAATGCCGTAAAGGGAAAAAGTTTCCATAACCTGCCCCCAAAAATATAAGGAACCTTAAACAAATTAGTGTTCTTATGCAAAGTACTACAAATTTGTACTTGATGTAAACTACAGACGGACAGCTACAAAATGAGACCAACATTTTGATAATCGAATGGAAATTGTGGCTACAGTGAACGATGAAAGCCAGAGGTCGGACAAGGAAATTTACGTATTTTAGACAAATACGTGTCTATGCCTCCTAAGCGTCATAAAAATTAGTATTTTCATGCAAATTACTACATATTTGCACTTGACGCAAACTAAACAAACGCAACTATAAGATAAGACCAAAATTTCAACAATCGGATTCAAATTACGGGCACAGTAAGCAATCAAAGCTGAAAATCTGCACAAAAACTGCACGGGTTCTAGAAACAGCAATTTCCAGATATTTTGCCTAAAACATGTTCCGACCATCAAAACACTAGTTTGGGGTAAACTTTTAAATTAAAACGTCAAAACGCGAAATTCGCACGTTTAAGGGGAGAAAAAGCCATTTAAAGTTTTGGGGAGTTGACACGTGAAAAATTGGGATTTTTCTAGCTTTCAACCACTAAACTTGCCCTTAAACTTTTGCCAAATACCACAAATTTATACTTTTTGGAAAACTCAGACGCTGATCTATTCATTAACACCAAAATATAGCACATCGGTTGAAAAATCAAGCCACAGCAATGCCGTAAAGGGAAAAAGTTTCCATAACCTGCCCCCAAAAATATAAGGAACCTTATAAAAATTAGTATTCTTATGCAAAGTACTACAAATTTGTACTTGACGTAAACTACAGACGGACAGCTACAAAATGAGACCAACACTTTGATAATCGAATGGAAATTGTGGCTACAGTGAACGATGAAAGCCAGAGGTCGGACAAGGGAATTTACGTATTTTAGACAAATACGTGTCTATGCCTCGTAAGCGTCATAAAAATTAGTATTTTCATGCAAATTACTACATATTTGCACTTGACGCAAACTAAACAAACGCAACTATAAGATAAGACCAAAATTTCAACAATCGGATTCAAATTACGGGCACAGTAAGCAATCAAAGCTGAAAATCTGCACAAAAACTGCACGGGTTCTAGAAACAGCAATTTCCAGATATTTTGCCTAAAACATGTTCCGACCATCAAAACACTAGTTTGGGGTAAACTTTTAAATTAAAACGTCAAAACGCGAAATTCGCACGTTTAAGGGGAGAAAAAGCCATTTAAAGTTTTGGGGAGTTGACACGTGAAAAATTGGGATTTTTCTAGCTTTCAACCACTAAACTTGCCCTTAAACTTTTGCCAAATACCACAAATTTATACTTTTTGGAAAATTCAGACGCTGATCTATTCATTAACACCAAAATATAGCACATCGGTTGAAAAATCAAGCCACAGCAATGCCGTAAAGGGAAAAAGTTTCCATAACCTGCCCCCAAAAATATAAGGAACCTTATAAAAACTAGTGTTCTTATGCAAAGTACTACAAATTTGTACTTGACGTAAGCTACAGACGGACAGCTACAAAATGAGACCAACATTTTGATAATCGAATGGAAATTGTGGCTACAGTGAACGATGATTGCAGAGGTCGGACAAGGAAATTTACGTATTTTAGACAAATACGTGTCTATGCCTCCTAAGCGTCATAAAAATTAGTATTTTCATGCAAATTACTACATATTTGCACTTGACGCAAACTAAACAAACGCAACTATAAGATAAGACCAAAATTTCAACAATCGGATTCAAATTACGGGCACAGTAAGCAATCAAAGCTGAAAATCTGCACAAAAACTGCACGGGTTCTAGAAACAGCAATTTCCAGATATTTTGCCTAAAACATGTTCCGACCATCAAAACACTAGTTTGGGGTAAACTTTTAAATTAAAACGTCAAAACGCGAAATTCGCACGTTTAAGGGGAGAAAAAGCCATTTAAAGTTTTGGGGAGTTGACACGTGAAAAATTGGGATTTTTCTAGCTTTCAACCACTAAACTTGCCCTTAAACTTTTGCCAAATACCACAAATTTATACTTTTTGGAAAATTCAGACGCTGATCTATTCATTAACACCAAAATATAGCACATCGGTTGAAAAATCAAGCCACAGCAATGCCGTAAAGGGAAAAAGTTTCCATAACCTGCCCCCAAAAATATAAGGAACCTTAAACAAATTAGTGTTCTTATGCAAAGTACTACAAATTTGTACTTGATGTAAACTACAGACGGACAGCTACAAAATGAGACCAACATTTTGATAATCGAATGGAAATTGTGGCTACAGTGAACGATGAAAGCCAGAGGTCGGACAAGGAAATTTACGTATTTTAGACAAATACGTGTCTATGCCTCCTAAGCGTCATAAAAATTAGTATTTTCATGCAAATTACTACATATTTGCACTTGACGCAAACTAAACAAACGCAACTATAAGATAAGACCAAAATTTCAACAATCGGATTCAAATTACGGGCACAGTAAGCAATCAAAGCTGAAAATCTGCACAAAAACTGCACGGGTTCTAGAAACAGCAATTTCCAGATATTTTGCCTAAAACATGTTCCGACCATCAAAACACTAGTTTGGGGTAAACTTTTAAATTAAAACGTCAAAACGCGAAATTCGCACGTTTAAGGGGAGAAAAAGCCATTTAAAGTTTTGGGGAGTTGACACGTGAAAAATTGGGATTTTTCTAGCTTTCAACCACTAAACTTGCCCTTAAACTTTTGCCAAATACCACAAATTTATACTTTTTGGAAAACTCAGACGCTGATCTATTCATTAACACCAAAATATAGCACATCGGTTGAAAAATCAAGCCACAGCAATGCCGTAAAGGGAAAAAGTTTCCATAACCTGCCCCCAAAAATATAAGGAACCTTATAAAAATTAGTATTCTTATGCAAAGTACTACAAATTTGTACTTGACGTAAACTACAGACGGACAGCTACAAAATGAGACCAACACTTTGATAATCGAATGGAAATTGTGGCTACAGTGAACGATGAAAGCCAGAGGTCGGACAAGGGAATTTACGTATTTTAGACAAATACGTGTCTATGCCTCGTAAGCGTCATAAAAATTAGTATTTTCATGCAAATTACTACATATTTGCACTTGACGCAAACTAAACAAACGCAACTATAAGATAAGACCAAAATTTCAACAATCGGATTCAAATTACGGGCACAGTAAGCAATCAAAGCTGAAAATCTGCACAAAAACTGCACGGGTTCTAGAAACAGCAATTTCCAGATATTTTGCCTAAAACATGTTCCGACCATCAAAACACTAGTTTGGGGTAAACTTTTAAATTAAAACGTCAAAACGCGAAATTCGCACGTTTAAGGGGAGAAAAAGCCATTTAAAGTTTTGGGGAGTTGACACGTGAAAAATTGGGATTTTTCTAGCTTTCAACCACTAAACTTGCCCTTAAACTTTTGCCAAATACCACAAATTTATACTTTTTGGAAAATTCAGACGCTGATCTATTCATTAACACCAAAATATAGCACATCGGTTGAAAAATCAAGCCACAGCAATGCCGTAAAGGGAAAAAGTTTCCATAACCTGCCCCCAAAAATATAAGGAACCTTATAAAAACTAGTGTTCTTATGCAAAGTACTACAAATTTGTACTTGACGTAAGCTACAGACGGACAGCTACAAAATGAGACCAACATTTTGATAATCGAATGGAAATTGTGGCTACAGTGAACGATGATTGCAGAGGTCGGACAAGGAAATTTACGTATTTTAGACAAATACGTGTCTATGCCTCCTAAGCGTCATAAAAATTAGTATTTTCATGCAAATTACTACATATTTGCACTTGACGCAAACTAAACAAACGCAACTATAAGATAAGACCAAAATTTCAACAATCGGATTCAAATTACGGGCACAGTAAGCAATCAAAGCTGAAAATCTGCACAAAAACTGCACGGGTTCTAGAAACAGCAATTTCCAGATATTTTGCCTAAAACATGTTCCGACCATCAAAACACTAGTTTGGGGTAAACTTTTAAATTAAAACGTCAAAACGCGAAATTCGCACGTTTAAGGGGAGAAAAAGCCATTTAAAGTTTTGGGGAGTTGACACGTGAAAAATTGGGATTTTTCTAGCTTTCAACCACTAAACTTGCCCTTAAACTTTTGCCAAATACCACAAATTTATACTTTTTGGAAAATTCAGACGCTGATCTATTCATTAACACCAAAATATAGCACATCGGTTGAAAAATCAAGCCACAGCAATGCCGTAAAGGGAAAAAGTTTCCATAACCTGCCCCCAAAAATATAAGGAACCTTATAAAAATTAGTATTCTTATGCAAAGTACTACAAATTTGTACTTGACGTAAACTACAGACGGACAGTTACAAAATGAGACCAACATTTTGATAATCGAATGGAAATTGTGGCTACAGTGAACGATGAAAGCCAGAGGTCGGACAAGGAAATTTACGTATTTTAGACAAATACGTGTCTATGCCTCCTAAGCGTCATAAAAATTAGTATTTTCATGCAAATTACTACATATTTGCACTTGACGCAAACTAAACAAACGCAACTATAAGATAAGACCAAAATTTCAACAATCGGATTCAAATTACGGGCACAGTAAGCAATCAAAGCTGAAAATCTGCACAAAAACTGCACGGGTTCTAGAAACAGCAATTTCCAGATATTTTGCCTAAAACATGTTCCGACCATCAAAACACTAGTTTGGGGTAAACTTTTAAATTAAAACGTCAAAACGCGAAATTCGCACGTTTAAGGGGAGAAAAAGCCATTTAAAGTTTTGGGGAGTTGACACGTGAAAAATTGGGATGGATTTTTCTAGCTTTCAACCACTAAACTTGCCCTTAAACTTTTGCCAAATACCACAAATTTATACTTTTTGGAAAATTCAGACGCTGATCTATTCATTAACACCAAAATATAGCACATCGGTTGAAAAATCAAGCCACAGCAATGCCGTAAAGGGAAAAAGTTTCCATAACCTGCCCCCAAAAATATAAGGAACCTTATAAAAATTAGTATTCTTATGCAAAGTACTACAAATTTGTACTTGACGTAAACTACAGACGGACAGCTACAAAATGAGACCAACATTTTGATAATCGAATGGAAATTGTGGCTACAGTGAACGATGAAAGCCAGAGGTCGGACAAGGAAATTTACGTATTTTAGACAAATACGTGTCTATGCCTCCTAAGCGTCATAAAAATTAGTATTTTCATGCAAATTACTACATATTTGCATTTGACGCAAACTAAACAAACGCAACTATAAGAAAATCCCCGTTGGCAGCACCAGCCGGAAAGGTAAATTTCTCGTATGTAGCATAAAGCTTCGAAAAAAAATTTGGCTTGCCTACTACTCAACTTCTTTCTGCAATTTTCGTAGTACCACATGGGTATTTATTAACATAAAAAAAATCTGGCCACGTTCGTTCTTAGAGACCTTTTATCGGGGCGCAAATATTTTGCTAATTAAATTAAGTTGCATACGTATGGATTACATATTGAAAATCGGCGGATCATAAATTGTTGTAAACATATAAATACCGGTTTCGCCCTTCTCGCATTTGCTGTTTACACAGTTCACAGTGGTAACCACACAAAGGCTTAAATAGCTCGAATAGTTAATTTCAAAAGATTTCCATGAAAGTTTAATCAGCACTTGCGTTGCCATTAATATATACATTTTCAATTTTTTTCTGAACTATGAGGGCCGTCATTTCAATTTTTATTGAAATCGGCTGCTAAAAATATTAAGCTGTAAATTTTCGACTTTTTCATTTGTCATTCGATTTGCATAATTAAATTAAATTAACTTGCGTTAATAACTTATAATTTCAAGTTTCAACGGAATCTGTTGAGAATCTTGGCTGCTACAGAAATAAAAAAAATTGTATGCCACCCCCCTGTATGGGGAGACCCCCCTTAAAATACCTTAAAATATTTTCTTGCACTGCAAATTTCAAGAGGCACCACTTTTGACCTACGTAGAAAATTTCCTCATTCTAGCTCATGTGGTTTGCGAGAAAACTTGTTTTGACGCACGAACAAACGGACGGACAGACAGACAAGTCGCGATTTTATAATTTTTTAAGGGGATTGTTAAAAAGATTTTACAATATCTTAAAAATGGTCTGGTTTATAAATTCTATCAAGTAAAGTCATTTAAAACGTTATCATGAAAAATATTCATTATTTCAGTTGGCACTTAAATAGCGAATTGCGCTTGCCTTCTGACCTTTGGGGGCCGCCATTTTGAATGCATGCATTTTATTTTGGATTATTTTAAATCTTTGTATGCTAGGAACTCATCAATCAATGTACTATCTCGTTCAAATAGAAGTTTCACTCTAGACAGGGCAAAATAATTCAATTTTTAAAGAAAATGGCAGCTAAAAATATTAGGCTTTAAATTTTCGACTTTTTTATTTTTCATTCAATTTCAATAATTTCCTGTATAATACAAGAACATAGTACAGAGATCCATAATCTCAAGTTTTATCAAAATCCGCTGGAAAATGTGACCGCTAGAGGGCCACAAAAACCTGAAAAAAACGCATATTTAAACGGCCGCCATTTTGTAATTTGCTCATGCATGATCACCAAAATATCAAAGGCTGTAGGCCTAAATAATGTCTATCTTGAAACCAAATTTCGTATACGTGGGATTAAAATTGCGACTTTAAAAGCCTTTGAAATTTTGCCCTTTAACTGGCCGCCATTTTGTTTTTTGCAACCTGACCTCCAATTTTTTCACGTAGTTCTTTAGATACTTATAATTTCTATCAAGTTACCAAATTTCATGAAAATCTGTTGAAAGCTTTGACCACTATTACAACAACAAAATTTTGCACGTTTTTCGACCTTTGAGCGCCCGCCATTTTGTTTCTGCCGTACCGACTTTGGATTTTTTATTGTGAGATTCATCACATACATCAATGAACCTTTGTACCAAATTTCATCCAAATCGGAGCTATACTTTGGTCAGAACAGAAATCACGATTTTTCGTCTAAAATGGCCGCCATTTTGTTTTTGCCCGGCCGATATAGCTGGTTCACGAACTTAACCGAGATAATTACCCAATACACCTTTCCTGAAAATTTGGTGAAAATCGAAGCAAAATTGCAACCTCTATCGTGGTCACAAATTTCGTTATATCCCATATATATATATATATATATATATGATGCTCTCCGCAATAGGTAAATTTCTCTCGAGAAATTTACCTAATAAGACCAAAATTTCAACAATCGGATTCAAATTACGGGCACAGTAAGCAATCAAAGCTGAAAATCTGCACAAAAACTGCACGGGTTCTAGAAACAGCAATTTCCAGATATTTTGCCTAAAACATGTTCCGACCATCAAAACACTAGTTTGGGGTAAACTTTTAAATTGCAACGTCAAAACGCGAAATTCGCACGTTTAAGGGGAGAAAAAGCCATTTAAAGTTTTGGGGAGATGACACGTGAAAAATTGGGATTTTTCTAGCTTTCAACCACTAAACTTGCCCTTAAACTTTTGCCAAATACCACAAATTTATACTTTTTGGAAAATTCAGACGCTGATCTATTCATTAACACCAAAATATAGCACATCGGTTGAAAAATCAAGCCACAGCAATGCCGTAAAGGGAAAAAGTTTCCATAACCTGCCCCCAAAAATATAAGGAACCTTATAAAAATTAGTATTCTTCTGCAAAGTACTACAAATTTGTACTTGACGTAAACTACAGACGGACAGCTACAAAATGAGACCAACATTTTGATAATCGAATGGAAATTGTGGCTACAGTGAACGATGAAAGCCAGAGGTCGGACAAGGAAATTTACGTATTTTAGACAAATACGTGTCTATGCCTCCTAAGCGTCATAAAAATTAGTATTTTCACGCAAATTACTACATATTTGCACTTGACGCAAACTAAACAAACGCAGCTATAAGATAAGACCAAAATTTCAACAATCGGATTCAAATTACGGGCACAGTAAGCAATCAAAGCTGAAAATCTGCACAAAAACTGCACGGGTTCTAGAAACAGCAATTTCCAGATATTTTGCCTAAAACATGTTCCGACCATCAAAACACTAGTTTGGGGTAAACTTTTAAATTGCAACGTCAAAACGCGAAATTCGCACGTTTAAGGGGAGAAAAAGCCATTTAAAGTTTTGGGGAGTTGACACGTGAAAAATTGGGATTTTTCTAGCTTTCAACCACTAAACTTGCCCTTAAACTTTTGCCAAATACCACAAATTTATACTTTTTGGAAAACTCAGACGCTGATCTATTCATTAACACCAAAATATAGCACATCGGTTGAAAAATCAAGCCACAGCAATGCCGTAAAGGGAAAAAGTTTCCATAACCTGCCCCCAAAAATATAAGGAACCTTATAAAAATTAGTATTCTTATGCAAAGTACTACAAATTTGTACTTGACGTAAACTACAGACGGACAGCTACAAAATGAGACCAACATTTTGATAATCGAATGGAAATTGTGGCTACAGTGAACGATGAAAGCCAGAGGTCGGACAAGGAAATTTACGTATTTTAGACAAATACGTGTCTATGCCTCCTAAGCGTCATAAAAATTAGTATTTTCATGCAAATTACTACATATTTGCACTTGACGCAAACTAAACAAACGCAACTATAAGATAAGACCAAAATTTCAACAATCGGATTCAAATTACGGGCACAGTAAGCAATCAAAGCTGAAAATCTGCACAAAAACTGCACGGGTTCTAGAAACAGCAATTTCCAGATATTTTGCCTAAAACATGTTCCGACCATCAAAACACTAGTTTGGGGTAAACTTTTAAATTAAAACGTCAAAACGCGAAATTCGCACGTTTAAGGGGAGAAAAAGCCATTTAAAGTTTTGGGGAGTTGACACGTGAAAAATTGGGATTTTTCTAGCTTTCAACCACTAAACTTGCCCTTAAACTTTTGCCAAATACCACAAATTTATACTTTTTGGAAAATTCAGACGCTGATCTATTCATTAACACCAAAATATAGCACATCGGTTGAAAAATCAAGCCACAGCAATGCCGTAAAGGGAAAAAGTTTCCATAACCTGCCCCCAAAAATATAAGGAACCTTATAAAAACTAGTGTTCTTATGCAAAGTACTACAAATTTGTACTTGACGTAAACTACAGACGGACAGCTACAAAATGAGACCAACATTTTGATAATCGAATGGAAATTGTGGCTACAGTGAACGATGATTGCAGAGGTCGGACAAGGAAATTTACGTATTTTAGACAAATACGTGTCTATGCCTCCTAAGCGTCATAAAAATTAGTATTTTCATGCAAATTACTACATATTTGCACTTGACGCAAACTAAACAAACGCAACTATAAGATAAGACCAAAATTTCAACAATCGGATTCAAATTACGGGCACAGTAAGCAATCAAAGCTGAAAATCTGCACAAAAACTGCACGGGTTCTAGAAACAGCAATTTCCAGATATTTTGCCTAAAACATGTTCCGACCATCAAAACACTAGTTTGGGGTAAACTTTTAAATTAAAACGTCAAAACGCGAAATTCACACGTTTAAGGGGAGAAAAAGCCATTTAAAGTTTTGGGGAGTTGACACGTGAAAAATTGGGATTTTTCTAGCTTTCAACCACTAAACTTGCCCTTAAACTTTTGCCAAATACCACAAATTTATACTTTTTGGAAAATTCAGACGCTGATCTATTCATTAACACCAAAATATAGCACATCGGTTGAAAAATCAAGCCACAGCAATGCCGTAAAGGGAAAAAGTTTCCATAACCTGCCCCCAAAAATATAAGGAACCTTATAAAAATTAGTATTCTTATGCAAAGTACTACAAATTTGTACTTGACGTAAACTACAGACGGACAGCTACAAAATGAGACCAACATTTTGATAATCGAATGGAAATTGTGGCTACAGTGAACGATGAAAGCCAGAGGTCGGACAAGGAAATTTACGTATTTTAGACAAATACGTGTCTATGCCTCCTAAGCGTCATAAAAATTAGTATTTTCATGCAAATTACTACATATTTGCACTTGACGCAAACTAAACAAACGCAACTATAAGATAAGACCAAAATTTCAACAATCGGATTCAAATTACGGGCACAGTAAGCAATCAAAGCTGAAAATCTGCACAAAAACTGCACGGGTTCTAGAAACAGCAATTTCCAGATATTTTGCCTAAAACATGTTCCGACCATCAAAACACTAGTTTGGGGTAAACTTTTAAATTGCAACGTCAAAACGCGAAATTCGCACGTTTAAGGGGAGAAAAAGCCATTTAAAGTTTTGGGGAGTTGACACGTGAAAAATTGGGATTTTTCTAGCTTTCAACCACTAAACTTGCCCTTAAACTTTTGCCAAATACCACAAATTTATACTTTTTGGAAAACTCAGACGCTGATCTATTCATTAACACCAAAATATAGCACATCGGTTGAAAAATCAAGCCACAGCAATGCCGTAAAGGGAAAAAGTTTCCATAACCTGCCCCCAAAAATATAAGGAACCTTATAAAAATTAGTATTCTTATGCAAAGTACTACAAATTTGTACTTGACGTAAACTACAGACGGACAGCTACAAAATGAGACCAACATTTTGATAATCGAATGGAAATTGTGGCTACAGTGAACGATGAAAGCCAGAGGTCGGACAAGGAAATTTACGTATTTTAGACAAATACGTGTCTATGCCTCCTAAGCGTCATAAAAATTAGTATTTTCATGCAAATTACTACATATTTGCACTTGACGCAAACTAAACAAACGCAACTATAAGATAAGACCAAAATTTCAACAATCGGATTCAAATTACGGGCACAGTAAGCAATCAAAGCTGAAAATCTGCACAAAAACTGCACGGGTTCTAGAAACAGCAATTTCCAGATATTTTGCCTAAAACATGTTCCGACCATCAAAACACTAGTTTGGGGTAAACTTTTAAATTAAAACGTCAAAACGCGAAATTCGCACGTTTAAGGGGAGAAAAAGCCATTTAAAGTTTTGGGGAGTTGACACGTGAAAAATTGGGATTTTTCTAGCTTTCAACCACTAAACTTCCCCTTAAACTTTTGCCAAATACCACAAATTTATACTTTTTGGAAAATTCAGACGCTGATCTATTCATTAACACCAAAATATAGCACATCGGTTGAAAAATCAAGCCACAGCAATGCCGTAAAGGGAAAAAGTTTCCATAACCTGCCCCCAAAAATATAAGGAACCTTATAAAAACTAGTGTTCTTATGCAAAGTACTACAAATTTGTACTTGACGTAAACTACAGACGGACAGCTACAAAATGAGACCAACATTTTGATAATCGAATGGAAATTGTGGCTACAGTGAACGATGATTGCAGAGGTCGGACAAGGAAATTTACGTATTTTAGACAAATACGTGTCTATGCCTCCTAAGCGTCATAAAAATTAGTATTTTCATGCAAATTACTACATATTTGCACTTGACGCAAACTAAATAAACGCAACTATAAGATAAGACCAAAATTTCAACAATCGGATTCAAATTACGGGCACAGTAAGCAATCAAAGCTGAAAATCTGCACAAAAACTGCACGGGTTCTAGAAACAGCAATTTCCAGATATTTTGCCTAAAACATGTTCCGACCATCAAAACACTAGTTTGGGGTAAACTTTTAAATTAAAACGTCAAAACGCGAAATTCACACGTTTAAGGGGAGAAAAAGCCATTTAAAGTTTTGGGGAGTTGACACGTGAAAAATTGGGATTTTTCTAGCTTTCAACCACTAAACTTGCCCTTAAACTTTTGCCAAATACCACAAATTTATACTTTTTGGAAAATTCAGACGCTGATCTATTCATTAACACCAAAATATAGCACATCGGTTGAAAAATCAAGCCACAGCAATGCCGTAAAGGGAAAAAGTTTCCATAACCTGCCCCCAAAAATATAAGGAACCTTATAAAAATTAGTATTCTTATGCAAAGTACTACAAATTTGTACTTGACGTAAACTACAGACGGACAGTTACAAAATGAGACCAACATTTTGATAATCGAATGGAAATTGTGGCTACAGTGAACGATGAAAGCCAGAGGTCGGACAAGGAAATTTACGTATTTTAGACAAATACGTGTCTATGCCTCCTAAGCGTCATAAAAATTAGTATTTTCATGCAAATTACTACATATTTGCACTTGACGCAAACTAAACAAACGCAACTATAAGATAAGACCAAAATTTCAACAATCGGATTCAAATTACGGGCACAGTAAGCAATCAAAGCTGAAAATCTGCACAAAAACTGCACGGGTTCTAGAAACAGCAATTTCCAGATATTTTGCCTAAAACATGTTCCGACCATCAAAACACTAGTTTGGGGTAAACTTTTAAATTAAAACGTCAAAACGCGAAATTCGCACGTTTAAGGGGAGAAAAAGCCATTTAAAGTTTTGGGGAGTTGACACGTGAAAAATTGGGATTTTTCTAGCTTTCAACCACTAAACTTGCCCTTAAACTTTTGCCAAATACCACAAATTTATACTTTTTGGAAAACTCAGACGCTGATCTATTCATTAACACCAAAATATAGCACATCGGTTGAAAAATCAAGCCACAGCAATGCCGTAAAGGGAAAAAGTTTCCATAACCTGCCCCCAAAAATATAAGGAACCTAATAAAAATTAGTATTCTTATGCAAAGTACTACAAATTTGTACTTGACGTAAACTACAGACGGACAGCTACAAAATGAGACCAACATTTTGATAATCGAATGGAAATTGTGGCTACAGTGAACGATGAAAGCCAGAGGTCGGACAAGGAAATTTACGTATTTTAGACAAATACGTGTCTATGCCTCCTAAGCGTCATAAAAATTAGTATTTTGACGCAAATTACTACATATTTGCACTTGACGCAAACTAAACAAACGCAACTATAAGATAAGACCAAAATTTCAACAATCGGATTCAAATTACGGGCACAGTAAGCAATCAAAGCTGAAAATCTGCACAAAAACTGCACGGGTTCTAGAAACAGCAATTTCCAGATATTTTGCCTAAAACATGTTCCGACCATCAAAACACTAGTTTGGGGTAAACTTTTAAATTGCAACGTCAAAACGCGAAATTCGCACGTTTAAGGGGAGAAAAAGCCATTTAAAGTTTTGGGGAGTTGACACGTGAAAAATTGGGATTTTTCTAGCTTTCAACCACTAAACTTGCCCTTAAACTTTTGCCAAATACCACAAATTTATACTTTTTGGAAAATTCAGACGCTGATCTATTCATTAACACCAAAATATAGCACATCGGTTGAAAAATCAAGCCACAGCAATGCCGTAAAGAGAAAAAGTTTCCATAACCTGCCCCCAAAAATATAAGGAACCTTATAAAAATTAGTATTCTTATGCAAAGTACTACAAATTTGTACTTGACGTAAACTACAGACGGACAGCTACAAAATGAGACCAACATTTTGATAATCGAATGGAAATTGTGGCTACAGTGAACGATGAAAGCCAGAGGTCGGACAAGGAAATTTACGTATTTTAGACAAATACGTGTCTATGCCTCCTAAGCGTCATAAAAATAAGTATTTTCATGCAAATTACTACATATTTGCACTTGACGCAAACTAAACAAACGCAACTATAAGATAAGACCAAAATTTCAACAATCGGATTCAAATTACGGGCACAGTAAGCAATCAAAGCTGAAAATCTGCACAAAAACTGCACGGGTTCTAGAAACAGCAATTTCCAGATATTTTGCCTAAAACATGTTCCGACCATCAAAACACTAGTTTGGGGTAAACTTTTAAATTGCAACGTCAAAACGCGAAATTCGCACGTTTAAGGGGAGAAAAAGCCATTTAAAGTTTTGGGGAGATGACACGTGAAAAATTGGGATTTTTCTAGCTTTCAACCACTAAACTTGCCCTTAAACTTTTGCCAAATACCACAAATTTATACTTTTTGGAAAATTCAGACGCTGATCTATTCATTAACACCAAAATATAGCACATCGGTTGAAAAATCAAGCCACAGCAATGCCGTAAAGGGAAAAAGTTTCCATAACCTGCCCCCAAAAATATAAGGAACCTTATAAAAATTAGTATTCTTATGCAAAGTACTACAAATTTGTACTTGACGTAAACTACAGACGGACAGCTACAAAATGAGACCAACATTTTGATAATCGAATGGAAATTGTGGCTACAGTGAACGATGAAAGCCAGAGGTCGGACAAGGAAATTTACGTATTTTAGACAAATACGTGTCTATGCCTCCTAAGCGTCATAAAAATTAGTATTTTCACGCAAATTACTACATATTTGCACTTGACGCAAACTAAACAAACGCAACTATAAGATAAGACCAAAATTTCAACAATCGGATTCAAATTACGGGCACAGTAAGCAATCAAAGCTGAAAATCTGCACAAAAACTGCACGGGTTCTAGAAACAGCAATTTCCAGATATTTTGCCTAAAACATGTTCCGACCATCAAAACACTAGTTTGGGGTAAACTTTTAAATTGCAACGTCAAAACGCGAAATTCGCACGTTTAAGGGGAGAAAAAGCCATTTGAAGTTTTGGGGAGTTGACACGTGAAAAATTGGGATTTTTCTAGCTTTCAACCACTAAACTTGCCCTTAAACTTTTGCCAAATACCACAA
The DNA here is from genome assembly GCA_963969285.1 of Odontomyia ornata. Taxonomy (NCBI): domain Eukaryota; kingdom Metazoa; phylum Arthropoda; class Insecta; order Diptera; family Stratiomyidae; genus Odontomyia; species Odontomyia ornata. The sequence goes on along the minus strand of OZ017739.1, from coordinate 84,907,537 downwards.
ATTTATACTTTTTGGAAAACTCAGACGCTGATCTATTCATTAACACCAAAATATAGCACATCGGTTGCAAAATCAAGCCACAGCAATGCCGTAAAGGGAAAAAGTTTCCATAACCTGCCCCCAAAAATATAAGGAACCTTATAAAAATTAGTGTTCTTATGCAAAGTACTACAAATTTGTACTTGACGTAAACTACAGACGGACAGCTACAAAATGAGACCAACATTTTGATAATCGAATGGAAATTGTGGCTACAGTGAACGATGAAAGCCAGAGGTCGGACAAGGAAATTTACGTATTTTAGACAAATACGTGTCTATGCCTCCTAAGCGTCATAAAAATTAGTATTTTCATGCAAATTACTACATATTTGCACTTGACGCAAACTAAACAAACGCAACTATAAGATAAGACCAAAATTTCAACAATCGGATTCAAATTACGGGCACAGTAAGCAATCAAAGCTGAAAATCTGCACAAAAACTGCACGGGTTCTAGAAACAGCAATTTCCAGATATTTTGCCTAAAACATGTTCCGACCATCAAAACACTAGTTTGGGGTAAACTTTTAAATTAAAACGTCAAAACGCGAAATTCGCACGTTTAAGGGGAGAAAAAGCCATTTAAAGTTTTGGGGAGTTGACACGTGAAAAATTGGGATTTTTCTAGCTTTCAACCACTAAACTTGCCCTTAAACTTTTGCCAAATACCACAAATTTATACTTTTTGGAAAATTCAGACGCTGATCTATTCATTAACACCAAAATATAGCACATCGGTTGAAAAATCAAGCCACAGCAATGCCGTAAAGGGAAAAAGTTTCCATAACCTGCCCCCAAAAATATAAGGAACCTTATAAAAACTAGTGTTCTTATGCAAAGTACTACAAATTTGTACTTGACGTAAACTACAGACGGACAGCTACAAAATGAGACCAACATTTTGATAATCGAATGGAAATTGTGGCTACAGTGAACGATGATTGCAGAGGTCGGACAAGGAAATTTACGTATTTTAGACAAATACGTGTCTATGCCTCCTAAGCGTCATAAAAATTAGTATTTTCATGCAAATTACTACATATTTGCACTTGACGCAAACTAAACAAACGCAACTATAAGATAAGACCAAAATTTCAACAATCGGATTCAAATTACGGGCACAGTAAGCAATCAAAGCTGAAAATCTGCACAAAAACTGCACGGGTTCTAGAAACAGCAATTTCCAGATATTTTGCCTAAAACATGTTCCGACCATCAAAACACTAGTTTGGGGTAAACTTTTAAATTAAAACGTCAAAACGCGAAATTCACACGTTTAAGGGGAGAAAAAGCCATTTAAAGTTTTGGGGAGTTGACACGTGAAAAATTGGGATTTTTCTAGCTTTCAACCACTAAACTTGCCCTTAAACTTTTGCCAAATACCACAAATTTATACTTTTTGGAAAATTCAGACGCTGATCTATTCATTAACACCAAAATATAGCACATCGGTTGAAAAATCAAGCCACAGCAATGCCGTAAAGGGAAAAAGTTTCCATAACCTGCCCCCAAAAATATAAGGAACCTTATAAAAATTAGTATTCTTATGCAAAGTACTACAAATTTGTACTTGACGTAAACTACAGACGGACAGCTACAAAATGAGACCAACATTTTGATAATCGAATGGAAATTGTGGCTACAGTGAACGATGAAAGCCAGAGGTCGGACAAGGAAATTTACGTATTTTAGACAAATACGTGTCTATGCCTCCTAAGCGTCATAAAAATTAGTATTTTCATGCAAATTACTACATATTTGCACTTGACGCAAACTAAACAAACGCAACTATAAGATAAGACCAAAATTTCAACAATCGGATTCAAATTACGGGCACAGTAAGCAATCAAAGCTGAAAATCTGCACAAAAACTGCACGGGTTCTAGAAACAGCAATTTCCAGATATTTTGCCTAAAACATGTTCCGACCATCAAAACACTAGTTTGGGGTAAACTTTTAAATTAAAACGTCAAAACGCGAAATTCGCACGTTTAAGGGGAGAAAAAGCCATTTAAAGTTTTGGGGAGTTGACACGTGAAAAATTGGGATTTTTCTAGCTTTCAACCACTAAACTTGCCCTTAAACTTTTGCCAAATACCACAAATTTATACTTTTTGGAAAATTCAGACGCTGATCTATTCATTAACACCAAAATATAGCACATCGGTTGAAAAATCAAGCCACAGCAATGCCGTAAAGGGAAAAAGTTTCCATAACCTGCCCCCAAAAATATAAGGAACCTTATAAAAATTAGTATTCTTATGCAAAGTACTACAAATTTGTACTTGACGTAAACTACAGACGGACAGTTACAAAATGAGACCAACATTTTGATAATCGAATGGAAATTGTGGCTACAGTGAACGATGAAAGCCAGAGGTCGGACAAGGAAATTTACGTATTTTAGACAAATACGTGTCTATGCCTCCTAAGCGTCATAAAAATTAGTATTTTCATGCAAATTACTACATATTTGCACTTGACGCAAACTAAACAAACGCAACTATAAGATAAGACCAAAATTTCAACAATCGGATTCAAATTACGGGCACAGTAAGCAATCAAAGCTGAAAATCTGCACAAAAACTGCACGGGTTCTAGAAACAGCAATTTCCAGATATTTTGCCTAAAACATGTTCCGACCATCAAAACACTAGTTTGGGGTAAACTTTTAAATGAAAACGTCAAAACGCGAAATTCGCACGTTTAAGGGGAGAAAAAGCCATTTAAAGTTTTGGGGAGTTGACACGTGAAAAATTGGGATTTTTCTAGCTTTCAACCACTAAACTTGCCCTTAAACTTTTGCCAAATACCACAAATTTATACTTTTTGGAAAACTCAGACGCTGATCTATTCATTAACACCAAAATATAGCACATCGGTTGAAAAATCAAGCCACAGCAATGCCGTAAAGGGAAAAAGTTTCCATAACCTGCCCCCAAAAATATAAGGAACCTAATAAAAATTAGTATTCTTATGCAAAGTACTACAAATTTGTACTTGACGTAAACTACAGACGGACAGCTACAAAATGAGACCAACATTTTGATAATCGAATGGAAATTGTGGCTACAGTGAACGATGAAAGCCAGAGGTCGGACAAGGAAATTTACGTATTTTAGACAAATACGTGTCTATGCCTCCTAAGCGTCATAAAAATTAGTATTTTGACGCAAATTACTACATATTTGCACTTGACGCAAACTAAACAAACGCAACTATAAGATAAGACCAAAATTTCAACAATCGGATTCAAATTACGGGCACAGTAAGCAATCAAAGCTGAAAATCTGCACAAAAACTGCACGGGTTCTAGAAACAGCAATTTCCAGATATTTTGCCTAAAACATGTTCCGACCATCAAAACACTAGTTTGGGGTAAACTTTTAAATTGCAACGTCAAAACGCGAAATTCGCACGTTTAAGGGGAGAAAAAGCCATTTAAAGTTTTGGGGAGTTGACACGTGAAAAATTGGGATTTTTCTAGCTTTCAACCACTAAACTTGCCCTTAAACTTTTGCCAAATACCACAAATTTATACTTTTTGGAAAATTCAGACGCTGATCTATTCATTAACACCAAAATATAGCACATCGGTTGAAAAATCAAGCCACAGCAATGCCGTAAAGAGAAAAAGTTTCCATAACCTGCCCCCAAAAATATAAGGAACCTTATAAAAATTAGTATTCTTATGCAAAGTACTACAAATTTGTACTTGACGTAAACTACAGACGGACAGCTACAAAATGAGACCAACATTTTGATAATCGAATGGAAATTGTGGCTACAGTGAACGATGAAAGCCAGAGGTCGGACAAGGAAATTTACGTATTTTAGACAAATACGTGTCTATGCCTCCTAAGCGTCATAAAAATTAGTATTTTCATGCAAATTACTACATATTTGCACTTGACGCAAACTAAACAAACGCAACTATAAGATAAGACCAAAATTTCAACAATCGGATTCAAATTACGGGCACAGTAAGCAATCAAAGCTGAAAATCTGCACAAAAACTGCACGGGTTCTAGAAACAGCAATTTCCAGATATTTTGCCTAAAACATGTTCCGACCATCAAAACACTAGTTTGGGGTAAACTTTTAAATTGCAACGTCAAAACGCGAAATTCGCACGTTTAAGGGGAGAAAAAGCCATTTAAAGTTTTGGGGAGATGACACGTGAAAAATTGGGATTTTTCTAGCTTTCAACCACTAAACTTGCCCTTAAACTTTTGCCAAATACCACAAATTTATACTTTTTGGAAAATTCAGACGCTGATCTATTCATTAACACCAAAATATAGCACATCGGTTGAAAAATCAAGCCACAGCAATGCCGTAAAGGGAAAAAGTTTCCATAACCTGCCCCCAAAAATATAAGGAACCTTATAAAAATTAGTATTCTTATGCAAAGTACTACAAATTTGTACTTGACGTAAACTACAGACGGACAGCTACAAAATGAGACCAACATTTTGATAATCGAATGGAAATTGTGGCTACAGTGAACGATGAAAGCCAGAGGTCGGACAAGGAAATTTACGTATTTTAAACAAATACGTGTCTATGCCTCCTAAGCGTCATAAAAATTAGTATTTTCATGCAAATTACTACATATTTGCACTTGACGCAAACTAAACAAACGCAACTATAAGATAAGACCAAAATTTCAACAATCGGATTCAAATTACGGGCACAGTAAGCAATCAAAGCTGAAAATCTGCACAAAAACTGCACGGGTTCTAGAAACAGCAATTTCCAGATATTTTGCCTAAAACATGTTCCGACCATCAAAACACTAGTTTGGGGTAAACTTTTAAATTAAAACGTCAAAACGCGAAATTTGCACGTTTAAGGGGAGAAAAAGCCATTTAAAGTTTTGGGGAGTTGACACGTGAAAAATTGGGATTTTTCTAGCTTTCAACCACTAAACTTGCCCTTAAACTTTTGCCAAATACCACAAATTTATACTTTTTGGAAAATTCAGACGCTGATCTATTCATTAACACCAAAATATAGCACATCGGTTGAAAAATCAAGCCACAGCAATGCCGTAAAGGGAAAAAGTTTCCATAACCTGCCCCCAAAAATATAAGGAACCTTATAAAAATTAGTATTCATATGCAAAGTACTACAAATTTGTACTTGACGTAAACTACAGACGGACAGCTACAAAATGAGACCAACATTTTGATAATCGAATGGAAATTGTGGCTACAGTGAACGATGAAAGCCAGAGGTCGGACAAGGAAATTTACGTATTTTAGACAAATACGTGTCGATGCCTCCTAAGCGTCATAAAAATTAGTATTTTCATGCAAATTACTACATATTTGTACTTGACGCAAACTAAACAAACGCAACTATAAGATAAGACCAAAATTTCAACAATCGGATTCAAATTACGGGCACAGTAAGCAATCAAAGCTGAAAATCTGCACAAAAACTGCACGGGTTCTAGAAACAGCAATTTCCAGATATTTTGCCTAAAACATGTTCCGACCATCAAAACACTAGTTTGGGGTAAACTTTGAAATTAAAACGTCAAAACGCGAAATTCGCACGTTTAAGGGGAGAAAAAGCCATTTAAAGTTTTGGGGAGTTGACACGTGAAAAATTGGGATTTTTCTAGCTTTCAACCACTAAACTTGCCCTTAAACTTTTGCCAAATACCACAAATTTATACTTTTTGGAAAACTCAGACGCTGATCTATTCATTAACACCAAAATATAGCACATCGGTTGAAAAATCAAGCCACAGCAATGCCGGAAAGGGAAAAAGTTTCCATAACCTGCCCCCAAAAATATAAGGAACCTTATAAAAATTAGTATTCTTATGCAAAGTACTACAAATTTGTACTTGACGTAAAATACAGATGGACAGCTACAAAATGAGACCAACATTTTGATAATCGAATGGAAATTGTGGCTACAGTGAACGATGATTCCAGAGGTCGGACAAGGAAATTTACGTATTTTAGACAAATACGTGTCTATGCCTCCTAAGCGTCATAAAAATTAGTATTTTCATGCAAATTACTACATATTTGCACTTGACGCAAACTAAACAAACGCAACTATAAGATAAGACCAAAATTTCAACAATCGGATTCAAATTACGGGCACAGTAAGCAATCAAAGCTGAAAATCTGCACTAAAACTGCACGGGTTCTAGAAACAGCAATTTCCACATATTTTGCCTAAAACATGTTCCGACCATCAAAACACTAGTTTGGGGTAAACTTTTAAATTAAAACGTCAAAACGCGAAATTCGCACGTTTAAGGGGAGAAAAAGCCATTTAAAGTTTTGGGGAGTTGACACGTGAAAAATTGGGATTTTTCTAGCTTTCAACCACTAAACTTGCCCTTAAACTTTTGCCAAATACCACAAATTTATACTTTTTGGAAAATTCAGACGCTGATCTATTCATTAACACCAAAATATAGCACATCGGTTGAAAAATCAAGCCACAGCAATGCCGTAAAGGGAAAAAGTTTCCATAACCTGCCCCCAAAAATATAAGGAACCTTATAAAAATTAGTATTCTTATGCAAAGTACTACAAATTTGTACTTGACGTAAACTACAGACGGACAGCTACAAAATGAGACCAACATTTTGATAATCGAATGGAAATTGTGGCTACAGTGAACGATGAAAGCCAGAGGTCGGACAAGGAAATTTACGTATTTTAGACAAATACGTGTCTATGCCTCCTAAGCGTCATAAAAATTAGTATTTTCATGCAAATTACTACATATTTGCACTTGACGCAAACTAAACAAACGCAAATATAAGATAAGACCAAAATTTCAACAATCGGATTCAAATTACGGGCACAGTAAGCAATCAAAGCTGAAAATCTGCACAAAAACTGCACGGGTTCTAGAAAAAGCAATTTCCAGATATTTTGCCTAAAACATGTTCCGACCATCAAAACACTAGTTTGGGGTAAACTTTTAAATGAAAACGTCAAAACGCGAAATTCGCACGTTTAAGGGGAGAAAAAGCCATTTAAAGTTTTGGGGAGTTGACACGTGAAAAATTGGGATTTTTCTAGCTTTCAACCACTAAACTTGCCCTTAAACTTTTGCCAAATACCACAAATTTATACTTTTTGGAAAATTCAGACGCTGATCTATTCATTAACACCAAAATATAGCACATCGGTTGAAAAATCAAGCCACAGCAATGCCGTAAAGGGAAAAAGTTTCCATAACCTGCCCCCAAAAATATAAGGAACCTTATAAAAATTAGTATTCTTATGCAAAGTACTACAAATTTGTACTTGACGTAAACTACAGACGGACAGCTACAAAATGAGACCAACATTTTGATAATCGAATGGAAATTGTGGCTACAGTGAACGATGAAAGCCAGAGGTCGCACAAGGAAATTTACGTATTTTAGACAAATACGTGTCTATGCCTCCTAAGCGTCATAAAAATTAGTATTTTCATGCAAATTACTACATATTTGCACTTGACGCAAACTTAACAAACGCAACTATAAGATAAGACCAAAATTTCAACAATCGGATTCAAATTACGGGCACAGTAAGCAATCAAAGCTGAAAATCTGCACAAAAACTGCACGGGTTCTAGAAACAGCAATTTCCAGATATTTTGCCTAAAACATGTTCCGACCATCAAAACACTAGTTTGGGGTAAACTTTTAAATTAAAACGTCAAAACGCGAAATTCGCACGTTTAAGGGGAGAAAAAGCCATTTAAAGTTTTCGGGAGTTGACACGTGAAAAATTGGGATTTTTCTAGCTTTCAACCACTAAACTTGCCCTTAAACTTTTGCCAAATACCACAAATTTATCCTTTTTGGAAAACTCAGACGCTGATCTATTCATTAACACCAAAATATAGCAAATCGGTTGAAAAATCAAGCCACAGCAATGCCGTAAAGGGAAAAAGTTTCCATAACCTGCCCCCAAAAATATAAGGAACCTTATAAAAATTAGGATTCTTATGCAAAGTACTACAAATTTGTACTTGACGTAAACTACAGACGGACAGCTACAAAGTGAGACCAACATTTTGATAATCGAATGGAAATTGTGGCTACAGTGAACGATGAAAGCCAGAGGTCGGACAAGGAAATTTACGTATTTTAGACAAATACGTGTCTATGCCTCCTAAGCGTCATAAAAATTAGTATTTTCATGCAAATTACTACATATTTGCACTTGACGCAAACTTAACAAACGCAACTATAAGATAAGACCAAAATTTCAACAATCGGATTCAAATTACGGGCACAGTAAGCAATCAAAGCTGAAAATCTGCACAAAAACTGCACGGGTTCTAGAAACAGCAATTTCCAGATATTTTGCCTAAAACATGTTCCGACCATCAAAACACTAGTTTGGGGTAAACTTTTAAATTAAAACGTCAAAACGCGAAATTCGCACGTTTAAGGGGAGAAAAAGCCATTTAAAGTTTTGGGGAGTTGACACGTGAAAAATTGGGATTTTTCTAGCTTTCAACCACTAAACTTGCCCTTAAATTTTTGCCAAATACCACAAATTTATACTTTTTGGAAAATTCAGACGCTGATCTATTCATTAACACCAAAATATAGCACATCGGTTGAAAAATCAAGCCACAGCAATGCCGTAAAGGGAAAAAGTTTCCATAACCTGCCCCCAAAAATATAAGGAACCTTATAAAAATTAGTATTCTTATGCAAAGTACTACAAATTTGTACTTGAAGTAAACTACAGACGGACAGCTACAAAATGAGACCAACATTTTGATAATCGAATGGAAATTGTGGCTACAGTGAACGATGAAAGCCAGAGGTCGGACAAGGAAATTTACGTATTTTAGACAAATACGTGCCTATGCCTCCTAAGCGTCATAAAAATTAGTATTTTCATGCAAATTACTACATATTTGCACTTGACGCAAACTTAACAAACGCAACTATAAGATAAGACCAAAATTTCAACAATCGGATTCAAATTACGGGCACAGTAAGCAATCAAAGCTGAAAATCTGCACAAAAACTGCACGGGTTCTAGAAACAGCAATTTCCAGATATTTTGCCTAAAACATGTTCCGACCATCAAAATACTAGTTTGGGGTAAACTTTTAAATTAAAACGTCAAAACGCGAAATTCGCACGTTTAAGGGGAGAAAAAGCCATTTAAAGTTTTGGGGAGTTGACACGTGAAAAATTGGGATTTTTCTAGCTTTCAACCACTAAACTTGCCCTTAAACTTTTGCCAAATACCACAAATTTATACTTTTTGGAAAATTCAGACGCTGATCTATTCATTAACACCAAAATATAGCACATCGGTTGAAAAATCAAGCCACAGCAATGCCGTAAAGGGAAAAAGTTTCCATAACCTGCCCCCAAAAATATAAGGAACCTTATAAAAATTAGTATTCTTATGCAAAGTACTACAAATTTGTACTTGACGTAAACTACAGACGGACAGCTACAAAATGAGACCAACATTTTGATAATCGAATGGAAATTGTGGCTACAGTGAACGATGAAAGCCAGAGGTCGGACAAGGAAATTTACGTATTTTAGACAAATACGTGTCTATGCCTCCTAAGCGTCATAAAAATTAGTATTTTCATGCAAATTACTACATATTTGCACTTGACACAAACTAAACAAACGCAACTATAAGATAAGACCAAAATTTCAACAATCGGATTCAAATTACGGGCACAGTAAGCAATCAAAGCTGAAAATCTGCACAAAAACTGCACGGGTTCTAGAAACAGCAATTTCCAGATATTTTGCCTAAAACATGTTCCGACCATCAAAACACTAGTTTGGGGTAAACTTTTAAATTAAAACGTCAAAACGCGAAATTCGCACGTTTAAGGAGAGAAAAAGCCATTTAAAGTTTTGGGGAGTTGACACGTGAAAAATTGGGATTTTTCTAGCTTTCAACCACTAAACTTGCCCTTAAACTTTTGCCAAATACCACAAATTTATACTTTTTGGAAAATTCAGACGCTGATCTATTCATTAACACCAAAATATAGCACATCGGTTGAAAAATCAAGCCACAGCAATGCCGTAAAGGGAAAAAGTTTCCATAACCTGCCCCCAAAAATATAAGGAACCTTAAACAAATTAGTATTCTTATGCAAAGTACTACAAATTTGTACTTGACGTAAACTACAGACGGACAGCTACAAAATGAGACCAACATTTTGATAATCGAATGGAAATTGTGGCTACAGTGAACGATGAAAGCCAGAGGTCGGACAAGGAAATTTACGTATTTTAGACAAATACGTGTCTATGCCTCCTAAGCGTCATAAAAATTAGTATTTTCATGCAAATTACTACATATTTGCACTTGACGCAAACTAAACAAACGCAACTATAAGATAAGACCAAAATTTCAACAATCGGATTCAAATTACGGGCACAGTAAGCAATCAAAGCTGAAAATCTGCACAAAAACTGCACGGGTTCTAGAAACAGCAATTTCCAGATAAATTAAAACGTCAAAACGCGAAATTCGCACGTTTAAGGTGAGAAAAAGCCATTTAAAGTTTTGGTGAGTTGACACGTGAAAAATTGGGATTTTTCTAGCTTTCAACCACTAAACTTGCCCTTAAACTTTTGCCAAATACCACAAATTTATACTTTTTGGAAAACTCAGACGCTGATCTATTCATTAACACCAAAATATAGCACATCGGTTGAAAAATCAAGCCACAGCAATGCCGTAAAGGGAAAAAGTTTCCATAACCTGCCCCCAAAAATATAAGGAACCTTATAAAAATTAGTATTCTTATGCAAAGTACTACAAATTTGTACTTGACGTAAACTACAGACGGACAGCTACAAAATGAGACCAACATTTTGATAATCGAATGGAAATTGTGGCTACAGTGAACGATGAAAGCCAGAGGTCGGACAAGGAAATTTACGTATTTTAGACAAATACGTGTCTATGCCTCCTAAGCATCATAAAAATGAGTATTTTCATGCAAATTACTACATATTTGCACTTGACGCAAACTAAACAAACGCAACTATAAGATAAGACCAAAATTTCAACAATCGGATTCAAATTACGGGCACAGTAAGCAATCAAAGCTGAAAATCTGCACAAAAACTGCACGGGTTCTAGAAACAGCAATTTCCAGATATTTTGCCTAAAACATGTTCCGACCATCAAAACACTAGTTTGGGGTAAACTTTTAAATTAAAACGTCAAAACGCGAAATTCGCACGTTTAAGGGGAGAAAAAGCCATTTAAAGTTTTGGGGAGTTGACACGTGAAAAATTGGGATTTTTCTAGCTTTCAACCACTAAACTTGCCCTTAAACTTTTGCCAAATACCACAAATTTATCCTTTTTGGAAAACTCAGACGCTGATCTATTCATTAACACCAAAATATAGCAAATCGGTTGAAAAATCAAGCCACAGCAATGCCGTAAAGGGAAAAAGTTTCCATAACCTGCCTCCAAAAATATAAGGAACCTTATAAAAATTAGGATTCTTATGCAAAGTACTACAAATTTGTACTTGACGTAAACTACAGACGGACAGCTACAAAGTGAGACCAACATTTTGATAATCGAATGGAAATTGTGGCTACAGTGAACGATGAAAGCCAGAGGTCGGACAAGGAAATTTACGTATTTTAGACAAATACGTGTCTATGCCTCCTAAGCGTCATAAAAATTAGTATTTTCATGCAAATTACTACATATTTGCACTTGACGCAAACTTAACAAACGCAACTATAAGATAAGACCAAAATTTCAACAATCGGATTCAAATTACGGGCACAGTAAGCAATCAAAGCTGAAAATCTGCACAAAAACTGCACGGGTTCTAGAAACAGCAATTTCCAGATATTTTGCCTAAAACATGTTCCGACCATCAAAACACTAGTTTGGGGTAAACTTTTAAATTAAAACGTCAAAACGCGAAATTCGCACGTTTAAGGGGAGAAAAAGCCATTTAAAGTTTTGGGGAGTTGACACGTGAAAAATTGGGATTTTTCTAGCTTTCAACCACTAAACTTGCCCTTAAACTTTTGCCAAATACCACAAATTTATACTTTTTGGAAAATTCAGACGCTGATCTATTCATTAACACCAAAATATAGCACATCGGTTGAAAAATCAAGCCACAGCAATGCCGTAAAGGGAAAAAGTTTCCATAACCTGCCCCCAAAAGTATAAGGAACCTTATAAAAATTAGTATTCTTATGCAAAGTACTACAAATTTGTACTTGACGTAAACTACAGACGGACAGCTACAAAATGAGACCAACATTTTGATAATCGAATGGAAATTGTGGCTACAGTGAACGATGAAAGCCAGAGGTCGGACAAGGAAATTTACGTATTTTAGACAAATACGTGTCTATGCCTCCTAAGCGTCATAAAAATTAGTATTTTCATGCAAATTACTACATATTTGCACTTGACGCAAACTAAACAAACGCAACTATAAGATAAGACCAAAATTTCAACAATCGGATTCAAATTACGGGCACAGTAAGCAATCAAAGCTGAAAATCTGCACAAAAACTGCACGGGTTCTAGAAACAGCAATTTCCAGATATTTTGCCTAAAACATGTTCCGACCATCAAAACACTAGTTTGGGGTAAACTTAAAACGTCAAAACGCGAAATTCGCACGTTGAAGGGGAGAAAAAGCCATTTAAAGTTTTGGGGAGTTGACACGTGAAAAATTGGGATTTTTCTAGCTTTCAACCACTAAACTTGCCCTTAAACTTTTGCCAAATACCACAAATTTATACTTTTTGGAAAACTCAGACGCTGATCTATTCATTAACACCAAAATATAGCACATCGGTTGAAAAATCAAGCCACAGCAATGCCGTAAAGGGAAAAAGTTTCCATAACCTGCCCCCAAAAATATAAGGAACCTTATAAAAATTAGTATTCTTATGCAAAGTACTACAAATTTGTACTTGACGTAAACTACAGACGGACAGCTACAAAATGAGACCAACATTTTGATAATCGAATGGAAATTGTGGCTACAGTGAACGATGAAAGCCAGAGGTCGGACAAGGAAATTTACGTATTTTAAACAAATACGTGTCTATGCCTCCTAAGCGTCATAAAAATTAGTATTTTCATGCAAATTACTACATATTTGCACTTGACGCAAATTAAACAAACGCAACTATAAGATAAGACCAAAATTTCAACAATCGGATTCAAATTACGGGCACAGTAAGCAATCAAAGCTGAAAATCTGCACAAAAACTGCACGGGTTCTAGAAACAGCAATTTCCAGATATTTTGCCTAAAACATGTTCCGACCATCAAAACACTAGTTTGGGGTAAACTTTTAAATTAAAACGTCAAAACGCGAAATTCGCACGTTTAAGGGGAGAAAAAGCCATTTAAAGTTTTGGGGAGTTGACACGTGAAAAATTGGGATTTTTCTAGCTTTCAATCACTAAACTCGCCCTTAAACTTTTGCCAAATACCACAAATTTATACTTTTTGGAAAATTCAGACGCTGATCTATTCATTAACACCAAAATATAGCACATCGGTTGAAAAATCAAGCGACAGCAATGCCGTAAAGGGAAAAAGTTTCCATAACCTGCCCCCAAAAATATAAGGAACCTTATAAAAATTAGTATTCTTATGCAAAGTACTACAAATTTGTACTTGACGTAAACTACAGACGGACAGCTACAAAATGAGACCAACGTTTTGATAATCGAATGGAAATTGTGGCTACAGTGAACGATGAAAGCCAGAGGTCGGACAAGGAAATTTACGTATTTTAGACAAATACGTGTCTATGCCTCCTAAGCGTCATAAAAATTAGTATTTTCATGCAAATTACTACATATTTGCACTTGACGCAAACTAAACAAACGCAACTATAAGATAAGACCAAAATTTCAACAATCGGATTCAAATTACGGGCACAGTAAGCAATCAAAGCTGAAAATCTGCACAAAAACTGCACGGGTTCTAGAAACAGCAATTTCCAGATATTTTGCCTAAAACATGTTCCGACCATCAAAACACTAGTTTGGGGTAAACTTAAAACGTCAAAACGCGAAATTCGCACGTTGAAGGGGAGAAAAAGCCATTTAAAGTTTTGGGGAGTTGACACGTGAAAAATTGGGATTTTTCTAGCTTTCAACCACTAAACTTGCCCTTAAACTTTTGCCAAATACCACAAATTTATACTTTTTGGAAAACTCAGACGCTGATCTATTCATTAACACCAAAATATAGCACATCGGTTGAAAAATCAAGCCACAGCAATGCCGTAAAGGGAAAAAGTTTCCATAACCTGCCCCCAAAAATATAAGGAACCTTATAAAAATTAGTATTCTTATGCAAAGTACTACAAATTTGTACTTGACGTAAACTACAGACGGACAGCTACAAAATGAGACCAACATTTTGATAATCGAATGGAAATTGTGGCTACAGTGAACGATGAAAGCCAGAGGTCGGACAAGGAAATTTACGTATTTTAAACAAATACGTGTCTATGCCTCCTAAGCGTCATAAAAATTAGTATTTTCATGCAAATTACTACATATTTGCACTTGACGCAAATTAAACAAACGCAACTATAAGATAAGACCAAAATTTCAACAATCGGATTCAAATTACGGGCACAGTAAGCAATCAAAGCTGAAAATCTGCACAAAAACTGCACGGGTTCTAGAAACAGCAATTTCCAGATATTTTGCCTAAAACATGTTCCGACCATCAAAACACTAGTTTGGGGTAAACTTTTAAATTAAAACGTCAAAACGCGAAATTCGCACGTTTAAGGGGAGAAAAAGCCATTTAAAGTTTTGGGGAGTTGACACGTGAAAAATTGGGATTTTTCTAGCTTTCAACCACTAAACTTGCCCTTAAACTTTTGCCAAATACCACAAATTTATACTTTTTGGAAAACTCAGACGCTGATCTATTCATTAACACCAAAATATAGCACATCAGTTGAAAAATCAAGCCACAGCAATGCCGTAAAGGGAAAAAGTTTCCATAACCTGCCCCCAAAAATATAAGGAACCTTAAACAAATTAGTATTCTTATGCTAAGTACTACAAATTTGTACTTGACGTAAACTACAGACGGACAGCTACAAAATGAGACCAACATTTTGATAATCGAATGGAAATTGTGGCTACAGTGAACGATGAAAGCCAGAGGTCGGACAAGGAAATTTACGTATTTTAGACAAATACGTGTCTATGCCTCCTAAGCGTCATAAAAATTAGTATTTTCATGCAAATTACTACATATTTGCACTTGACGCAAACTAAACAAACGCAACTATAAGATAAGACCAAAATTTCAACAATCGGATTCAAATTACGGGCACAGTAAGCAATCAAAGCTGAAAATCTGCACAAAAACTGCACGGGTTCTAGAAACAGCAATTTCCAGATATTTTGCCTAAAACATGTTCCGACCATCAAAACACTAGTTTGGGGTAAACTTTTAAATTAAAACGTCAAAACGCGAAATTCGCACGTTTAAGGGGAGAAAAAGCCATTTAAAGTTTTGGGGAGTTGACACGTGAAAAATTGGGATTTTTCTAGCTTTCAACCACTAAACTTGCCCTTAAACTTTTGCCAAATACCACAAATTTATACTTTTTGGAAAACTCAGACGCTGATCTATTCATTAACACCAAAATATAGCACATCGGTTGAAAAATCAAGCCACAGCAATGCCGTAAAGGGAAAAAGTTTCCATAACCTGCCCCCAAAAATATAAGGAACCTTATAAAAATTAGTATTCTTATGCAAAGTACTACAAATTTGTACTTGACGTAAACTACAGACGGACAGCTACAAAATGAGACCAACATTTTGATAATCGAATGGAAATTGTGGCTACAGTGAACGATGAAAGCCAGAGGTCGGACAAGGAAATTTACGTATTTTAGACAAATACGTGTCTATGCCTCCTAAGCGTCATAAAAATTAGTATTTTCGTGCAAATTACTACATATTTGCACTTGACGCAAACTAAACAAACGCAACTATAAGATAAGACCAAAATTTCAACAATCGGATTCAAATTACGGGCACAGTAAGCAATCAAAGCTGAAAATCTGCACAAAAACTGCACGGGTTCTAGAAACAGCAATTTCCAGATATTTTGCCTAAAACATGTTCCGACCATCAAAACACTAGTTTGGGGTAAACTTTTAAATTAAAACGTCAAAACGCGAAATTCGCACGTTTAAGGGGAGAAAAAGCCATTTAAAGTTTTGGGGAGTTGACACGTGAAAAATTGGGATTTTTCTAGCTTTCAACCACTAAACTTGCCCTTAAACTTTTGCCAAATACCACAAATTTATTTTTTTTGGAAAAGTCAGACGCTGATCTATTCATTAACACCAAAATATAGCACATCGGTTGAAAAATCAAGCCACAGCAATGCCGTAAAGGGAAAAAGTTTCCATAACCTGCCCCCAAAAATATAAGGAACCTTATAAAAATTAGTATTCTTATGCAAAGTACTACAAATTTGTACTTGACGTAAACGACAGACGGACAGCTACAAAATGAGACCAACATTTTGATAATCGAATGGAAATTGTGGCTACAGTGAACGATGAAAGCCAGAGGTCGGACAAGGAAATTTACGTATTTTAGACAAATACGTGTCTATGCCTCCTAAGCGTCATAAAAATTAGTATTTTCATGCAAATTACTACATATTTGCACTTGACGCAAACTAAACAAACGCAACTATAAGATAAGACCAAAATTTCAACAATCGGATTCAAATTACGGGCACAGTAAGCAATCAAAGCTGAAAATCTGCACAAAAACTGCACGGGTTCTAGAAACAGCAATTTCCAGATATTTTGCCTAAAACATGTTCCGACCATCAAAACACTAGTTTGGGGTAAACTTTTAAATTAAAACGTCAAAACGCGAAATTCGCACGTTTAAGGGGAGAAAAAGCCATTTAAAGTTTTGGGGAGTTGACACGTGAAAAATTGGGATTTTTCTAGCTTTCAACCACTAAACTCGCCCTTAAACTTTTGCCAAATACCACAAATTTATACTTTTTGGAAAATTCAGACGCTGATCTATTCATTAACACCAAAATATAGCACATCGGTTGAAAAATCAAGCCACAGCAATGCCGTAAAGGGAAAAAGTTTCCATAACCTGCCCCCAAAAATATAAGGAACCTTATAAAAATTAGTATTCTTATGCAAAGTACTACAAATTTGTACTTGACGTAAACTACAGACGGGCAGCTACAAAATGAGACCAACGTTTTGATAATCGAATGGAAATTGTGGCTACAGTGAACGATGAAAGCCAGAGGTCGGACAAGGAAATTTACGTATTTTAGACAAATACGTGTCTATGCCTCCTAAGCGTCATAAAAATTAGTATTTTCATGCAAATTACTACATATTTGCACTTGACGTAAACTAAACAAACGCAACTATAAGATAAGACCAAAATTTCAACAATCGGATTCAAATTACGGGCACAGTAAGCAATCAAAGCTGAAAATCTGCACAAAAACTGCACGGGTTCTAGAAACAGCAATTTCCAGATATTTTGCCTAAAACATGTTCCGACCATCAAAACACTAGTTTGGGGTAAACTTTTAAATTAAAACGTCAAAACGCGAAATTCGCTCGTTTAAGGGGAGAAAAAGCCATTTAAAGTTTTGGGGAGTTGACACGTGAAAAATTGGGATTTTTCTAGCTTTCAACCACTAAACTTGCCCTTAAACTTTTGCCAAATACCACAAATTTATACTTTTTGGAAAATTCAGACGCTGATCTATTCATTAACACCAAAATATAGCACATCGGTTGAAAAATCAAGCCACAGCAATGCCGTAAAGGGAAAAAGTTTCCATAACCTGCCCCCAAAAATATAAGGAACCTTAAACAAATTAGTATTCTTATGAAAAGTACTACAAATTTGTACTTGACGTAAACTACAGACGGACAGCTACAAAATGAGACCAACATTTTGATAATCGAATGGAAATTGTGGCTACAGTGAACGATGAAAGCCAGAGGTCGGACAAGGAAATTTACGTATTTTAGACAAATACGTGTCTATGCCTCCTAAGCGTCATAAAAATTAGTATTTTCATGCAAATTACTACATATTTGCACTTGACGCAAACTAAACAAACGCAACTATAAGATAAGACCAAAATTTCAACAATCGGATTCAAATTACGGGCACAGTAAGCAATCAAAGCTGAAAATCTGCACAAAAACTGCACGGGTTCTAGAAACAGCAATTTCCAGATATTTTGCCTAAAACATGTTCCGACCATCAAAACACTAGTTTGGGGTAAACTTTTAAATTAAAACGTCAAAACGCGAAATTCGCACGTTTAAGGGGAGAAAAAGCCATTTAAAGTTTTGGGGAGTTGACACGTGAAAAATTGGGATTTTTCTAGCTTTCAACCACTAAACTTGCCCTTAAACTTTTGCCAAATACCACAAATTTATACTTTTTGGAAAATTCAGACGCTGATCTATTCATTAACACCAAAATATAGCACATCGGTTGAAAAATCAAGCCACAGCAATGCCGTAAAGGGAAAAAGTTTCCATAACCTGCCCCCAAAAATATAAGGAACCTTATAAAAATTAGTATTCTTATGCAAAGTACTACAAATTTGTACTTGACGTAAACTACAGACGGACAGCTACAAAATGAGACCAACATTTTGATAATCGAATGGAAATTGTGGCTACAGTGAACGATGAAAGCCAGAGGTCGGACAAGGAAATTTACGTATTTTAGACAAATACGTGTCTATGCCTCCTAAGCGTCATAAAAATTAGTATTTTCATGCAAATTACTACATATTTGCAATTTCAACAATCGGATTCAAATTACGGGCACAGTAAGCAATCAAAGCTGAAAATCTGCACAAAAACTGCACGGGTTCTAGAAACAGCAATTTCCAGATATTTTGCCTAAAACATGTTCCGACCATCAAAACACTAGTTTGGGGTAAACTTTTAAATTAAAACGTCAAAACGCGAAATTCGCACGTTTAAGGGGAGAAAAAGCCATTTAAAGTTTTGGGGAGTTGACACGTGAAAAATTGGGATTTTTCTAGCTTTCAACCACTAAACTTGCCCTTAAACTTTTGCCAAATACCACAAATTTATACTTTTTGGAAAACTCAGATGCTGATCTATTCATTAACACCAAAATATAGCACATCGGTTGAAAAAGCAAGCCACAGCAATGCCGTAAAGGGAAAAAGTTTCCATAACCTGCCCCCAAAAATATAAGGAACCTTATAAAAATTAGTATTCTTATGCAAAGTACTACAAATTTGTACTTGACGTAAACTACAGACGGACAGCTACAAAATGAGACCAACATTGAACGATGAAAGCCAGAGGTCGGACAAGGAAATTTACGTATTTTAGACAAATACGTGTCTATGCCTCCTAAGCGTCATAAAAATTAGTATTTTCATGCAAATTACTACATATTTGCACTTGACGTAAACTAAACAAACGCAACTATAAGATAAGACCAAAATTTCAACAATCGGATTCAAATTACGGGCACAGTAAGCAATCAAAGCTGAAAATCTGCACAAAAACTGCACGGGTTCTAGAAACAGCAATTTCCAGATATTTTGCCTAAAACATGTTCCGACCATCAAAACACTAGTTTGGGGTAAACTTTTAAATTAAAACGTCAAAACGCGAAATTCGCTCGTTTAAGGGGAGAAAAAGCCATTTAAAGTTTTGGGGAGTTGACACGTGAAAAATTGGGATTTTTCTAGCTTTCAACCACTAAACTTGCCCTTAAACTTTTGCCAAATACCACAAATTTATACTTTTTGGAAAATTCAGACGCTGATCTATTCATTAACACCAAAATATAGCACATCGGTTGAAAAATCAAGCCACAGCAATGCCGTAAAGGGAAAAAGTTTCCATAACCTGCCCCCAAAAATATAAGGAACCTTAAACAAATTAGTATTCTTATGAAAAGTACTACAAATTTGTACTTGACGTAAACTACAGACGGACAGCTACAAAATGAGACCAACATTTTGATAATCGAATGGAAATTGTGGCTACAGTGAACGATGAAAGCCAGAGGTCGGACAAGGAAATTTACGTATTTTAGACAAATACGTGTCTATGCCTCCTAAGCGTCATAAAAATTAGTATTTTCATGCAAATTACTACATATTTGCACTTGACGCAAACTAAACAAACGCAACTATAAGATAAGACCAAAATTTCAACAATCGGATTCAAATTACGGGCACAGTAAGCAATCAAAGCTGAAAATCTGCACAAAAACTGCACGGGTTCTAGAAACAGCAATTTCCAGATATTTTGCCTAAAACATGTTCCGACCATCAAAACACTAGTTTGGGGTAAACTTTTAAATTAAAACGTCAAAACGCGAAATTCGCACGTTTAAGGGGAGAAAAAGCCATTTAAAGTTTTGGGGAGTTGACACGTGAAAAATTGGGATTTTTCTAGCTTTCAACCACTAAACTTGCCCTTAAACTTTTGCCAAATACCACAAATTTATACTTTTTGGAAAATTCAGACGCTGATCTATTCATTAACACCAAAATATAGCACATCGGTTGAAAAATCAAGCCACAGCAATGCCGTAAAGGGAAAAAGTTTCCATAACCTGCCCCCAAAAATATAAGGAACCTTATAAAAATTAGTATTCTTATGCAAAGTACTACAAATTTGTACTTGACGTAAACTACAGACGGACAGCTACAAAATGAGACCAACATTTTGATAATCGAATGGAAATTGTGGCTACAGTGAACGATGAAAGCCAGAGGTCGGACAAGGAAATTTACGTATTTTAGACAAATACGTGTCTATGCCTCCTAAGCGTCATAAAAATTAGTATTTTCATGCAAATTACTACATATTTGCAATTTCAACAATCGGATTCAAATTACGGGCACAGTAAGCAATCAAAGCTGAAAATCTGCACAAAAACTGCACGGGTTCTAGAAACAGCAATTTCCAGATATTTTGCCTAAAACATGTTCCGACCATCAAAACACTAGTTTGGGGTAAACTTTTAAATTAAAACGTCAAAACGCGAAATTCGCACGTTTAAGGGGAGAAAAAGCCATTTAAAGTTTTGGGGAGTTGACACGTGAAAAATTGGGATTTTTCTAGCTTTCAACCACTAAACTTGCCCTTAAACTTTTGCCAAATACCACAAATTTATACTTTTTGGAAAACTCAGATGCTGATCTATTCATTAACACCAAAATATAGCACATCGGTTGAAAAAGCAAGCCACAGCAATGCCGTAAAGGGAAAAAGTTTCCATAACCTGCCCCCAAAAATATAAGGAACCTTATAAAAATTAGTATTCTTATGCAAAGTACTACAAATTTGTACTTGACGTAAACTACAGACGGACAGCTACAAAATGAGACCAACATTGAACGATGAAAGCCAGAGGTCGGACAAGGAAATTTACGTATTTTAGACAAATACGTGTCTATGCCTCCTAAGCGTCATAAAAATTAGTATTTTCATGCAAATTACTACATATTTGCACTTGACGCAAACTAAACAAACGCAACTATAAGATAAGACCAAAATTTCAACAATCGGATTCAAATTACGGGCACAGTAAGCAATCAAAGCTGAAAATCTGCACAAAAACTGCACGGGTTCTAGAAACAGCAATTTCCAGATATTTTGCCTAAAACATGTTCCGACCATCAAAACACTAGTTTGGGGTAAACTTTTAAATTGCAACGTCAAAACTCGAAATTCGCACGTTTAAGGGGAGAAAAAGCCATTTAAAGTTTTGGGGAGATGACACGTGAAAAATTGGGATTTTTCTAGCTTTCAACCACTAAACTTGCCCTTAAACTTTTGCTAAATACCACAAATTTATACTTTTTGGAAAACTCAGACGCTGATCTATTCATTAACACCAAAATATAGCACATCGGTTGAAAAATCAAGCCACAGCAATGCCGTAAAGGGAAAAAGTTTCCATAACCTGCCCCCAAAAATATAAGGAACCTTATAAAAATTAGTATTCTTATGCAAAGTACTACAAATTTGTACTTGACGTAAACTACAGACGGACAGCTACAAAATGAGACCAACATTTTGATAATCGAATGGAAATTGTGGCTACAGTGAACGATGAAAGCCAGAGGTCGGACAAGGAAATTTACGTATTTTAGACAAATACGTGTCTATGCCTCCTAAGCGTCATAAAAATTAGTATTTTCATGCAAATTACTACATATTTGCACTTGACGCAAACTAAACAAACGCAACTATAAGATAAGACCAAAATTTCAACAATCGGATTCAAATTACGGGCACAGTAAGCAATCAAAGCTGAAAATCTGCACAAAAACTGCACGGGTTCTAGAAACAGCAATTTCCAGATATTTTGCCTAAAACATGTTCCGACCATCAAAACACTAGTTTGGGGTAAACTTTTAAATTAAAACGTCAAAACGCGAAATTCGCACGTTTAAGGGGAGAAAAAGCCATTTAAAGTTTTGGGGAGTTGACACGTGAAAAATTGGGATTTTTCTAGCTTTCAACCACTAAACTTGCCCTTAAACTTTTGCCAAATACCACAAATTTATACCTTTTGGGAAAATTCAGACGCTGATCTATTCATTAACACCAAAATATAGCACATCGGTTGAAAAATCAAGCCACAGCAATGCCGTAAAGGGAAAAAGTTTCCATAACCTGCCCCCAAAAATATAAGGAACCTTAAACAAATTAGTATTCTTATGCAAAGTACTACAAATTTGTACTTGACGTAAACTACAGACGGACAGCTACAAAATGAGACCAACATTTTGATAATCGAATGGAAATTGTGGCTACAGTGAACGATAAAAGCCAGAGGTCGGACAAGGAAATTTACGTATTTTAGACAAATACGTGTCTATGCCTCCTAAGCGTCATAAAAATTAGTATTTTCATGCAAATTACTACATATTTGCACTTGACGCAAACTAAACAAACGCAACTATAAGATAAGACCAAAATTTCAACAATCGGATTCAAATTACGGGCACAGTAAGCAATCAAAGCTGAAAATCTGCACAAAAACTGCACGGGTTCTAGAAACAACAATTTCCAGATATTTTGCCTAAAACATGTTCCGACCATCAAAACACTAGTTTGGGGTAAACTTTTAAATTAAAACGTCAAAACGCGAAATTCGCACGTTTAAGGGGAGAAAAAGCCATTTAAAGTTTTGGGGAGTTGACACGTGAAAAATTGGGATTTTTCTAGCTTTCAACCACTAAACTTGCCCTTAAACTTTTGCCAAATACCACAAATTTATACTTTTTGGAAAATTCAGACGCTGATCTATTCATTAACACCAAAATATAGCACATCGGTTGAAAAATCAAGCCACAGCAATGCCGTAAAGGGAAAAAGTTTCCATAACCTGCCCCCAAAAATATAAGGAACCTTAAACAAATTAGTATTCTTATGCAAAGTACTACAAATTTGTACTTGACGTAAACTACAGATGGACAGCTACAAAATGAGACCAACATTTTGATAATCGAATTGAAATTGTGGCTACAGTGAACGATGAAAGCCAGAGGTCGGACAAGGAAATTTACGTATTTTAGACAAATACGTGTCTATGCCTCCTAAGCGTCATAAAAATTAGTATTTTCATGCAAATTACTACATATTTGCACTTGACGCAAACCAAACAAACGCAACTATAAGAAAAGACCAAAATTTCAACAATCGGATTCAAATTACGGGCACAGTAAGCAATCCAAGCTGAAAATCTGCACAAAAACTGCACGGGTTCTAGAAACAGCAATTTCCAGATATTTTGCCTAAAACATGTTCCGACCATCAAAACACTAGTTTGGGGTAAACTTTTAAATTAAAACGTCAAAACGCGAAATTCGCACGTTTAAGGGGAGAAAAAGCCATTTAAAGTTTTGGGGAGTTGACACGTGAAAAATTGGGATTTTTCTAGCTTTCAACCACTAAACTTGCCCTTAAACTTTTGCCAAATACCACAAATTTATACTTTTTGGAAAATTCAGACGCTGATCTATTCATTAACACCAAAATATAGCACGTCGGTTGAAAAATCAAGCCACAGCAATGCCGTAAAGGGAAAAAGTTTCCATAACCTGCCCCCAAAAATATAAGGAACCTTATAAAAATTAGTATTCTTATGCAAAGTACTACAAATTTGTACTTGACGTAAACTACAGACGAACAGCTACAAAATGAGACCAACATTTTGATAATCGAATGGAAATTGTGGCTACAGTGAACGATGAAAGCCAGAGGTCGGACAAGGAAATTTACGTATTTTAGACAAATACGTGTCTATGCCTCCTAAGCGTCATAAAAATTAGTATTTTCATGCAAATTACTACATATTTGCACTTGACGCAAACTAAACAAACGCAACTATAAGATAAGACCAAAATTTCAACAATCGGATTCAAATTACGGGCACAGTAAGCAATCAAAGCTGAAAATCTGCACAAAAACTGCACGGGTTCTAGAAACAGCAATTTCCAGATATTTTGCCTAAAACATGTTCCGACCATCAAAACACTAGTTTGGGGTAAACTTTTAAATTAAAACGTCAAAACGCGAAATTCGCACGTTTAAGGGGAGAAAAAGCCATTTAAAGTTTTGGGGAGTTGACACGTGAAAAATTGGGATTTTTCTAGCTTTCAACCACTAAACTTGCCCTTAAACTTTTGCCAAATACCACAAATTTATACCTTTTGGAAAATTCAGACGCTGATCTATTCATTAACACCAAAATATAGCACATCGGTTGAAAAATCAAGCCACAGCAATGCCGTAAAGGGAAAAAGTTTCCATAACCTGCCCCCAAAAATATAAGGAACCTTAAACAAATTAGTATTCTTATGCAAAGTACTACAAATTTGTACTTGACGTAAACTACAGATGGACAGCTACAAAGTGAGACCAACATTTTGATAATCGAATTGAAATTGTGGCTACAGTGAACGATGAAAGCCAGAGGTCGGACAAGGAAATTTACGTATTTTAGACAAATACGTGTCTATGCCTCCTAAGCGTCATAAAAATTAGTATTTTCATGCAAATTACTACATATTTGCACTTGACGCAAACCAAACAAACGCAACTATAAGAAAAGACCAAAATTTCAACAATCGGATTCAAATTACGGGCACAGTAAGCAATCCAAGCTGAAAATCTGCACAAAAACTGCACGGGTTCTAGAAACAGCAATTTCCAGATATTTTGCCTAAAACATGTTCCGACCATCAAAACACTAGTTTGGGGTAAACTTTTAAATTAAAACGTCAAAACGCGAAATTCGCACGTTTAAGGGGAGAAAAAGCCATTTAAAGTTTTGGGGAGTTGACACGTGAAAAATTGGGATTTTTCTAGCTTTCAACCACTAAACTTGCCCTTAAACTTTTGCCAAATACCACAAATTTATACTTTTTGGAAAATTCAGACGCTGATCTATTCATTAACACCAAAATATAGCACGTCGGTTGAAAAATCAAGCCACAGCAATGCCGTAAAGGGAAAAAGTTTCCATAACCTGCCCCCAAAAATATAAGGAACCTTATAAAAATTAGTATTCTTATGCAAAGTACTACAAATTTGTACTTGACGTAAACTACAGACGAACAGCTACAAAATGAGACCAACATTTTGATAATCGAATGGAAATTGTGGCTACAGTGAACGATGAAAGCCAGAGGTCGGACAAGGAAATTTACGTATTTTAGACAAATACGTGTCTATGCCTCCTAAGCGTCATAAAAATTAGTATTTTCATGCAAATTACTACATATTTGCACTTGACGCAAACTAAACAAACGCAACTATAAGATAAGACCAAAATTTCAACAATCGGATTCAAATTACGGGCACAGTAAGCAATCAAAGCTGAAAATCTGCACAAAAACTGCACGGGTTCTAGAAACAGCAATTTCCAGATATTTTGCCTAAAACATATTCCGACCATCAAAACACTAGTTTGGGGTAAACTTTTAAATTAAAACGTCAAAACGCGAAATTCGCACGTTTAAGGGGAGAAAAAGCCATTTAAAGTTTTGAGGAGTTGACACGTGAAAAATTGGGATTTTTCTAGCTTTCAACCACTAAACTTGCCCTTAAACTTTTGCCAAATACCACAAATTTATACTTTTTGGAAAATTCAGACGCTGATCTATTCATTAACACCAAAATATAGCACATCGGTTGAAAAATCAAGCCACAGCAATGCCGTAAAGGGAAAAAGTTTCCATAACCTGCCCCCAAAAATATAAGGAACCTTATAAAAATTAGTATTCTTATGCAAAGTACTACAAATTTATACTTGACGTAAACTACAGACGGACAGCTACAAAATGAGACCAACATTTTGATAATCGAATGGAAATTGTGGCTACAGTGAACGATGAAACCCAGAGGTCGGACAAGGAAATTTACGTATTTTAGACAAATACGTGTCTATGCCTCCTAAGCGTCATAAAAATTAGTATTTTCATGCAAATTACTACATATTTGCACTTGACGCAAACTAAACAAACGCAACTATAAGATAAGACCAAAATTTCAACAATCGGATTCAAATTACGGGCACAGTAAGCAATCAAAGCTGAAAATCTGCACAAAAACTGCACGGGTTCTAGAAACAGCAATTTCCAGATATTTTGCCTAAAACATGTTCCGACCATCAAAACACTAGTTTGGGGTAAACTTTCAAATTAAAACGTCAAAACGCGAAATTCGCACGTTTAAGGGGAGAAAAAGCCATTTAAAGTTTTGGGGAGTTGACACGTGAAAAATTGGGATTTTTCTAGCTTTCAACCACTAAACTTGCCCTTAAACTTTTGCCAAATACCACAAATTTATACTTTTTGGAAAATTCAGACGCTGATCTATTCATTAACACCAAAATATAGCACATCGGTTGAAAAATCAAGCCACAGCAATGCCGTAAAGGGAAAAAGTTTCCATAACCTGCCCCCAAAAATATAAGGAACCTTATAAAAATTAGTATTCTTATGCAAAGTACTACAAATTTGTACTTGACGTAAACTACAGACGGACAGCTACAAAATGAGACCAACATTTTGATAATCGAATGGAAATTGTGCCTACAGTGAACGATGAAAGCCAGAGGTCGGACAAGGAAATTTACGTATTTTAGACAAATACGTGTCTATGCCTCCTAAGCGTCATAAAAATTAGTATTTTCATGCAAATTACTACATATTTGCACTTGACGCAAACTAAACAAACGCAACTATAAGATAAGACCAAAATTTCAACAATCGGATTCAAATTACGGGCACAGTAAGCAATCAAAGCTGAAAATCTGCACAAAAACTGCACGGGTTCTAGAAACAGCAATTTCCAGATATTTTGCCTAAAACATGTTCCGACCATCAAAACACTAGTTTGGGGTAAACTTTTAAATTAAAACGTCAAAACGCGAAATTCGCACGTTTAAGGGGAGAAAAAGCCATTTAAAGTTTTGGGGAGTTGACACGTGAAAAATTGGGATTTTTCTAGCTTTCAACCACTAAACTTGCCCTTAAACTTTTGCCAAATACCACAAATTTATACTTTTTGGAAAATTCAGACGCTGATCTATTCATTAACACCAAAATATAGCACATCGGTTGAAAAATCAAGCCACAGCAATGCCGTAAAGGGAAAAAGTTTCCATAACCTGCCCCCAAAAATATAAGGAACCTTATAAAAATTAGTATTCTTATGCAAAGTACTACAAATTTGTACTTGACGTAAACCACAGACGGACAGCTACAAAATGAGACCAACATTTTGATAATCGAATGGAAATTGTGGCTACAGTGAACGATGAAAGCCAGAGGTCGGACAAGGAAATTTACGTATTTTAGACAAATACGTGTCTATGCCTCCTAAGCGTCATAAAAATTAGTATTTTCATGCAAATTACTACATATTTGCACTTGACGCAAACTAAACAAACGCAACTATAAGATAAGACCAAAATTTCAACAATCGGATTCAAATTACGGGCACAGTAAGCAATCAAAGCTGAAAATCTGCACAAAAACTGCACGGGTTCTAGAAACAGCAATTTCCAGATATTTTGCCTAAAACATGTTCCGACCATCAAAACACTAGTTTGGGGTAAACTTTTAAATTAAAACGTCAAAACGCGAAATTCGCACGTTTAAGGGGAGAAAAAGCCATTTAAAGTTTTGGGGAGTTGACACGTGAAAAATTGGGATTTTTCTAGCTTTCAACCACTAAACTTGCCCTTAAGCTTTTGCCAAATACCACAAATTTATACTTTTTGGAAAATTCAGACGCTGATCTATTCATTAACACCAAAATATAGCACATCGGTTGAAAAATCAAGCCACAGCAATGCCGTAAAGGGAAAAAGTTTCCATAACCTGCCCCCAAAAATATAAGGAACCTTATAAAAATTAGTATTCTTATGCAAAGTACTACAAATTTATACTTGACGTAAACTACAGACGGACAGCTACAAAATGAGACCAACATTTTGATAATCGAATGGAAATTGTGGCTACAGTGAACGATGAAACCCAGAGGTCGGACAAGGAAATTTACGTATTTTAGACAAATACGTGTCTATGCCTCCTAAGCGTCATAAAAATTAGTATTTTCATGCAAATTACTACATATTTGCACTTGACGCAAACTAAACAAACGCAACTATAAGATAAGACCAAAATTTCAACAATCGGATTCAAATTACGGGCACAGTAAGCAATCAAAGCTGAAAATCTGCACAAAAACTGCACGGGTTCTAGAAACAGCAATTTCCAGATATTTTGCCTAAAACATGTTCCGACCATCAAAACACTAGTTTGGGGTAAACTTTTAAATTAAAACGTCAAAACGCGAAATTCGCACGTTTAAGGGGAGAAAAAGCCATTTAAAGTTTTGGGGAGTTGACACGTGAAAAATTGGGATTTTTCTAGCTTTCAACCACTAAACTTGCCCTTAAACTTTTGCCAAATACCACAAATTTATACTTTTTGGAAAATTCAGACGCTGATCTATTCATTAACACCAAAATATAGCACATCGGTTGAAAAATCAAGCCACAGCAATGCCGTAAAGGGAAAAAGTTTCCATAACCTGCCCCCAAAAATATAAGGAACCTTATAAAAATTAGTATTCTTATGCAAAGTACTACAAATTTGTACTTGACGTAAACTACAGACGGACAGCTACAAAATGAGACCAACATTTTGATAATCGAATGGAAATTGTGCCTACAGTGAACGATGAAAGCCAGAGGTCGGACAAGGAAATTTACGTATTTTAGACAAATACGTGTCTATGCCTCCTAAGCGTCATAAAAATTAGTATTTTCATGCAAATTACTACATATTTTTACTTGACGCAAACTAAACAAACGCAACTATAAGATAAGACCAAAATTTCAACAATCGGATTCAAATTACGGGCACAGTAAGCAATCAAAGCTGAAAATCTGCACAAAAACTGCACGGGTTCTAGAAACAGCAATTTCCAGATATTTTGCCTAAAACATGTTCCGACCATCAAAACACTAGTTTGGGGTAAACTTTTAAATTAAAACGTCAAAACGCGAAATTCGCACGTTTAAGGGGAGAAAAAGCCATTTAAAGTTTTGGGGAGTTGACACGTGAAAAATTGGGATTTTTCTAGCTTTCAACCACTAAACTTGCCCTTAAACTTTTGCCAAATACCACAAATTTATACTTTTTGGAAAATTCAGACGCTGATCTATTCATTAACACCAAAATATAGCACATCGGTTGAAAAATCAAGCCACAGCAATGCCGTAAAGGGAAAAAGTTTCCATAACCTGCCCCCAAAAATTTAAGGAACCTTATAAAAACTAGTGTTCTTATGCAAAGTACTACAAATTTGTACTTGACGTAAACCACAGACGGACAGCTACAAAATGAGACCAACATTTTGATAATCGAATGGAAATTGTGGCTACAGTGAACGATGAAAGCCAGAGGTCGGACAAGGAAATTTACGTATTTTAGACAAATACGTGTCTATGCCTCCTAAGCGTCATAAAAATTAGTATTTTCATGCAAATTACTACATATTTGCACTTGACGCGAACTAAATAAACGCAACTATAAGATAAGACCAAAATTTCAACAATCGGATTCAAATTACGGGCACAGCAAGCAATCAAAGCTGAAAATCTGCACAAAAACTGCACGGGTTCTAGAAACAGCAATTTCCAGATATTTTGCCTAAAACATGTTCCGACCATCAAAACACTAGTTTGGGGTAAACTTTTAAATTAAAACGTCAAAACGCGAAATTCGCACGTTTAAGGGGAGAAAAAGCCATTTAAAGTTTTGGGGAGTTGACACGTGAAAAATTGGGATTTTTCTAGCTTTCAACCACTAAACTTGCCCTTAAACTTTTGCCAAATACCACAAATTTATACTTTTTGGAAAATTCAGACGCTGATCTATTCATTAACACCAAAATATAGCACATCGGTTGAAAAATCAAGCCACAGCAATGCCGTAAAGGGAAAAAGTTTCCATAACCTGCCCCTAAAAATATAAGGAACCTTATAAAAATTAGTATTCTTATGCAAAGTACTACAAATTTGTACTTGACGTAAACTACAGACGGACAGCTACAAAATGAGACCAACATTTTGATAATCGAATGGAAATTGTGGCTACAGTGAACGATGAAAGCCAGAGGTCGGACAAGGAAATTTACGTATTTTAGACAAATACGTGTCTATGCCTCCTAAGCGTCATAAAAATTAGTATTTTCATGCAAATTACTACATATTTGCACTTGACGCAAACTAAACAAACGCAACTATAAGATAAGACCAAAATTTCAACAATCGGATTCAAATTACGGGCACAGTAAGCAATCAAAGCTGAAAATCTGCACAAAAACTGCACGGGTTCTAGAAACAGCAATTTCCAGATATTTTGCCTAAAACATGTTCGGACCATCAAAACACTAGTTTGGGGTAAACTTTTAAATTAAAACGTCAAAACGCGAAATTCGCACGTTTAAGGGGAGAAAAAGCCATTTAAAGTTTTGGGGAGTTGACACGTGAAAAATTGGGATTTTTCTAGCTTTCAACCACTAAACTTGCCCTTAAACTTTTGCCAAATACCACAAATTTATACTTTTTGGAAAATTCAGACGCTGATCTATTCATTAACACCAAAATATAGCACATCGGTTGAAAAATCAAGCCACAGCAATGCCGTAAAGGGAAAAAGTTTCCATAACCTGCCCCCAAAAATATAAGGAACCTTATAAAAATTAGTATTCTTATCCAAAGTACTACAAATTTGTACTTGACGTAAACTACAGACGGACAGCTACAAAATGAGACCAACATTTTGATAATCGAATGGAAATTGTGGCTACAGTGAACGATGAAAGCCAGAGGTCGGACAAGGAAATTTACGTATTTTAGACAAATACGTGTCTGTGCCTCCTAAGCGTCATAAAAATTAGTATTTTTATGCAAATTACTACATATTTGCACTTGACGCAAACTAAACAAACGCAACTATAAGATAAGACCAAAATTTAAACAATCGGATTCAAATTACGGGCACAGTAAGCAATCAAAGCTGAAAATCTGCACAAAAACTGCACGGGTTCTAGAAACAGCAATTTCCAGATATTTTGCCTAAAACATATTCCGACCATCAAAACACTAGTTTGGGGTAAACTTTTAAATTAAAACGTCAAAACGCGAAATTCGCACGTTTAAGGGGAGAAAAAGCCATTTAAAGTTTTGAGGAGTTGACACGTGAAAAATTGGGATTTTTCTAGCTTTCAACCACTAAACTTGCCCTTAAACTTTTGCCAAATACCACAAATTTATACTTTTTGGAAAACTCAGACGCTGATCTATTCATTAACACCAAAATATAGCACATCGGTTGAAAAATCAAGCCACAGCAATGCCGTAAAGGGAAAAAGTTTCCATAACCTGCCCTCAAAAATATAAGGAACCTTATAAAAATTAGTATTCTTATGCAAAGTACTACAAATTTGTACTTGACGTAAACTACAGACGGACAGCTACAAAATGAGACCAACATTTTGATAATCGAATGGAAATTGTGGCTACAGTGAACGATGAAAGCCAGAGGTCGGACAAGGAAATTTACGTATTTTAGACAAATACGTGTCTATGCTTCCTAAGCGTCATAAAAATTAGTATTTTCATGCAAATTACTACATATTTGCACTTGACGCAAACTAAACAAACGCAACTATAAGAAAATCCCCGTTGGCAGCACCAGCCGGAAAGGTAAATTTCTCGTATGTAGCATAAAGCTTCGAAAAAAAATTTGGCTTGCCTACTACTCAACTTCTTTCTGCAATTTTCGTAGTACCACATGGGTATTTATTAACATAAAAAAAATCTGGCCACGTTCGTTCTTAGAGACCTTTTATCGGGGCGCAAATATTTTGCTAATTAAATTAAGTTGCATACGTATGGATTACATATTGAAAATCGGCGGATCATAAATTGTTGTAAACATATAAATACCGGTTTCGCCCTTCTCGCATTTGCTGTTTACACAGTTCACAGTGGTAACCACACAAAGGCTTAAATAGCTCGAATAGTTAATTTCAAAAGATTTCCATGAAAGTTTAATCAGCACTTGCGTTGCCATTAATATATACATTTTCAATTTTTTTCTGAACTATGAGGGCCGTCATTTCAATTTTTATTGAAATCGGCTGCTAAAAATATTAAGCTGTAAATTTTCGACTTTTTCATTTGTCATTCGATTTGCATAATTAAATTAAATTAACTTGCGTTAATAACTTATAATTTCAAGTTTCAACGGAATCTGTTGAGAATCTTGGCTGCTACAGAAATAAAAAAAATTGTATGCCACCCCCCTGTATGGGGAGACCCCCCTTAAAATACCTTAAAATATTTTCTTGCACTGCAAATTTCAAGAGGCACCACTTTTGACCTACGTAGAAAATTTCCTCATTCTAGCTCATGTGGTTTGCGAGAAAACTTGTTTTGACGCACGAACAAACGGACGGACAGACAGACAAGTCGCGATTTTATAATTTTTTAAGGGGATTGTTAAAAAGATTTTACAATATCTTAAAAATGGTCTGGTTTATAAATTCTATCAAGTAAAGTCATTTAAAACGTTATCATGAAAAATATTCATTATTTCAGTTGGCACTTAAATAGCGAATTGCGCTTGCCTTCTGACCTTTGGGGGCCGCCATTTTGAATGCATACATTTTATTTTGGATTATTTTAAATCTTTGTATGCTAGGAACTCATCAATCAATGTACTATCTCGTTCAAATAGAAGTTTCACTCTAGACAGGGCAAAATAATTCAATTTTTAAAGAAAATGGCAGCTAAAAATATTAGGCTTTAAATTTTCGACTTTTTTATTTTTCATTCAATTTCAATAATTTCCTGTATAATACAAGAACATAGTACAGAGATCCATAATCTCAAGTTTTATCAAAATCCGCTGGAAAATGTGACCGCTAGAGGGCCACAAAAACCTGAAAAAAACGCATATTTAAACGGCCGCCATTTTGTAATTTGCTCATGCATGATCACCAAAATATCAAAAGCTGTAGGCCTAAATAATGTCTATCTTGAAACCAAATTTCGTATACGTGGGATTAAAATTGCGACTTTAAAAGCCTTTGAAATTTTGCCCTTTAACTGGCCGCCATTTTGTTTTTTGCAACCTGACCTCCAATTTTTTCACGTAGTTCTTTAGATACTTATAATTTCTATCAAGTTACCAAATTTCATGAAAATCTGTTGAAAGATTTGACCACTATTACAACAACAAAATTTTGCACGTTTTTCGACCTTTGAGCGCCCGCCATTTTGTTTCTGCCGTACCGACTTTGGATTTTTTATTGTGAGATTCATCACATACATCAATGAACCTTTGTACCAAATTTCATCCAAATCGGAGCTATACTTTGGTCAGAACAGAAATCACGATTTTTCGTCTAAAATGGCCGCCATTTTGTTTTTGCCCGGCCGATATAGCTGGTTCACGAACTTAACCGAGATAATTACCCAATACACCTTTCCTGAAAATTTGGTGAAAATCGAAGCAAAATTGCAACCTCTATCGTGGTCACAAATTTCGTTATATCCCATATATATATATATATATATATATATATATATATATATATATATATATATATATATATATATATATATATATATATGATGCTCTCCGCAATAGGTAAATTTCTCTCGAGAAATTTACCTAAAAGCACAAATGATTTTTAGACTATTACTCGAATAAGCTTCACTTTTGAGAGGGTTGTGCATACGTGAAATGCTTTGAAACATAAGCCCTAAGTACGAGTAGTCAAGTATCTTAATGACGAAAAACAGGCACAAGCTACGAAGTAGTGCAATTGGTTTGGTGACTCGATTTATTTGTCTACTAAATTCACAAATGTGTTCATTTGATTAAATGTAATTATTAAGCTGCTAGCAAATTTGGCAAAAGCAAGAATTACTTTACACATACGAATCAAGGGTTGAACTCGTCATTCAGATGGCTCATTTGATAGTTATGTAAAAATTGCTGACCACTTTACGTACATTTTGTCTCCCTCTGGACCCGCCGATGCGTCAAACGACTTTTTTTCAGATTCTAAGAGTTCTAATCAAGATCTTTTATCTGATATCAAACTTCACAACATTGATAAACAATATGTTTAAGGGCCACTTCAGTATCAGGGGAGGGCCCCTTTAAAAAGTTTTGAAATGTTTGATTAGTCCTACATTTCTGACCTCTCCACCAAGTTTGAGCTTTCTAGCTTTTGTGGTTTCAAAGAAAACTTGCTATGACGCACGGACAGACGGGCAGGCAGGATGCCAAAGTAGTTAGTTTTTGTAAAATTTTTTTAACAAGGCCCTAAAAAATGGATATTGGAAAATCGCTCTTATGGGATAATTGAATACAAATTCTTGAAGTGAAACAGACCCAATATGAATTCACAGAACATGGTTGTGTCAATTAGCAGGCCAGTGCGGCAAACCAAAGTTGCACTACACCATTTTTGGCTAATAGAGGCAGTAATATAATCCAATTGGTTGCAGGCAGTTTGAAGATGAAGCAGAATTTGTGATCAAATCATGAATCTATTGAAGCAAAATTCAGTTATCAAAAATCATAAAACTGGAACAAAAAACTAGAATTAACGATTCTTCTTCTTCCTAGCGTTACAGCCCGCTCAGGGCTTCGCTTCCTGTATTGAGCGCTTCCAACTGTATCAGTGTTTTGACCGCATCCTCTAATTTCGTAATCCAAGCAGCGATCAACTGTCTTCGTCGACCAAATTAGGCCAGCGTTTCCTCGATTTCCCCACTGGTATCCGCCCTTCAGTTCTCCCAACGCATACCTTTAGGGTATCTGTTGTTCATCCATATGATTCATGTGGCCGGTCCATTGCAGCTTCCACAGTCTTACAATTGTTGAGAACTACGGCTCGTCAAAAATTTCATACAGCTCATGGTTGTACCCAATTCACCATTGGTCGCTCTCTAGCCTCCCTATGATTATTCGCCTCAGGACCTATCTGGCGAAGGCGCTCAATATGTTCGGGGATGCTTGGGTTAGGGTTTATGTTTGACAGCCATAGCATAGAACAGGTCTTATCACAGATTTGTATCTTTGGAGCTTTGTTTTCCAGTTTATGCAACTGGTTGTCAAGATTGTATTTTATTTGCGAGTTGTATTTTTTGGCATATTTCATTTCTTTCATTAGCGTTTTTAGTTATTTTGACGCCTAAATATACAAATTTGCCCACATTTTCGATATTGTATTCGCGAAGTTGAATATTTTGAGCATGTGAGACATTTTTCCTCGACTGCGCTATGAGCTTTGTTTTACAGGGTGCGTACGATATTTGAGGACATGCGTAAATGTGACTATAACTTTGCGAATTTTTTTAAAATTTTTTTCCTTTTCAGATAAGAAATGGCGGACTACAACATCACTCAAGAAATGAAGGGACATGCTATCATCGTGGATATATATGCAAACAATACAGATTTAGAGATCTCTAATTTTCTTAATTGCGCACATTCATCCGTGCATAAGGTTCGCCGTGAATCGTAAGCATCAGGAGGCGATACCGAATCGATTGCAAAACGCCAAAAGTACGAACAACGTTCTGAAACTGTCTGACCTGCAGAATTTTAAGAGCATGTGCAAGCGATCATATTTCTGAGCGCCTTATTCGTAGAGTTGTCCACGAAGACCTTCGGTATAAGTAATGCGCACACGACAGTTCATGTCGGAACGAACACGGGGACAGAGAGTTCTCCAATCAATGGCTATATTCAAATCCTACGGAGGAGGTTCCTGTTGTTATGCACACAAAATTTCCAGCCACTGTTATGGTTTTAGGTGTTGTCAGCAACGAAGGACATATTATGCCACCACACTTTGCACTCAAGGACTTCGAGTGAACTCTGCTGCATGAATCGAGACTTTGGAGAAGGTAGTGAAACCCTGGATAGACAATGTAAGCATTTTCCAACAAGACTCTGCTCCTTCACATAAAGCAATGGCGACACAAGATTGGATGGCCGAAAATTTTCATGACCATATAACCTATGGCGACCTAGCTCCCCACACTTTAATCCTTTGGATTATTAAGTATGGGGCGAAGTTGAGCGTGAGACCAATTAGCGTCCTTATAATACCACTTCTTTGCTGAAGACTGCTTTGAATGTCGTTATGGTCAATATGAACAAGGAGCGATTTTATTCAATAACTTTATAGCCATATATTAATTTAACGTTGCATAAAAAATTCGCAAAATTAAATTAAATTTTGTTAAAAATATAAGCTTATTAATTTTACTCTCAAGTTGTCCTCAAACACCGTACGCACCCTGTACTCTGATTGATTTGTAGCCCCACTTGTTTTGCTTTGCTGTCGAGTTTCAGGAAAAGTTATTTGGTGGTTTTTATAGACCGTGACAACATATTGATGTCATCTGCATAGGCTTCTACTTGACTTGACTTGTATAGTAGCGTACCGTTTGTATCGACAGGTAACTTTCTGGTGACATATTCCAGCCAGTCAGCTCATCTCCCTGTTTTCGTCCGATATTTGTGTTAAAGGTGACGTTGAGTTGGTTATTGATGCGGACGTGAGAGGTTGTCGACGTAATTTTCATTTTAGTAAGATTGAGTAATTTGGCTAGGATGCCAAAGCAAAGCATATTTGGTACAGTACATTACGATCAATACTATCATACAAATGGGACTGATTCCATGAAAACAGTATTTTTAAAAATTATTCTACAACTCTGCTATCCCCTTCAAAGTAGTTCCCTTGAACGACTACGACTGGGATGTCAGTGAGTATCCTCGTCATGGCCGCCGCATGTTGGTAATCGACTCAAAATGGGTTCCTTTGGCCACCGATTTTGTGCTATGGAACAAAAAAAAATCACAGAGTGATATATTGGGCGAATAAGGCGGCTGTTGCATCACGGTGATCACTTTTGAAGCCGAATACTGGAAAACGCTGAGGGCTGCTCAGTAAGGTTCTTGGAACCATCTTCGCGCACAACTTTTTCATCCCCAAATCGTCGGTTAAAATTTGTCTGACTGTTTTACGAGGCCAACATTCGAACTGTTAAACCCCTATTTTCATGGATTAGGGCACGCACACGCTGCGCATTTGCGTCATTCCGCACGCCGACTGGTCTCCCACTCCGTGCCTCAACTTTCACGCTTTCACGCCCCTCCTTAAGCTTTTAATGCCATCAAAACACCTGGGCGCGGCTAAGAGCACTATCGCCATGCAATTTTAGCAATTGGTTCCACCCAATCTGGCGCAAAATTTTATCGTGTTTCTCCATTTTCGTGACGAGCACCACCAACACACGTCTACTCAACACCATACAGAAGCAAATTAAACAAACCAGAGCGATGATAAATATATCAATAGCGAGGGGTGGGATGCTGGGGAAAGGGAAGGGAATTTCAGGGTCGCAGGTTTACCACAAGTGTGGCAATAAAATTAGTCTCATTACTTAATTGTCACACGTATGCTTGCTTAAAGTCAACAAAAATCTGGTGTTCGTCTGAATTGAACTCCCAGCATTTATCAAATACCTGCTTAACACCGAACAATCTCTCGTGGGATCAGTCTAGCTCTGGAGAAATCCATAGTGGTCATATTGACGAAAAAGAGAATCCCTAGAGTAAGGAAGATCAGCATTGGAAAAATCCCCGTTGGCAGCACCAGCCGGAAAGGTAAATTTCTCGTATGTAGCATAAAGCTTCGAAAAAAAATTTGGCTTGCCTACTACTCAACTTCTTTCTGCAATTTTCGTAGTACCACATGGGTATTTATTAACATAAAAAAAATCTGGCCACGTTCGTTCTTAGAGACCTTTTATCGGGGCGCAAATATTTTGCTAATTAAATTAAGTTGCATACGTATGGATTACATATTGAAAATCGGCGGATCATAAATTGTTGTAAACATATAAATACCGGTTTCGCCCTTCTCGCATTTGCTGTTTACACAGTTCACAGTGGTAACCACACAAAGGCTTAAATAGCTCGAATAGTTAATTTCAAAAGATTTCCATGAAAGTTTAATCAGCACTTGCGTTGCCATTAATATATACATTTTCAATTTTTTTCTGAACTATGAGGGCCGTCATTTCAATTTTTATTGAAATCGGCTGCTAAAAATATTAAGCTGTAAATTTTCGACTTTTTCATTTGTCATTCGATTTGCATAATTAAATTAAATTAACTTGCGTTAATAACTTATAATTTCAAGTTTCAACGGAATCTGTTGAGAATCTTGGCTGCTACAGAAATAAAAAAAATTGTATGCCACCCCCCTGTATGGGGAGACCCCCCTTAAAATACCTTAAAATATTTTCTTGCACTGCAAATTTCAAGAGGCACCACTTTTGACCTACGTAGAAAATTTCCTCATTCTAGCTCATGTGGTTTGCGAGAAAACTTGTTTTGACGCACGAACAAACGGACGGACAGACAGACAAGTCGCGATTTTATAATTTTTTAAGGGGATTGTTAAAAAGATTTTACAATATCTTAAAAATGGTCTGGTTTATAAATTCTATCAAGTAAAGTCATTTAAAACGTTATCATGAAAAATATTCATTATTTCAGTTGGCACTTAAATAGCGAATTGCGCTTGCCTTCTGACCTTTGGGGGCCGCCATTTTGAATGCATGCATTTTATTTTGGATTATTTTAAATCTTTGTATGCTAGGAACTCATCAATCAATGTACTATCTCGTTCAAATAGAAGTTTCACTCTAGACAGGGCAAAATAATTCAATTTTTAAAGAAAATGGCAGCTAAAAATATTAGGCTTTAAATTTTCGACTTTTTTATTTTTCATTCAATTTCAATAATTTCCTGTATAATACAAGAACATAGTACAGAGATCCATAATCTCAAGTTTTATCAAAATCCGCTGGAAAATGTGACCGCTAGAGGGCCACAAAAACCTGAAAAAAACGCATATTTAAACGGCCGCCATTTTGTAATTTGCTCATGCATGATCACCAAAATATCAAAGGCTGTAGGCCTAAATAATGTCTATCTTGAAACCAAATTTCGTATACGTGGGATTAAAATTGCGACTTTAAAAGCCTTTGAAATTTTGCCCTTTAACTGGCCGCCATTTTGTTTTTTGCAACCTGACCTCCAATTTTTTCACGTAGTTCTTTAGATACTTATAATTTCTATCAAGTTACCAAATTTCATGAAAATCTGTTGAAAGCTTTGACCACTATTACAACAACAAAATTTTGCACGTTTTTCGACCTTTGAGCGCCCGCCATTTTGTTTCTGCCGTACCGACTTTGGATTTTTTATTGTGAGATTCATCACATACATCAATGAACCTTTGTACCAAATTTCATCCAAATCGGAGCTATACTTTGGTCAGAACAGAAATCACGATTTTTCGTCTAAAATGGCCGCCATTTTGTTTTTGCCCGGCCGATATAGCTGGTTCACGAACTTAACCGAGATAATTACCCAATACACCTTTCCTGAAAATTTGGTGAAAATCGAAGCAAAATTGCAACCTCTATCGTGGTCACAAATTTCGTTATATCCCATATATATATATATATATATATATATGATGCTCTCCGCAATAGGTAAATTTCTCTCGAGAAATTTACCTAATAAGACCAAAATTTCAACAATCGGATTCAAATTACGGGCACAGTAAGCAATCAAAGCTGAAAATCTGTACAAAAACTGCACGGGTTCTAGAAACAGCAATTTCCAGATATTTTGCCTAAAACATGTTCCGACCATCAAAACACTAGTTTGGGGTAAACTTTTAAATTAAAACGTCAAAACGCGAAATTCGCACGATCAAGGGGAGAAAAAGCCATTTAAAGTTTTGGGGAGTTGACACGTGAAAAATTGGGATTTTTCTAGCTTTCAACCACTAAACTTGCCCTTAAACTTTTGCCAAATACCACAAATTTATACTTTTTGGAAAATTCAGACGCTGATCTATTCATTAACACCAAAATATAGCACATCGGTTGAAAAATCAAGCCACAGCAATGCCGTAAAGGGAAAAAGTTTCCATAACCTGCCCCCAAAAATATAAGGAACCTTATAAAAATTAGTATTCTTATGCAAAGTACTACAAATTTGTACTTGACGTAAACTACAGACGGACAGCTACAAAATGAGACCAACATTTTGATAATCGAATGAAAATTGTGGCTAGAGTGAACAATGAAAGCCAGAGGTCGGACAAGGAAATTTACGTATTTTAGACAAATACGTGTCTATGCCTCCTAAGCGTCATAAAAATTAGTATTTTCATGCAAATTACTACATATTTGCACTTGACGCAAACTAAACAAACGCAACTATAAGATAAGACCAAAATTTCAACAATCGGATTCAAATTACGGGCACAGTAAGCAATCAAAGCTGAAAATCTGCACAAAAACTGCACGGGTTCTAGAAACAGCAATTTCCAGATATTTTGCCTAAAACATGTTCCGACCATCAAAACACTAGTTTGGGGTAAACTTTTAAATTAAAACGTCAAAACGCGAAATTCGCACGTTTAAGGGGAGAAAAAGCCATTTAAAGTTTTGGGGAGTTGACACGTGAAAAATTGGGATTTTTCTAGCTATCAACCACTAAACTTGCCCTTAAACTTTTGCCAAATACCACAAATTTATACTTTTTGGAAAATTCAGACGCTGATCTATTCATTAACACCAAAATATAGCACATCGGTTGAAAAATCAAGCCACAGCAATGCCGTAAAGGGAAAAAGTTTCCATAACCTGCCCCCAAAAATATAAGGAACCTTAAACAAATTAGTATTCTTAAGCAAAGTACTACAAATTTGTACTTGACGTAAACTACAGACGGACAGCTACAAAATGAGACCAACATTTTGATAATCGAATGGAAATTGTGGCTACAGTGAACGATGAAAGCCAGAGGTCGGACAAGGAAATTTACGTATTTTAGACAAATACGTGTCTATGCCTCCTAAGCGTCATAAAAATTAGTGTTTTTATGCAAATTACTACATATTTGCACTTGACGCAAACTAAACAAACGCAACTATAAGATAAGACCAAAATTTCAACAATCGGATTCAAATTACGGGCACAGTAAGCAATCAAAGCTGAAAATCTGCACAAAAACTGCACGGGTTCTAGAAACAGCAATTTCCAGATATTTTGCCTAAAACATGTTCCGACCATCAAAACACTAGTTTGGGGTAAACTTTTAAATTAAAACGTCAAAACGCGAAATTCGCACGTTTAAGGGGAGAAAAAGCCATTTAAAGTTTTGGGGAGTTGACACGTGAAAAATTGGGATTTTTCTAGCTTTCAACCACTAAACTTGCCCTTAAACTTTTGCCAAATACCACAAATTTATACTTTTTGGAAAATTCAGACGCTGATCTATTCATTAACAC
This sequence comes from Odontomyia ornata, assembly GCA_963969285.1. NCBI lineage: Eukaryota > Metazoa > Arthropoda > Insecta > Diptera > Stratiomyidae > Odontomyia > Odontomyia ornata. The sequence goes on along the minus strand of OZ017739.1, from coordinate 84,865,431 downwards.
CAAAATATAGCACATCGGTTGAAAACTCAAGCCACAGCAATGCCGTAAAGGGAAAAAGTTTCCATAACCTGCCCCCAAAAATATAAGGAACCTTAAACAAATTAGTATTCTTATGCAAAGTACTACAAATTTGTACTTGACGTAAACTACAGACGGACAGCTACAAAATGAGACCAACATTTTGATAATCGAATGGAAATTGTGGCTACAGTGAACGATGAAAGCCAGAGGTCGGACAAGGAAATTTACGTATTTTAGACAAATACGTGTCTATGCCTCCTAAGCGTCATAAAAATTAGTATTTTCATGCAAATTACTACATATTTGCACTTGACGCAAACTAAACAAACGCAACTATAAGATAAGACCAAAATTTCAACAATCGGATTCAAATTACGGGCACAGTAAGCAATCAAAGCTGAAAATCTGCACAAAAACTGCACGGGTTCTAGAAACAGCAATTTCCAGATACTTTGCCTAAAACATGTTCCGACCATCAAAACACTAGTTTGGGGTAAACTTTTAAATTAAAACGTCAAAACGCGAAATTCGCACGTTCAAGGGGAGAAAAAGCCATTTAAAGTTTTGGGGAGTTGACACGTGAAAAATTGGGATTTTTCTAGCTTTCAACCACTAAACTTGCCCTTAAACTTTTGCCAAATACCACAAATTTATACTTTTTGAAAAATTCAGACGCTGATCTATTCATTAACACCAAAATATAGCACATCGGTTGAAAAATCAAGCCACAGCAATGCCGTAAAGGGAAAAAGTTTCCATAACCTGCCCCCAAAAATATAAGGAACCTTAAACAAATTAGTATTCTTATGCAAAGAACTACAAACTTGTACTTGACGTAAACTACAGACGGACAGCTACAAAATGAGACCAACATTTTGATAATCGAATGGAAATTGTGGCTACAGTGAACGATGAAAGCCAGAGGTCGGACAAGGAAATTTACGTATTTTAGACAAATACGTGTCTATGCCTCCTAAGCGTCATAAAAATTAGTATTTTCATGCAAATTACTACATATTTGCACTTGACGCAAACTAAACAAACGCAACTATAAGATAAGACCAAAATTTCAACAATCGGATTCAAATTACGGGCACAGTAAGCAATCAAAGCTGAAAATCTGCACAAAAACTGCACGGGTTCTAGAAACAGCAATTTCCAGATATTTTGCCTAAAACATGTTCCGACCATCAAAACACTAGTTTGGGGTAAACTTTTAAATTAAAACGTCAAAACGCGAAATTCGCACGTTTAAGGGGAGAAAAAGCCATTTAAAGTTTTGGGGAGTTGACACGTGAAAAATTGGGATTTTTCTAGCTTTCAACCACTAAACTTGCCCTTAAACTTTTGCCAAATACCACAAATTTATACTTTTTGGAAAATTCAGACGCTGATCTATTCATTAACATCAAAATATAGCACATCGGTTGAAAAATCAAGCCACAGCAATGCCGTAAAGGGAAAAAGTTTCCATAACCTGCCCCCAAAAATATAAGGAACCTTATAAAAATTAGTATTCTTATGCAAAGTACTACAAATTTGTACTTGACGTAAACTACAGACGGACAGCTACAAAATGAGACCAACATTTTGATAATCGAATGGAAATTGTGGCTACAGTGAACGATGAAAGCCAGAGGTCGGACAAGGAAATTTACGTATTTTAGACAAATACGTGTCTATGCCTCCTAAGCGTCATAAAAATTAGTATTTTCATGCAAATTACTACATATTTGCACTTGACGCAAACTAAACAAACGCAACTATAAGATAAGACCAAAATTTCAACAATCGGATTCAAATTACGGGCACAGTAAGCAATCAAAGCTGAAAATCTGCACAAAAACTGCACGGGTTCTAGAAACAACAATTTCCAGATATTTTGCCTAAAACATGTTCCGACCATCAAAACACTAGTTTGGGGTAAACTTTTAAATTAAAACGTCAAAACGCGAAATTCGCACGTTTAAGGGGGAGAAAAAGCCATTTAAAGTTTTGGGGAGTTGACACGTGAAAAATTGGGATTTTTCTAGCTTTCAACCACTAAACTTGCCCTTAAACTTTTGCCAAATACCACAAATTTATACTTTTTGGAAAATTCAGACGCTGATCTATTCATTAACACCAAAATATAGCACATCGGTTGAAAAATCAAGCCACAGCAATGCCGTAAAGGGAAAAAGTTTCCATAACCTGCCCCCAAAAATATAAGGAACCTTATAAAAATTAGTATTCTTATGCAAAGTACTACAAATTTGTACTTGACGTAAACTACAGACGGACAGCTACAAAATGAGACCAACATTTTGATAATCGAATGGAAATTGTGGCTACAGTGAACGATGAAAGCCAGAGGTCGGACAAGGAAATTTACGTATTTTAGACAAATACGTGTCTATGCCTCCTAAGCGTCATAAAAATTAGTATTTTCATGCAAATTACTACATATTTGCACTTGACGCAAACTAAACAAACGCAACTATAAGATAAGACCAAAATTTCAACAATCGGATTCAAATTACGGGCACAGTAAGCAATCAAAGCTGAAAATCTGCACAAAAACTGCACGGGTTCTAGAAACAGCAATTTCCAGATATTTTGCCTAAAACATGTTCCGACCATCAAAACACTAGTTTGGGGTAAACTTTTAAATTAAAACGTCAAAACGCGAAATTCGCACGTTTAAGGGGAGAAAAAGCCATTTAAAGTTTTGGGGAGTTGACACGTGAAAAATTGGGATTTTTCTAGCTTTCAACCACTAAACTTGCCCTTAAACTTTTGCCAAATACCACAAATTTATACTTTTTGGAAAATTCAGACGCTGATCTATTCATTAACACCAAAATATAGCACATCGGTTGAAAAATCAAGCCACAGCAATGCCGTTAAGGGAAAAAGTTTCCATAACCTGCCCCCAAAAATATAAGGAACCTTATAAAAATTAGTATTCTTATGCAAAGTACTACAAATTTGTACTTGACGTAAACTACAGACGGACAGCTACAAAATGAGACCAACATTTTGATAATCGAATGGAAATTGTGGCTGATGTGTGTGAACGATGAAAGCCAGAGGTCGGACAAGGAAATTTACGTATTTTAGACAAATACGTGTCTATGCCTCCTAAGCGTCATAAAAATTAGTATTTTCATGCAAATTACTACATATTTGCACTTGACGCAAACTAAACAAACGCAACTATAAGATAAGACCAAAATTTCAACAATCGGATTCAAATTACGGGCACAGTAAGCAATCAAAGCTGAAAATCTGCACAAAAACTGCACGGGTTCTAGAAACAGCAATTTCCAGATATTTTGCCTAAAACATGTTCCGACCATCAAAACACTAGTTTGGGGTAAACTTTTAAATTAAAACGTCAAAACGCGAAATTCGCACGTTTAAGGGGAGAAAAAGCCATTTAAAGTTTTGGGGAGTTGACACGTGAAAATTGGGATTTTTCTAGCTTTCAACCACTAAACTTGCCCTTAAACTTTTGCCAAATACCACAAATTTATACTTTTTGGAAAATTCAGACGCTGATCTATTCATTAACACCAAAATATAGCACATCGGTTGAAAAATCAAGCCACAGCAATGCCGTAAAGGAAAAAAGTTTCCATAACCTGCCCCCAAAATATAAGGAACCTTATAAAAATTAGTATTCTTATGCAAAGTACTACAAATTTGTACTTGACGTAAACTACAGACGGACAGCTACAAAATGAGACCAACATTTCGATAATCGAATGGAAATTGTGGCTACAGTGAACGATGAAAGCCAGAGGTCGGACAAGGAAATTTACGTATTTTAGACAAATACGTGTCTATGCCTCCTAAGCGTCATAAAAATTAGTATTTTCATGCAAATTACTACATATTTGCACTTGACGCAAACTAAACAAACGCAACTATAAGATAAGACCAAAATTTCAACAATCGGATTCAAATTACGGGCACAGTAAGCAATCAAAGCTGAAAATCTGCACAAAAACTGCACGGGTTCTAGAAACAGCAATTTCCAGATATTTTGCCTAAAACATGTTCCGACCATCAAAACACTAGTTTGGGGTAAACTTTTAAATTAAAACGTCAAAACGCGAAATTCGCAAGTTTAAGGGGAGAAAAAGCCATTTAAAGTTTTGGGGAGTTGACACGTGAAAAATTGGGATTTTTCTAGCTTTCAACCACTAAACTTGCCCTTAAACTTTTGCCAAATACCACAAATTTATACTTTTTGGAAAATTCAGACGCTAATCTATTCATTAACACCAAAATATAGCACATCGGTTGAAAAATCAAGCCACAGCAATGCCGTAAAGGGAAAAAGTTTCCATAACCTGACCCCAAAAATATAAGGAACCTTATAAAAATTAGTATTCTTATGCAAAGTACTACAAATTTGTACTTGACGTAAACTACAGACGGACAGCTACAAAATGAGACCAACATTTTGATAATCGAATGGAAATTGTGGCCACAGTGAACGATGAAAGCCAGAGGTCGGACAAGGAAATTTACGTATTTTAGACAAATACGTGTCTATGCCTCCTAAGCGTCATAAAAATTAGTATTTTCATGCAAATTACTACATATTTGCACTTGACGCAAACTAAACAAACGCAACTATAAGATAAGACCAAAATTTCAACAATCGGATTCAAATTACGGGCACAGTAAGCAATCAAAGCTGAAAATCTGCACAAAAACTGCACGGGTTCTAGAAACAGCAATTTCCAGATATTTTGCCTAAAACATGTTCCGACCATCAAAACACTAGTTTGGGGTAAACTTTTAAATTAAAACGTCAAAACGCGAAATTCGCACGTTTAAGGGGAGAAAAAGCCATTTAAAGTTTTGGGGAGTTGACACGTGAAAAATTGGGATTTTTCTAGCTTTCAACCACTAAACTTGCCCTTAAACTTTTGCCAAATACTACAAATTTATACTTTTTGGAAAATTCAGACGCTGATCTATTCATTAACACCAAAATATAGCACATCGGTTGAAAAATCAAGCCACAGCAATGCCGTAAAGGGAAAAAGTTTCCATAACCTGCCCCCAAAAATATAAGGAACCTTATAAAAATTAGTATTCTTATGCAAAGTACTACAAATTTGTACTTGGCGTAAACTACAGACGGACAGCTACAAAATGAGACCAACATTTTGATAATCGAATGGAAATTGTGGCTACAGTGAACGATGAAAGCCAGAGGTCGGACAAGGAAATTTATGTATTTTAGACAAATACGTGTCTATGCCTCCTAAGCGTCATAAAAATTAGTATTTTCATGCAAATTACTACATATTTGCACTTGACGCAAACTAAACAAACGCAACTATAAGATAAGACCAAAATTTCAACAATCGGATTCAAATTACGGGCACAGTAAGCAATCAAAGCTGAAAATCTGCACAAAAACTGCACGGGCTCTAGGAACAGCAATTTCCAGATATTTTGCCTAAAACATGTTCCGACCATCAAAACACTAGTTTGGGGTAAACTTTTAAATTAAAACGTCAAAACGCGAAATTCGCACGTTTAAGGGGAGAAAAAGCCATTTAAAGTTTTGGGGAGTTGACACGTGAAAATTGGGATTTTTCTAGCTTTCAACCACTAAACTTGCCCTTAAGCTTTTGCCAAATACCACAAATTTATACTTTTTGGAAAATTCAGACGCTGATCTATTCATTAACACCAAAATATAGCACATCGGTTGAAAAATCAAGCCACAGCAATGCCGTAAAGGGAAAAAGTTTCCATAACCTGCCCCCAAAAATATAAGGAACCTTATAAAAATTAGTATTCTTATGCAAAGTACTACAAATTTGTACTTGACGTAAACTACAGACGGACAGCTACAAAATGAGACCAACATTTTGATAATCGAATGGAAATTGTGGCTACAGTGAACGATGAAAGCCAGAGGTCGGACAAGGAAATTTACGTATTTTAGACAAATACGTGTCTATGCCTCCTAAGCGTCATAAAAATTAGTATTTTCATGCAAATTACTACATATTTGCACTTGACGCAAACTAAACAAACGCAACTATAAGATAAGACCAAAATTTCAACAATCGGATTCAAATTACGGGCACAGTAAGCAATCAAAGCTGAAAATCTCCACAAAAACTGCACGGGTTCTAGAAACAGCAATTTCCAGATATTTTGCCTAAAACATGTTCCGACCATCAAAACACTAGTTTGGGGTAAACTTTTAAATTAAAACGTCAAAACGCGAAATTCGCACGTTTAAGGGGAGAAAAAGCCATTTAAAGTTTTGGGGAGTTGACACGTGAAAATTGGGATTTTTCTAGCTTTCAACCACTAAACTTGCCCTTAAACTTTTGCCAAATACCACAAATTTATACTTTTTGGAAAATTCAGACGCTGATCTATTCATTAACACCAAAATATAGCACATCGGTTGAAAAATCAAGCCACAGCAATGCCGTAAAGGGAAAAAGTTTCCATAACCTGCCCCCAAAAATATAAGGAACCTTATAAAAATTAGTATTCTTATGCAAAGTACTACAAATTTGTACTTGGCGTAAACTACAGACGGACAGCTACAAAATGAGACCAACATTTTGATAATCGAATGGAAATTGTGGCTACAGTGAACGATGAAAGCCAGAGGTCGGACAAGGAAATTTATGTATTTTAGACAAATACGTGTCTATGCCTCCTAAGCGTCATAAAAATTAGTATTTTCATGCAAATTACTACATATTTGCACTTGACGCAAACTAAACAAACGCAACTATAAGATAAGACCAAAATTTCAACAATCGGATTCAAATTACGGGCACAGTAAGCAATCAAAGCAGAAAATCTGCACAAAAACTGCACGGGCTCTAGGAACAGCAATTTCCAGATATTTTGCCTAAAACATGTTCCGACCATCAAAACACTAGTTTGGGGTAAACTTTTAAATTAAAACGTCAAAACGCGAAATTCGCACGTTTAAGGGGAGAAAAAGCCATTTAAAGTTTTGGGGAGTTGACACGTGAAAATTGGGATTTTTCTAGCTTTCAACCACTAAACTTGCCCTTAAGCTTTTGCCAAATACCACAAATTTATACTTTTTGGAAAATTCAGACGCTGATCTATTCATTAACACCAAAATATAGCACATCGGTTGAAAAATCAAGCCACAGCAATGCCGTAAAGGGAAAAAGTTTCCATAACCTGCCCCCAAAAATATAAGGAACCTTATAAAAATTAGTATTCTTATGCAAAGTACTACAAATTTGTACTTGACGTAAACTACAGACGGACAGCTACAAAATGAGACCAACATTTTGATAATCGAATGGAAATTGTGGCTACAGTGAACGATGAAAGCCAGAGGTCGGACAAGGAAATTTACGTATTTTAGACAAATACGTGTCTATGCCTCCTAAGCGTCATAAAAATTAGTATTTTCATGCAAATTACTACATATTTGCACTTGACGCAAACTAAACAAACGCAACTATAAGATAAGACCAAAATTTCAACAATCGGATTCAAATTACGGGCACAGTAAGCAATCAAAGCTGAAAATCTCCACAAAAACTGCACGGGTTCTAGAAACAGCAATTTCCAGATATTTTGCCTAAAACATGTTCCGACCATCAAAACACTAGTTTGGGGTAAACTTTTAAATTAAAACGTCAAAACGCGAAATTCGCACGTTTAAGGGGAGAAAAAGCCATTTAAAGTTTTGGGGAGTTGACACGTGAAAATTGGGATTTTTCTAGCTTTCAACCACTAAACTTGCCCTTAAACTTTTGCCAAATACCACAAATTTATACTTTTTGGAAAATTCAGACGCTGATCTATTCATTAACACCAAAATATAGCACATCGGTTGAAAAATCAAGCCACAGCAATGCCGTAAAGGAAAAAAGTTTCCATAACCTGCCCCCAAAAATATAAGGAACCTTATAAAAATTAGTATTCTTATGCAAAGTACTACAAATTTGTACTTGACGTAAACTACAGACGGACAGCTACAAAATGAGACCAACATTTTGATAATCGAATGGAAATTGTGGCTACAGTGAACGATGAAAGCCAGAGGTCGGACAAGGAAATTTACGTATTTTAGACAAATACGTGTCTATGCCTCCTAAGCGTCATAAAAATTAGTATTTGCATGCAAATTACAACATATTTGCACTTGACGCAAACTAAACAAACGCAACTATAAGATAAGACCAAAATTTCAACAATCGGATTCAAATTACGGGCACAGTAAGCAATCAAAGCTGAAAATCTGCACAAAAACTGCACGGGTTCTAGAAACAGCAATTTCCAGATATTTTGCCTAAAACATGTTCCGACCATCAAAACACTAGTTTGGGGTAAACTTTTAAATTAAAACGTCAAAACGCGAAATTCGTACGTTTAAGGGGAGAAAAAGCCATTTAAAGTTTTGGGGAGTTGACACGTGAAAATTGGGATTTTTCTAGCTTTCAACCACTAAACTTGCCCTTAAACTTTTGCCAAATACCACAAATTTATACTTTTTGGAAAATTCAGACGCTGATCTATTCATTTACACCAAAATATAGCACATCGGTTAAAAAATCAAGCCACACCAATGCCGTAAAGGGAAAAAGTTTCCATAACCTGCCCCCAAAAATATAAGGAACCTTATAAAAATTAGTATTCTTATGCAAAGTACTACAAATTTGTACTTGACGTAAACTACAGACGGACAGCTACAAAATGAGACCAACATTTCGATAATCGAATGGAAATTGTGGCTACAGTGAACGATGAAAGCCAGAGGTCGGACAAGGAAATTTACGTATTTTAGACAAATACGTGTCTATGCCTCCTAAGCGTCATAAAAATTAGTATTTTCATGCAAATTACTACATATTTGCACTTGACGCAAACTAAACAAACGCAACTATAAGATAAGACCAAAATTTCAACAATCGGATTCAAATTACGGGCACAGTAAGCAATCAAAGCTGAAAATCTGCACAAAAACTGCACGGGTTCTAGAAACAGCAATTTCCAGATATTTTGCCTAAAACATGTTCCGACCATCAAAACACTTGTTTGGGGTAAACTTTTAAATTAAAACGTCAAAACGCGAAATTCGTACGTTTAAGGAGAGAAAAAGCCATTTAAAGTTTTGGGGAGTTGACACGTGAAAATTGGGATTTTTCTAGCTTTCAACCACTAAACTTGCCCTTAAACTTTTGCCAAATACCACAAATTTATACTTTTTGGAAAATTCAGACGCTGATCTATTCATTAACACCAAAATATAGCACATCGGTTAAAAAATCAAGCCACAGCAATGCCGTAAAGGGAAAAAGTTTCCATAACCTGCCCCCAAAAATATAAGGAACCGTATAAAAATTAGTATTCTTATGCAAAGTACTACAAATTTGTACTTGACGTAAACTACAGACGGACAGCTACAAAATGAGACCAACATTTCGATAATCGAATGGAAATTGTGGCTACAGTGAACGATGAAAGCCAGAGGTCGGACAAGGAAATTTACGTATTTTAGACAAATACGTGTCTATGCCTCCTAAGCGTCATAAAAATTAGTATTTTCATGCAAATTACTACATATTTGCACTTGACGCAAACTAAACAAACGCAACTATAAGATAAGACCAAAATTTCAACAATCGGATTCAAATTACGGGCACAGTAAGCAATCAAAGCTGAAAATCTGCACAAAAACTGCACGGGTTCTAGAAACAGCAATTTCCAGATATTTTGCCTAAAACATGTTCCGACCATCAAAACACTAGTTTGGGGTAAACTTTTAAATTAAAACGTCAAAACGCGAAATTCGCACGTTTAAGGGGAGAAAAAGCCATTTAAAGTTTTGGGGAGTTGACACGTGAAAAATTGGGATTTTTCTAGCTTTCAACCACTAAACTTGCCCTTAAACTTTTGCCAAATACCACAAATTTATACTTTTTGGAAAATTCAGACGCTGATCTATTCATTAACACCAAAATATAGCACATCGGTTGAAAAATCAAGCCACAGCAATGCCGTAAAGGGAAAAAGTTTCCATAACCTGCCCCCAAAAATATAAGGAACCTTATAAAAATTAGTATTCTTATGCAAAGTACTACAAATTTGTACTTGACGTAAACTACAGACGGACAGCTACAAAATGAGACCAACATTTTGATAATCGAATGGAAATTGTGGCTACAGTGAACGATGAAAGCCAGAGGTCGGACAAGGAAATTTACGTATTTTAGACAAATACGTGTCTATGCCTCCTAAGCGTCATAAAAATTAGTATTTTCATGCAAATTACTACATATTTGCACTTGACGCAAACTAAACAAACGCAACTATAAGATAAGACCAAAATTTCAACAATCGGATTCAAATTACGGGCACAGTAAGCAATCAAAGCTGAAAATCTGCACAAAAACTGCACGGGTTCTAGAAACAGCAATTTCCAGATATTTTGCCTAAAACATGTTCCGACCATCAAAACACTAGTTTGGGGTAAACTTTTAAATTAAAACGTCAAAACGCGAAATTCGCACGTTTAAGGGGAGAAAAAGCCATTTAAAGTTTTGGGGAGTTGACACGTGAAAAATTGGGATTTTTCTAGCTTTCAACCACTAAACTTGCCCTTAAACTTTTGCCAAATACCACAAATTTATACTTTTTGGAAAATTCAGACGCTGATCTATTCATTAACACCAAAATATAGCACATCGGTTGAAAAATCAAGCCACAGCAATGCCGTAAAGGGAAAAAGTTTCCATAACCTGCCCCCAAAAATATAAGGAACCTTATAAAAATTAGTATTCTTATGCAAAGTACTACAAATTTGTACTTGACGTAAACTACAGACGGACAGCTACAAAATGAGACCAACATTTTGATAATCGAATGGAAATTGTGGCCACAGTGAACGATGAAAGCCAGAGGTCGGACAAGGAAATTTACGTATTTTAGACAAATACGTGTCTATGCCTCCTAACCGTCATAAAAATTAGTATTTTCATGCAAATTACTACATATTTGCACTTGACGCAAACTAAACAAACGCAACTATAAGATAAGACCAAAATTTCAACAATCGGATTCAAATTACGGGCACAGTAAGCAATCAAAGCTGAAAATCTGCACAAAAACTGCACGGGTTCTAGAAACAGCAATTTCCAGATATTTTGCCTAAAACATGTTCCGACCATCAAAACACTAGTTTGGGGTAAACTTTTAAATTAAAACGTCAAAACGCGAAATTCGCACGTTTAAGGGGAGAAAAAGCCATTTAAAGTTTTGGGGAGTTGACACGTGAAAAATTGGGATTTTTCTAGCTTTCAACCACTAAACTTGCCCTTAAACTTTTGCCAAATACTACAAATTTATACTTTTTGGAAAATTCAGACGCTGATCTATTCATTAACACCAAAATATAGCACATCGGTTGAAAAATCAAGCCACAGCAATGCCGTAAAGGGAAAAAGTTTCCATAACCTGCCCCCAAAAATATAAGGAACCTTATAAAAATTAGTATTCTTATGCAAAGTACTACAAATTTGTACTTGACGTAAACTACAGACGGACAGCTACAAAATGAGACCAACATTTTGATAATCGAATGGAAATTGTGGCTACAGTGAACGATGAAAGCCAGAGGTCGGACAAGGAAATTTATGTATTTTAGACAAATACGTGTCTATGCCTCCTAAGCGTCATAAAAATTAGTATTTTCATGCAAATTACTACATATTTGCACTTGACGCAAACTAAACAAACGCAACTATAAGATAAGACCAAAATTTCAACAATCGGATTCAAATTACGGGCACAGTAAGCAATCAAAGCTGAAAATCTGCACAAAAACTGCACGGGTTCTAGAAACAGCAATTTCCAGATATTTTGCCTAAAACATGTTCCGACCATCAAAACACTAGTTTGCGGTAAACTTTTAAATATAAACGTCAAAACGCGAAATTCGCACGTTTAAGGGGAGAAAAAGCCATTTAAAGTTTTGGGGAGTTGACACGTAAAAATTGGGATTTTTCTAGCTTTCAACCACTAAACTTGCCCTTAAACTTTTGCCAAATACCACAAATTTATACTTTTTGGAAAATTCAGACGCTGATCTATTCATTAACACCAAAATATAGCACATCGGTTGAAAAATCAAGCCACAGCAATGCCGTAAAGGGAAAAAGTTTCCATAACCTGCCCCCAAAAATATAAGGAACCTTATAAAAATTAGTATTCTTATGCAAAGTACTACAAATTTGTACTTGACATAAACTACAGACGGACAGCTACAAAATGAGACCAACATTTTGATAATCGAATGGAAATTGTGGCTACAGTGAACGATGAAAGCCAGAGGTCGGACAAGGAAATTTACGTATTTTAGACAAATACGTGTCTATGCCTCCTAAGCGTCATAAAAATTAGTATTTTCATGCAAATTACTACATATTTGCACTTGACGCAAACTAAACAAACGCAACTATAAGATAAGACCAAAATTTCAACAATCGGATTCAAATTACGGGCACAGTAAGCAATCAAAGCTGAAAATCTGCACAAAAACTGCACGGGTTCTAGAAACAGCAATTTCCAGATATTTTGCCTAAAACATGTTCCGACCATCAAAACACTAGTTTGGGGTAAACTTTTAAATTAAAACGTCAAAACGCGAAATTCGCACGTTTAAGGGGAGAAAAAGCCATTTAAAGTTTTGGGGAGTTGACACGTGAAAAATTGGGATTTTTCTAGCTTTCAACCACTAAACTTGCCCTTAAACTTTTGCCAAATACCACAAATTTATACTTTTTGGAAAATTCAGACGCTGATCTATTCATTAACACCAAAATATAGCACATCGGTTGAAAAATCAAGCCACAGCAATGCCGTAAAGGGAAAAAGTTTCCATAACCTGCCCCCAAAAATATAAGGAACCTTATAAAAATTAGTATTCTTATGCAAAGTACTACAAATTTGTACTTGACGTAAACTACAGACGGACAGCTACAAAATGAGACCAACATTTTGATAATCGAATGGAAATTGTGGCTACAGTGAACAATGAAAGCCAGAGGTCGGACAAGGAAATTTACGTATTTTAGACAAATACGTGTCTATGCCTCCTAAGCGTCATAAAAATTAGTATTTTCATGCAAATTACTACATATTTGCACTTGACGCAAACTAAACAAACGCAACTATAAGATAAGACCAAAATTTCAACAATCGGATTCAAATTACGGGCACCGTAAGCAATCAAAGCTGAAAATCTGCACAAAAACTGCACGGGTTCTAGAAACAGCAATTTCCAGATATTTTGCCTAAAACATGTTCCGACCATCAAAACACTAGTTTGGGGTAAACTTTTAAATTAAAACGTCAAAACGCGAAATTCGCACGTTTAAGGGGAGAAAAAGCCATTTAAAGTTTTGGGGAGTTGACACGTGAAAAATTGGGATTTTTCTAGCTTTCAACCACTAAACTTGCCCTTAAACTTTTGCCAAATACCACAAATTTATACTTTTTGGAAAACTCAGACGCTGATCTATTCATTAACACCAAAATATAGCACATCGGTTGAAAAATCAAGCCACAGCAATGCCGTAAAGGGAAAAAGTTTCCATAACCTGCCCCCAAAAATATAAGGAACCTTATAAAAATTAGTATTCTTATGCAAAGTACTACAAATTTGTACTTGACGTAAACTACAGACGGACAGCTACAAAATGAGACCAACATTTTGATAATCGAATGGAAATTGTGGCTACAGTGAACGATGAAAGCCAGAGGTCGGACAAGGAAATTTACGTATTTTAGACAAATACGTGTCTATGCCTCCTAAGCGTCATAAAAATTAGTATTTTCATGCAAATTACTACATATTTGCACTTGACGCAAACTAAACAAACGCAACTATAAGATAAGACCAAAATTTCAACAATCGGATTCAAATTACGGGCACAGTAAGCAATCAAAGCTGAAAATCTGCACAAAAACTGCACGGGTTCTAGAAACAGCAATTTCCAGATATTTTGCCTAAAACATGTTCCGACCATCAAAACACTAGTTTGGGGTAAACTTTTAAATTAAAACGTCAAAACGCGAAATTCGCACGTTTAAGGGGAGAAAAAGCCATTTAAAGTTTTGGGGAGTTGACACGTGAAAAATTGGGATTTTTCTAGCTTTCAACCACTAAACTTGCCCTTAAACTTTTGCCAAATACCACAAATTTATACTTTTTGGAAAATTCAGACGCTGATCTATTCATTAACACCAAAATATAGCACACCGGTTGAAAAATCAAGCCACAGCAATGCCGTAAAGGGAAAAAGTTTCCATAACCTGCCCCCAAAAATATAAGGAACCTTAAACAAATTAGTATTCTTATGCAAAGTACTACAAATTTGTACTTGACGTAAACTACAGACGGACAGCTACAAAATGAGACCAACATTTTGATAATCGAATGGAAATTGTGGCTACAGTGAACGATGAAAGCCAGAGGTCGGACAAGGAAATTTACGTATTTTAGACAAATACGTGTCTATGCCTCCTAAGCGTCATAAAAATTAGTATTTTCATGCAAATTACTACATATTTGCACTTGACGCAAACTAAACAAACGCAACTATAAGATAAGACCAAAATTTCAACAATCGGATTCAAATTACGGGCACAGTAAGCAATCAAAGCTGAAAATCTGCACAAAAACTGCACGGGTTCTAGAAACAGCAATTTCCAGATATTTTGCCTAAAACATGTACCGACCATCAAAACACTAGTTTGGGGTAAACTTTTAAATTAAAACGTCAAAACGCGAAATTCGCACGTTTAAGGGGAGAAAAAGCCATTTAAAGTTTTGGGGAGTTGACACGTGAAAAATTGGGATTTTTCTAGCTTTCAACCACTAAACTTGCCCTTAAACTTTTGCCAAATACCACAAATTTATACATTTTGGAAAATTCAGACGCTGATCTATTCATTAACACCAAAATATAGCACATCGGTTGAAAAATCAAGCCACAGCAATGCCGTAAAGGGAAAAAGTTTCCATAACCTGCCCCCAAAAATATAAGGAACCTTATAAAAATTAGTATTCTTATGCAAAGTACTACAAATTTGTACTTGACGTAAACTACAGACGGACAGCTACAAAATGAGACCAACATTTTGATAATCGAATGGAAATTGTGGCTACAGTAAACGATGAAAGCCAGAGGTCGAACAAGGAAATTTACGTATTTTAGACAAATACGTGTCTATGCCTCCTAAGCGTCATAAAAATTAGTATTTTCATGCAAATTACTACATATTTGCACTTGACGCAAACTAAACAAACGCAACTATAAGATAAGACCAAAATTTCAACAATCGGATTCAAATTACGGGCACAGTAAGCAATCAAAGCTGAAAATCTGCACAAAAACTGCACGGGTCTAGAAACAGCAATTTCCAGATATTTTGCCTGAAACATGTTCCGACCATCAAAACACTAGTTTGGGGTAAACTTTTAAATTAAAACGTCAAAACGCGAAATTCGCACGTTTAAGGGGAGAAAAAGCCATTTAAAATTTTGGGGAGTTGACACGTGAAAAATTGGGATTTTTCTAGCTTTCAACCACTAAACTTGCCCTTAAACTTTTGCCAAATACCACAAATTTATACTTTTTGGAAAATTCAGACGCTGATCTATTCATTAACACCAAAATATAGCACATCGGTTGAAAAATCAAGCCACAGCAATGCCGTAAAGGGAAAAAGTTTCCATAACCTGCCCCCAAAAATATAAGGAACCTTATAAAAATTGGTATTCTAATGCAAAATACTACAAATTTGTACTTGACGTAAACTACAGACGGACAGCTACAAAATGAGACCAACATTTTGATAATCGAATGGAAATTGTGGCTACAGTGAACGATGAAAGCCAGAGGTCGGACAAGGAAATTTACGTATTTTAGACAAATACGTGTCTATGCCTCCTAAGCGTCATAAAAATTAGTATTTTCATGCAAATTACTACATATTTGCACTTGACGCAAACTAAACAAACGCAACTATAAGATAAGACCAAAATTTCAACAATCGGATTCAAATTACGGGCACCGTAAGCAATCAAAGCTGAAAATCTGCACAAAAACTGCACGGGTTCTAGAAACAGCAATTTCCAGATATTTTGCCTAAAACATGTTCCGACCATCAAAACACTAGTTTGGGGTAAACTTTTAAATTAAAACGTCAAAACGCGAAATTCGCACGTTTAAGGGGAGAAAAAGCCATTTAAAGTTTTGGGGAGTTGACACGTGAAAAATTGGGATTTTTCTAGCTTTCAACCACTAAACTTGCCCGTAAACTTTTGCCAAATACCAAAAATTTATACTTTTTGTAAAATTCAGACGCTGCTCTATTCATTAACACCAAAATATAGCACATCGGTTGAAAAATCAAGCCACAGCAATGCCGTAAAGGGAAAAAGTTTCCATAACCTGCCCCCAAAAATATAAGGAACCTTATAAAAATTAGTATTCTTATGCAAAGTACTACAAATTTGTACTTGACGTAAACTACAGACGGACAGCTACAAAATGAGACCAACATTTTGATAATCGAATGGAAATTGTGGCTACAGTGAACGATGAAAGCCAGAGGTCGGACAAGGAAATTTACGTATTTTAGACAAATACGTGTCTATGCCTCCTAAGCGTCATAAAAATTAGTATTTTCATGCAAATTACTACATATTTGCACTTGACGCAAACTAAACAAACGCAACTATAAGATAAGACCAAAATTTCAACAATCGGATTCAAATTACGGGCACAGTAAGCAATCAAAGCTGAAAATCTGCACAAAAACTGCACGGGTTCTAGAAACAGCAATTTCCAGATATTTTGCCTAAAACATGTACCGACCATCAAAACACTAGTTTGGGGTAAACTTTTAAATTAAAACGTCAAAACGCGAAATTCGCACGTTTAAGGGGAGAAAAAGCCATTTAAAGTTTTGGGGAGTTGACACGTGAAAAATTGGGATTTTTCTAGCTTTCAACCACTAAACTTGCCCTTAAACTTTTGCCAAATACCACAAATTTATACTTTTTGGAAAATTCAGACGCTGATCTATTCATTAACACCAAAATATAGCACATCGGTTGAAAAATCAAGCCACAGCAATGCCGTAAAGGGAAAAAGTTTCCATAACCTGCCCCCAAAAATATAAGGAACCTTATAAAAATTAGTATTCTTATGCAAAGTACTACAAATTTGTACTTGACGTAAACTACAGACGGACAGCTACAAAATGAGACCAACATTTTGATAATCGAATGGAAATTGTGGCTACAGTAAACGATGAAAGCCAGAGGTCGAACAAGGAAATTTACGTATTTTAGACAAATACGTGTCTATGCCTCCTAAGCGTCATAAAAATTAGTATTTTCATGCAAATTACTACATATTTGCACTTGACGCAAACTAAACAAACGCAACTATAAGATAAGACCAAAATTTCAACAATCGGATTCAAATTACGGGCACAGTAAGCAATCAAAGCTGAAAATCTGCACAAAAACTGCACGGGTCTAGAAACAGCAATTTCCAGATATTTTGCCTAAAACATGTTCCGACCATCAAAACACTAGTTTGGGGTAAACTTTTAAATTAAAACGTCAAAACGCGAAATTCGCACGTTTAAGGGGAGAAAAAGCCATTTAAAATTTTGGGGAGTTGACACGTGAAAAATTGGGATTTTTCTAGCTTTCAACCACTAAACTTGCCCTTAAACTTTTGCCAAATACCACAAATTTATACTTTTTGGAAAATTCAGACGCTGATCTATTCATTAACACCAAAATATAGCACATCGGTTGAAAAATCAAGCCACAGCAATGCCGTAAAGGGAAAAAGTTTCCATAACCTGCCCCCAAAAATATAAGGAACCTTATAAAAATTGGTATTCTAATGCAAAATACTACAAATTTGTACTTGACGTAAACTACAGACGGACAGCTACAAAATGAGACCAACATTTTGATAATCGAATGGAAATTGTGGCTACAGTGAACGATGAAAGCCAGAGGTCGGACAAGGAAATTTACGTATTTTAGACAAATACGTGTCTATGCCTCCTAAGCGTCATAAAAATTAGTATTTTCATGCAAATTACTACATATTTGCACTTGACGCAAACTAAACAAACGCAACTATAAGATAAGACCAAAATTTCAACAATCGGATTCAAATTACGGGCACCGTAAGCAATCAAAGCTGAAAATCTGCACAAAAACTGCACGGGTTCTAGAAACAGCAATTTCCAGATATTTTGCCTAAAACATGTTCCGACCATCAAAACACTAGTTTGGGGTAAACTTTTAAATTAAAACGTCAAAACGCGAAATTCGCACGTTTAAGGGGAGAAAAAGCCATTTAAAGTTTTGGGGAGTTGACACGTGAAAAATTGGGATTTTTCTAGCTTTCAACCACTAAACTTGCCCTTAAACTTTCGCCAAATACCACAAATTTATACTTTTTGGAAAATTCAGACGCTGATCTATTCATTAACACCAAAATATAGCACATCGGTTGAAAAATCAAGCCACAGCAATGCCGTAAAGGGAAAAAGTTTCCATAACCTGCCCCCAAAAATATAAGGAACCTTATAAAAATTAGTATTCTTATGCAAAGTACTACAAATTTGTACTTGACGTAAACTACAGACGGACAGCTACAAAATGAGACCAACATTTTGATAATCGAATGGAAATTGTGGCTACAGTGAACGATGAAAGCCAGAGGTCGGACAAGGAAATTTACGTATTTTAGACAAATACGTGTCTATGCCTCCTAAGCGTCATAAAAATTAGTATTTTCATGCAAATTACTACATATTTGCACTTGACGCAAACTAAACAAACGCAACTATAAGATAAGACCAAAATTTCAACAATCGGATTCAAATTACGGGCACAGTAAGCAATCAAAGCTGAAAATCTGCACAAAAACTGCACGGGTTCTAGAAACAGCAATTTCCAGATATTTTGCCTAAAACATGTACCGACCATCAAAACACTAGTTTGGGGTAAACTTTTAAATTAAAACGTCAAAACGCGAAATTCACACGTTTAAGGGGAGAAAAAGCCATTTAAAGTTTTGGGGAGTTGACACGTGAAAAATTGGGATTTTTCTAGCTTTCAACCACTAAACTTGCCCTTAAACTTTTGCCAAATACCACAAATTTATACTTTTTGGAAAATTCAGACGCTGATCTATTCATTAACACCAAAATATAGCACATCGGTTGAAAAATCAAGCCACAGCAATGCCGTAAAGGGAAAAAGTTTCCATAACCTGCCCCCAAAAATATAAGGAACCTTAAACAAATTAGTATTCTTATGCAAAGTACTACAAATTTGTACTTGACGTAAACTACAGACGGACAGCTACAAAATGAGACCAACATTTTGATAATCGAATGGAAATTGTGGCTACAGTAAACGATGAAAGCCAGAGGTCGAACAAGGAAATTTACGTATTTTAGACAAATACGTGTCTATGCCTCCTAAGCGTCATAAAAATTAGTATTTTCATGCAAATTACTACATATTTGCACTTGACGCAAACTAAACAAACGCAACTATAAGATAAGACCAAAATTTCAACAATCGGATTCAAATTACGAGCACAGTAAGCAATCAAAGCTGAAAATCTGCACAAAAACTGCACGGGTCTAGAAACAGCAATTTCCAGATATTTTGCCTAAAACATGTTCCGACCATCAAAACACTAGTTTGGGGTAAACTTTTAAATTAAAACTTCAAAACGCGAAATTCGCTCGTTTAAGGGGAGAAAAAGCCATTTAAAGTTTTGGGGAGTTGACACGTGAAAAATTGGGATTTTTCTAGCTTTCAACCACTAAACTTGCCCTTAAACTTTTGCCAAATACCACAAATTTATACTTTTTGGAAAACTCAGACGCTGATCTATTCATTAACACCAAAATATAGCACATCGGTTGAAAAATCAAGCCACAGCAATGCCGTAAAGGGAAAAAGTTTCCATAACCTGCCCCCAAAAATATAAGGAACCTTATAAAAATTAGTATTCTTATGCAAAGTACTACAAATTTGTACTTGACGTAAACTACAGACGGACAGCTACAAAATGAGACCAACATTTTGATAATCGAATGGAAATTGTGGCTACAGTGAACGATGAAAGCCAGAGGTCGGACAAGGAAATTTACGTATTTTAGACAAATACGTGTCTATGCCTCCTAAGCGTCATAAAAATTAGTATTTTCATGCAAATTACTACATATTTGCACTTGACGCAAACTAAACAAACGCAACTATAAGATAAGACCAAAATTTCAACAATCGGATTCAAATTACGGGCACAGTAAGCAATCAAAGCTGAAAATCTGCACAAAAACTGCACGGGTTCTAGAAACAGCAATTTCCAGATATTTTGCCTAAAACATGTTCCGACCATCAAAACACTAGTTTGGGGTAAACTTTTAAATTAAAACGTCAAAACGCGAAATTCGCACGTTTAAGGGGAGAAAAAGCCATTTAAAGTTTTGGGGAGTTGACACGTGAAAAATTGGGATTTTTCTAGCTTTCAACCACTAAACTTGCCCTTAAACTTTTGCCAAATACCACAAATTTATACTTTTTGGAAAACTCAGACGCTGATCTATTCATTAACACCAAAATATAGCACATCGGTTGAAAAATCAAGCCACAGCAATGCCGTAAAGGGAAAAAGTTTCCATAACCTGCCCCCAAAAATATAAGGAACCTTATAAAAATTAGTATTCTTATGCAAAGTACTACAAATTTGTACTTGACGTAAACTACAGACGGACAGCTACAAAATGAGACCAACATTTTGATAATCGAATGGAAATTGTGGCTACAGTGAACGATGAAAGCCAGAGGTCGGACAAGGAAATTTACGTATTTTAGACAAATACGTGTCTATGCCTCCTAAGCGTCATAAAAATTAGTATTTTCATGCAAATTACTACATATTTGCACTTGACGCAAACTAAACAAACGCAACTATAAGATAAGACCAAAATTTCAACAATCGGATTCAAATTACGGGCACCGTAAGCAATCAAAGCTGAAAATCTGCACAAAAACTGCACGGGTTCTAGAAACAGCAATTTCCAGATATTTTGCCTAAAACATGTTCCGACCATCAAAACACTAGTTTGGGGTAAACTTTTAAATGAAAACGTCAAAACGCGAAATTCGCACGTTTAAGGGGAGAAAAAGCCATTTAAAGTTTTGGGGAGTTGACACGTGAAAAATTGGGATTTTTCTAGCTTTCAACCACTAAACTTGCCCGTAAACTTTTGCCAAATACCAAAAATTTATACTTTTTGTAAAATTCAGACGCTGCTCTATTCATTAACACCAAAATATAGCACATCGGTTGAAAAATCAAGCCACAGCAATGCCGTAAAGGGAAAAAGTTTCCATAACCTGCCCCCAAAAATATAAGGAACCTTATAAAAATTAGTATTCTTATGCAAAGTACTACAAATTTGTACTTGACGTAAACTACAGACGGACAGCTACAAAATGAGACCAACATTTTGATAATCGAATGGAAATTGTGCCTACAGTGAACGATGAAAGCCAGAGGTCGGACAAGGAAATTTACGTATTTTAGACAAATACGTGTCTATGCCTCCTAAGCGTCATAAAAATTAGTATTTTCATGCAAATTACTACATATTTGCACTTGACGCAAACTAAACAAACGCAACTATAAGATAAGACCAAAATTTCAACAATCGGATTCAAATTACGGGCACAGTAAGCAATCAGAGCTGAAAATCTGCACAAAAACTGCACGGGTTCTAGAAACAGCAATTTCCAGATATTTTGCCTAAAACATGTTCCGACCATCAAAACACTAGTTTGGGGTAAACTTTTAAATTAAAACGTCAAAACGCGAAATTCGCACGTTTAAGGGGAGAAAAAGCCATTTAAAGTTTTGGGGAGTTGACACGTGAAAAATTGGGATGGATTTTTCTAGCTTTCAACCACTAAACTTGCCCTTAAGCTTTTGCCAAATACCACAAATTTATACTTTTTGGAAAATTCAGACGCTGATCTATTCATTAACACCAAAATATAGCACATCGGTTGAAAAATCAAGCCACAGCAATGCCGTAAAGGGAAAAAGTTTCCATAACCTGCCCCCAAAAATATAAGGAACCTTATAAAAATTAGTATTCTTATGCAAAGTACTACAAATTTGTACTTGACGTAAACTACAGACGGACAGCTACAAAATGAGACCAACATTTTGATAATCGAATGGAAATTGTGGCTACAGTGAACGATGAAAGCCAGAGGTCGGACAAGGAAATTTACGTATTTTAGACAAATACGTGTCTATGCCTCCTAAGCGTCATAAAAATTAGTATTTTCATGCAAATTACTACATATTTGCACTTGACGCAAACTAAACAAACGCAACTATAAGATAAGACCAAAATTTCAACAATCGGATTCAAATTACGGGCACCGTAAGCAATCAAAGCTGAAAATCTGCACAAAAACTGCACGGGTTCTAGAAACAGCAATTTCCAGATATTTTGCCTAAAACATGTTCCGACCATCAAAACACTAGTTTGGGGTAAACTTTTAAATGAAAACGTCAAAACGCGAAATTCGCACGTTTAAGGGGAGAAAAAGCCATTTAAAGTTTTGGGGAGTTGACACGTGAAAAATTGGGATTTTTCTAGCTTTCAACCACTAAACTTGCCCTTAAACTTTTGCCAAATACCAAAAATTTATACTTTTTGTAAAATTCAGACGCTGCTCTATTCATTAACATCAAAATATAGCACATCGGTTGAAAAATCAAGCCACAGCAATGCCGTAAAGGGAAAAAGTTTCCATAACCTGCCCCCAAAAATATAAGGAACCTTAAACAAATTAGTATTCTTATGCAAAGTACTACAAATTTGTACTTGACGTAAACTACAGACGGACAGCTACAAAATGAGACCAACATTTTGATAATCGAATGGAAATTGTGGCTACAGTGAACGATGAAAGCCAGAGGTCGGACAAGGAAATTTACGTATTTTAGACAAATACGTGTCTATGCCTCCTAAGCGTCATAAAAATTAGTATTTTCATGCAAATTACTACATATTTGCACTTGACGCAAACTAAACAAACGCAACTATAAGATAAGACCAAAATTTCAACAATCGGATTCAAATTACGGGCACCGTAAGCAATCAAAGCTGAAAATCTGCACAAAAACTGCACGGGTTCTAGAAACAGCAATTTCCAGATATTTTGCCTAAAACATGTTCCGACTATCAAAACACTAGTTTGGGGTAAACTTTTAAATTAAAACGTCAAAACGCGAAATTCGCACGTTTAAGGGGAGAAAAAGCCATTTAAAGTTTTGGGGAGTTGACACGTGAAAAATTGGGATTTTTCTAGCTTTCAACCACTAAACTTGCCCTTAAACTTTTGCCAAATACCACAAATTTATACTTTTTGGAAAATTCAGACGCTGATCTATTCATTAACACCAAAATATAGCACATCGGTTGAAAAATCAAGCCACAGCAATGCCGTAAAGGGAAAAAGTTTCCATAACCTGCCCCCAAAAATATAAGGAACCTTATAAAAATTAGTATTCTTATGCAAAGTACTACAAATTTGTACTTGGCGTAAAACTACAGACGGACAGCTACAAAATGAGACCAACATTTTGATAATCGAATGGAAATTGTGGCTACAGTGAACGATGAAAGCCAGAGGTCGGACAAGGAAATTTACGTATTTTAGACAAATACGTGTCTATGCCTCCTAAGCGTCATAAAAATTAGTATTTTCATGCAAATTACTACATATTTGCACTTGACGCAAACTAAACAAACGCAACTATAAGATAAGACCAAAATTTCAACAATCGGATTCAAATTACGGGCACAGTAAGCAATCAAAGCTGAAAATCTGCACAAAAACTGCACGGGTTCTAGAAACAGCAATTTCCAGATATTTTGCCTAAAACATGTTCCGATCATCAAAACACTAGTTTGGGGTAAACTTTTAAATTAAAACGTCAAAACGCGAAATTCGCACGTTTAAGGGGAGAAAAAGCCATTTAAAGTTTTGGGGAGTTGACACGTGAAAAATTGGGATTTTTCTAGCTTTCAACCACTAAACTTGCCCTTAAACTTTTGCCAAATACCACAAATTTATACTTTTTGGAAAATTCAGACGCTGATCTATTCATTAACACCAAAATATAGCACATCGGTTGAAAAATCAAGCCACAGCAATGCCGTAAAGGGAAAAAGTTTCCATATCCTGCCGCAAAAATATAAGGAACCTTATAAAAATTAGTATTCTTATGCAAAATACTACAAATTTGTACTTGACGTAAACTACAGACGGACAGCTACAAAATGAGACCAACATTTTGATAATCGAATGGAAATTCTGGCTACAGTGAACGATGAAAGCCAGAGGTCGGACAAGGAAATTTACGTATTTTAGACAAATACGTGTCTATGCCTCCTAAGCGTCATAAAAATTAGTATTTTCATGCAAATTACTACATATTTGCACTTGACGCAAACTAAACAAACGCAACTATAAGATAAGACCAAAATTTCAACAATCGGATTCAAATTACGGGCACCGTAAGCAATCAAAGCTGAAAATCTGCACAAAAACTGCACGGGTTCTAGAAACAGCAATTTCCAGATATTTTGCCTAAAACATGTTCCGACCATCAAAACACTAGTTTGGGGTAAACTTTTAAATTAAAACGTCAAAACGCGAAATTCGCACGTTTAAGGGGAGAAAAAGCCATTTAAAGTTTTGGGGAGTTGACACGTGAAAAATTGGGATTTTTCTAGCTTTCAACCACTAAACTTGCCCTTAAACTTTTGCCAAATACCACAAGTTTATACTTTTTGGAAAATTCAGACGCTGATCTATTCATTAACACCAAAATATAGCACATCGGTTGAAAAATCAAGCCACAGCAATGCCGTAAAGGGAAAAAGTTTCCATAACCTGCCCCCAAAAATATAAGGAACCTTATAAAAATTAGTATTCTTATGCAAAGTACTACAAATTTGTACTTGACGTAAAACTACAGACGGACAGCTGCAAAATGAGACCAACATTTTGATAATCGAATGGAAATTGTGGCTACAGTGAACGATGAAAGCCAGAGGTCGGACAAGGAAATTTACGTATTTTAGACAAATACGTGTCTATGCCTCCTAAGCGTCATAAAAATTAGTATTTTCATGCAAATTACTACATATTTGCACTTGACGCAAACCAAACAAACGCAACTATAAGATAAGACCAAAATTTCAACAATCGGATTCAAATTACGGGCACAGTAAGCAATCAAAGCTGAAAATCTGCACGGGTTCTAGAAACAGCAATTTCCAGATATTTTGCCTAAAACATGTTCCGACCATCAAAACACTAGTTTGGGGTAAACTTTTAAATTAAAACGTCAAAATGCGAAATTCGCACGTTTAAGGGGAGAAAAAGCCATTTAAAGTTTTGGGGAGTTGACACGTGAAAAATTGGGATTTTTCTAGCTTTCAACCACTAAACTTGCCCTTAAACTTTTGCCAAATACCACAAATTTATACTTTTTGGAAAATTCAGACGCTGATCTATTCATTAACACCAAAATATAGCACATCGGTTGAAAAATCAAGCCACAGCAATGCCGTAAAGGGAAAAAGTTTCCATAACCTGCCCCCAAAAATATAAGGAACCTTATAAAAATTAGTATTCTTATGCAAAATACTACAAATTTGTACTTGACGTAAACTACAGACGGACAGCTACAAAATGAGACCAACATTTTGATCATCGAATGGAAATTGTGGCTACAGTGAACGATGAAAGCCAGAGGTCGGACAAGGAAATTTACGTATTTTAGACAAATACGTGTCTATGCCTCCTAAGCGTCATAAAAATTAGTATTTTCATGCAAATTACTACATATTTGCACTTGACGCAAACTAAACAAACGCAACTATACGATAAGACCAAAATTTCAACAATCGGATTCAAATTACGGGCACAGTAAGCAATCAAAGCTGAAAATCTGCACAAAACTGCACGGGTTCTAGAAACAGCAATTTCCAGATATTTTGCTTAAAACATGTTCCGACCATCAAAACACTAGTTTGGGGTAAACTTTTAAATTAAAACGTCAAAACGCGAAATTCGCACGTTTAAGGGGAGAAAAAGCCATTTAAAGTTTTGGGGAGTTGACACGTGAAAAATTGGGATTTTTCTAGCTTTCAACCACTAAACTTGCCCTTAAACTTTTGCCAAATACCACAAATTTATACTTTTTGGAAAACTCAGACGCTGATCTATTCATTAACACCAAAATATAGCACATCGGTCGAAAAATCAAGCCACAGCAATGCCGTAAAGGGAAAAAGTTTCCATAACCTGCCCCCAAAAATATAAGGAACCTTAAACAAATTAGTATTCTTATGCAAAGTACTACAAATTTGTACTTGACGTAAACTACAGACGGACAGCTACAAAATGAGACCAACATTTTGATAATCGAATGGAAATTGTGGCTACAGTGAACGATGAAAGCCAGAGGTCGGACAAGGAAATTTACGTATTTTAGACAAATACGTGTCTATGCCTCCTAAGCGTCATAAAAATTAGTATTTTCATGCAAATTACTACATATTTGCACTTGACGCAAACTAAACAAACGCAACTATAAGATAAGACCAAAATTTCAACAATCGGATTCAAATTACGGGCACAGTAAGCAATCAAAGCTGAAAATCTGCACAAAAACTGCACGGGTTCTAGAAACAGCAATTTCCAGATATTTTGCCTAAAACATGTTCCGACCATCAAAACACTAGTTTGGGGTAAACTTTTAAATTAAAACGTCAAAACGCGAAATTCGCACGTTTAAGGGGAGAAAAAGCCATTTAAAGTTTTGGGGAGTTGACACGTGAAAAATTGGGATTTTTCTAGCTTTCAACCACTAAACTTGCCCTTAAACTTTTGCCAAATACCACAAATTTATACTTTTTGGAAAATTCAGACGCTGATCTATTCATTAACACCAAAATATAGCACATCGGTTGAAAAATCAAGCCACAGCAATGCCGTAAAGGGAAAAAGTTTCCATAACCTGCCCCCAAAAATATAAGGAACCTTAAACAAATTAGTATTCTTATGCAAAGTACTACAAATTTGTACTTGACGTAAACTACAGACGGACAGCTACAAAATGAGACCAACATTTTGATAATCGAATGGAAATTGTGGCTACAGTGAACGATGAAAGCCAGAGGTCGGACAAGGAAATTTACGTATTTTAGACAAATACGTGTCTATGCCTCCTAAGCGTCATAAAAATTAGTATTTTCATGCAAATTACTACATATTTGCACTTGACGCAAACTAAACAAACGCAACTATAAGATAAGACCAAAATTTCAACAATCGGATTCAAATTACGGGCACAGTAAGCAATCAAAGCTGAAAATCTGCACAAAAACTGCACGGGTTCTAGAAACAGCAATTTCCAGATATTTTGCCTAAAACATGTTCCGACCATCAAAACACTAGTTTGGGGTAAACTTTTAAATTAAAACGTCAAAACGCGAAATTCGCACGTTTAAGGGGAGAAAAAGCCATTTAAAGTTTTGGGGAGTTGACACGTGAAAAATTGGGATTTTTCTAGCTTTCAACCACTAAACTTGCCCTTAAACTTTTGCCAAATACCACAAATTTATACTTTTTGGAAAATTCAGACGCTGATCTATTCATTAACACCAAAATATAGCACATCGGTTGAAAAATCAAGCCACAGCAATGCCGTAAAGGGAAAAAGTTTCCATAACCTGCCCCCAAAAATATAAGGAACCTTAAACAAATTAGTATTCTTATGCAAAGTACTACAAATTTGTACTTGACGTAAACTACAGACGGACAGGTACAAAATGAGACCAACATTTTGATAATCGAATGGAAATTGTGGCTACAGTGAACGATGAAAGCCAGAGGTCGGACAAGGAAATTTACGTATTTTAGACAAATACGTGTCTATGCCTCCTAAGCGTCATAAAAATTAGTATTTTCATGCAAATTACTACATATTTGCACTTGACGCAAACTAAACAAACGCAACTATAAGATAAGACCAAAATTTCAACAATCGGATTCAAATTACGGGCACAGTAAGCAATCAAAGCTGAAAATCTGCACAAAAACTGCACGGGTTCTAGAAACAGCAATTTCCAGATATTTTGCCTAAAACATGTACCGACCATCAAAACACTAGTTTGGGGTAAACTTTTAAATTAAAACGTCAAAACGCGAAATTCGCACGTTTAAGGGGAGAAAAAGCCATTTAAAGTTTTGGGGAGTTGACACGTGAAAAATTGGGATTTTTCTAGCTTTCAACCACTAAACTTGCCCTTAAACTTTTGCCAAATACCACAAGTTTATACTTTTTGGAAAATTCAGACGCTGATCTATTCATTAACACCAAAATATAGCACATCGGTTGAAAAATCAAGCCACAGCAATGCCGTAAAGGGAAAAAGTTTCCACAACCTGCCCCCAAAAATATAAGGAACCTTAAACAAATTAGTATTCTTATGCAAAGTACTACAAATTTGTACTTGACGTAAACTACAGACGGACAGCTACAAAATGAGACCAACATTTTGATAATCGAATGGAAATTGTGGCTACAGTAAACGATGAAAGCCAGAGGTCGAACAAGGAAATTTACGTATTTTAGACAAATACGTGTCTATACCTCCTAAGCGTCATAAAAATTAGTATTTTCATGCAAATTACTACATATTTGCACTTGACGCAAACTAAACAAACGCAATTATAAGATAAGACCAAAATTTCAACAATCGGATTCAAATTACGGGCACAGTAAGCAATCAAAGCTGAAAATCTGCACAAAAACTGCACGGGTCTAGAAACAGCAATTTCCAGATATTTTGCCTAAAACATGTTCCGACCATCAAAACACTAGTTTGGGGTAAACTTCTAAATTAAAACTTCAAAACGCGAAATTCGCTCGTTTAAGGGGAGAAAAAGCCATTTAAAGTTTTGGGGAGTTGACACCTGAAAAATTGGGATTTTTCTAGCTTTCAACCACTAAACTTGCCCTTAAACTTTTGCCAAATACCACAAATTTATACTTTTTGGAAAACTCAGACGCTGATCTATTCATTAACACCAAAATATAGCACATCGATTGAAAAATCAAGCCACAGCAATGCCGTAAAGGGAAAAAGTTTCCATAACCTGCCCCCAAAAATATAAGGAACCTTAAACAAATTAGTATTCTTATGCAAAGTACTACAAATTTGTACTTGACGTAAACTACAGACGGACAGCTACAAAATGAGACCAACATTTTGATAATCGAATGGAAATTGTGGCTACAGTGAACGATGATTGCAGAGGTCGGACAAGGAAATTTACGTATTTTAGACAAATACGTGTCTATGCCTCCTAAGCGTCATAAAAATTAGTATTTTCATGCAAATTACTACATATTTGCACTTGACGCAAACTAAACAAACGCAACTATAAGATAAGACCAAAATTTCAACAATCGGATTCAAATTACGGGCACAGTAAGCAATCAAAGCTGAAAATCTGCACAAAAACTGCACGGGTTCTAGAAACAGCAATTTCCAGATATTTTGCCTAAAACATGTACCGACCATCAAAACACTAGTTTGGGGTAAACTTTTAAATTAAAACGTCAAAACGCGAAATTCGCACGTTTAAGGGGAGAAAAAGCCATTTAAAGTTTTGGGGAGTTGACACGTGAAAAATTGGGATTTTTCTAGCTTTCAACCACTAAACTTGCCCTTAAACTTTTGCCAAATACCACAAGTTTATTTTTTTTTGGAAAATTCAGACGCTGATCTATTCATTAACACCAAAATATAGCACATCGGTTGAAAAATCAAGCCACAGCAATGCCGTAAAGGGAAAAAGTTTCCATAACCTGCCCCCAAAAATATAAGGAACCTTAAACAAATTAGTATTCTTATGCAAAGTACTACAAATTTGTACTTGACGTAAACTACAGACGGACAGCTACAAAATGAGACCAACATTTTGATAATCGAATGGAAATTGTGGCTACAGTAAACGATGAAAGCCAGAGGTCGGACAAGGAAATTTACGTATTTTAGACAAATACGTGTCTATGCCTCCTAAGCGTCATAAAAATTAGTATTTTCATGCAAATTACTACATATTTGCACTTGACGCAAACTAAACAAACGCAACTATAAGATAAGACCAAAATTTCAACAATCGGATTCAAATTACGGGCACAGTAAGCAATCAAAGCTGAAAATCTGCACAAAAACTGCACGGGTTCTAGAAACAGCAATTTCCAGATATTTTGCCTAAAACATGTTCCGACCATCAAAACACTAGTTTGGGGTAAACTTTTAAATTAAAACGTCAAAACGCGAAATTCGCACGTTTAAGGGGAGAAAAAGCCATTTAAAGTTTTGGGGAGTTGACATGTGAAAAATTGGGATTTTTCTAGCTTTCAACCACTAAACTTGCCCTTAAACTTTTGCCAAATACCACAAATTTATACTTTTTGGAAAACTCAGACGCTGATCTATTCATTAACACCAAAATATAGCACATCGGTTGAAAAATCAAGCCACAGCAATGCCGTAAAGGGAAAAAGTTTCCATAACCTGCCCCCAAAAATATAAGGAACCTTATTAAAAATTAGTATTCTTATGCAAAGTACTACAAATTTGTACTTGACGTAAACTACAGACGGACAGCTACAAAATGAGACCAACATTTTGATAATCGAATGGAAATTGTGGCTACAGTGAACGATGAAAGCCAGAGGTCGGACAAGGAAATTTACGTATTTTAGACAAATACGTGTCTATGCCTCCTAAGCGTCATAAAAATTAGTATTTTCATGCAAATTACTACATATTTGCACTTGACGCGAACTAAATAAACGCAACTATAAGATAAGACCAAAATTTCAACAATCGGATTCAAATTACGGGCACAGTAAGCAATCAAAGCTGAAAATCTGCACAAAAACTGCACGGGTTCTAGAAACAGCAATTTCCAGATATTTTGCCTAAAACATGTTCCGACCATCAAAACACTAGTTTGGGGTAAACTTTTAAATTAAAACGTCAAAACGCGAAATTCGCACGTTTAAGGGGAGAAAAAGCCATTTAAAGTTTTGGGGAGTTGACACGTGAAAAATTGGGATTTTTCTAGCTTTCAACCACTAAACTTGCCCTTAAACTTTTGCCAAATGCCACAAATTTATACTTTTTGGAAAATTCAGACGCTGATCTATTCATTAACACCAAAATATAGCACATCGGTTGAAAAATCAAGCCACAGCAATGCCGTAAAGGGAAAAAGTTTCCATAACCTGCCCCCAAAAATATAAGGAACCTTAAACAAATTAGTATTCTTATGCAAAGTACTACAAATTTGTACTTGACGTAAACTACAGACGGACAGCTACAAAATGAGACCAACATTTTGATAATCGAATGGAAATTGTGGCTACAGTGAACGATGAAAGCCAGAGGTCGGACAAGGAAATTTACGTATTTTAGACAAATACGTGTCTATGCCTCCTAAGCGTCATAAAAATTAGTATTTTCATGCAAATTACTACATATTTGCACTTGACGCAAACTAAACAAACGCAACTATAAGATAAGACCAAAATTTCAACAATCGGATTCAAATTACGGGCACAGTAAGCAATCAAAGCTGAAAATCTGCACAAAAACTGCACGGGTTCTAGAAACAGCAATTTCCAGATATTTTGCCTAAAACATGTTCCGACCATCAAAACACTAGTTTGGGGTAAACTTTTAAATTAAAACGTCAAAACGCGAAATTCGCACGTTTAAGGGGAGAAAAAGCCATTTAAAGTTTTGGGGAGTTGACACGTGAAAAATTGGGATTTTTCTAGCTTTCAACCACTAAACTTGCCCTTAAACTTTTGCCAAATACCACAAATTTATACTTTTTGGAAAATTCAGACGCTGATCTATTCATTAACACCAAAATATAGCACATCGGTTGAAAAATCAAGCCACAGCAATGCCGTAAAGGGAAAATGTTTCCATAACCTGCTCCCAAAAATATAAGGAACCTTAAACAAATTAGTATTCTTATGCAAAGTACTACAAATTTGTACTTGACGTAAACTACAGACGGACAGCTACAAAATGAGACCAACATTTTGATAATCGAATGGAAATTGTGGCTACAGTAAACGATGAAAGCCAGAGGTCGAACAAGGAAATTTACGTATTTTAGACAAATACGTGTCTATGCCTCCTAAGCGTCATAAAAATTAGTATTTTCATGCAAATTACTACATATTTGCACTTGACGCAAACTAAACAAACGCAACTATAAGATAAGACCAAAATTTCAACAATCGGATTCAAATTACGGGCACAGTAAGCAATCAAAGCTGAAAATCTGCACAAAAACTGCACGGGTTCTAGAAACAGCAATTTCCAGATATTTTGCCTAAAACATGTTCCGACCATCAAAACACTAGTTTGGGGTAAACTTTTAAATTAAAACGTCAAAACGCGAAATTCGCACGTTTAAGGGGAGAAAAAGCCATTTAAAGTTTTGGGGAGTTGACACGTGAAAAATTGGGATTTTTCTAGCTTTCAACCACTAAACTTGCCCTTAAACTTTTGCCAAATACCACAAATTTATAATTTTTGGAAAATTCAGACGCTGATTTATTTATTAACACCAAAATATAGCACATCGGTTGAAAAATCAAGCCACAGCAATGCCGTAAAGGAAAAAGTTTCCATAACCTGCCCCCAAAAATATAAGGAACCTTAAACAAATTAGTATTCTTATGCAAAGTACTACAAATTTGTACTTGACGTAAACTACAGACGGACAGCTACAAAATGAGACCAACATTTTGATAATCGAATGGAAATTGTGGCTACAGTAAACGATGAAAGCCAGAGGTCGAACAAGGAAATTTACGTATTTTAGACAAATACGTGTCTATGCCTCCTAAGCGTCATAAAAATTAGTATTTTCATGCAAATTACTACATATTTGCACTTGACGCAAACTAAACAAACGCAACTATAAGATAAGACCAAAATTTCAACAATCGGATTCAAATTACGGGCACAGTAAGCAATCAAAGCTGAAAATCTGCACAAAAACTGCACGGGTTCTAGAAACAGCAATTTCCAGATATTTTGCCTAAAACATGTTCCGACCATCAAAACACTAGTTTGGGGTAAACTTTTAAATTAAAACGTCAAAACGCGAAATTCGCACGTTTAAGGGGAGAAAAAGCCATTTAAAGTTTTGGGGAGTTGACACGTGAAAAATTGGGATTTTTCTAGCTTTCAACCACTAAACTTGCCCTTAAACTTTTGCCAAATACCACAAATTTATAATTTTTGGAAAATTCAGACGCTGATTTATTTATTAACACCAAAATATAGCACATCGGTTGAAAAATCAAGCCACAGCAATGCCGTAAAGGAAAAAGTTTCCATAACCTGCCCCCAAAAATATAAGGAACCTTAAACAAATTAGTATTCTTATGCAAAGTACTACAAATTTGTACTTGACGTAAACTACAGACGGACAGCTACAAAATGAGACCAACATTTTGATAATCGAATGGAAATTGTGGCTACAGTGAACGATGAAAGCCAGAGGTCGGACAAGGAAATTTACGTATTTTAGACAAATACGTGTCTATGCCTCCTAAGCGTCATAAAAATTAGTATTTTCATGCAAATTACTACATATTTGCACTTGACGCAAACTAAACAAACGCAACTATAAGATAAGACCAAAATTTCAACAATCGGATTCAAATTACGGGCACAGTAAGCAATCAAAGCTGAAAATCTGCACAAAAACTGCACGGGTTCTAGAAACAGCAATTTCCAGATATTTTGCCTAAAACATGTTCCGACCATCAAAACACTAGTTTGGGGTAAACTTTTAAATTAAAACGTCAAAATGCGAAATTCGCACGTTTAAGGGGAGAAAAAGCCATTTAAAGTTTTGGGGAGTTGACACGTGAAAAATTGGGATTTTTCTAGCTTTCAACCACTAAACTTGCCCTTAAACTTTTGCCAAATACCACAAATTTATACTTTTTGGAAAATTCAGACGCTGATCTATTCATTAACACCAAAATATAGCACATCGGTTGAAAAATCATGCCACAGCAATGCCGTAAAGGGAAAAAGTTTCCATAACCTGCCCCCAAAAATATAAGGAACCTTATAAAAATTAGTATTCTTATGCAAAGTACTACAAATTTGTACTTGACGTAAATTACAGACGGACAGCTACAAAATGAGACCAACATTTTGATAATCGAATGGAAATTGTGGCTACAGTGAACGATGAAAGCCAGAGGTCGGACAAGGAAATTTACGTATTTTAGACAAATACGTGTCTATGCCTCCTAAGCGTCATAAAAATTAGTATTTTCATGCAAATTACTACATATTTGCACTTGACGCAAACTAAACAAACGCAACTATAAGATAAGACCAAAATTTCAACAATCGGATTCAAATTACGGGCACAGTAAGCAATCAAAGCTGAAAATCTGCACAAAAACTGCACGGGTTCTAGAAACAGCAATTTCCAGATATTTTGCCTAAAACATGTTCCGACCATCAAAACACTAGTTTGGGGTAAACTTTTAAATTAAAACGTCAAAACGCGAAATTCGCACGTTTAAGGGGAGAAAAAGCCATTTAAAGTTTTGGGGAGTTGACACGTGAAAAATGGGGATTTTTCTAGCTTTCAACCACTAAACTTGCCCTTAAACTTTTGCCAAATACCACAAATTTATACTTTTTGGAAAATTCAGACGCTGATCTATTCATTAACACCAAAATATAGCACATCGGTTGAAAAATCAAGCCACAGCAATGCCGTAAAGGGAAAAAGTTTCCATAACCTGCCCCCAAAAATATAAGGAACCTTAAACAAATTAGTATTCTTATGCAAAGTACTACAAATTTGTACTTGACGTAAACTACAGACGGACAGCTACAAAATGAGACCAACATTTTGATAATCGAATGGAAATTGTGGCTACAGTAAACGATGAAAGCCAGAGGTCGAACAAGGAAATTTACGTATTTTAGACAAATACGTGTCTATGCCTCCTAAGCGTCATAAAAATTAGTATTTTCATGCAAATTACTACATATTTGCACTTGACGCAAACTAAACAAACGCAACTATAAGATAAGACCAAAATTTCAACAATCGGATTCAAATTACGGGCACAGTAAGCAATCAAAGCTGAAAATCTGCACAAAAACTGCACGGGTTCTAGAAACAGCAATTTCCAGATATTTTGCCTAAAACATGTTCCGACCATCAAAACACTAGTTTGGGGTAAACTTTTAAATTAAAACTTCAAAACGCGAAATTCGCTCGTTTAAGGGGAGAAAAAGCCATTTAAAGTTTTGGGGAGTTGACACCTGAAAAATTGGGATTTTTCTAGCTTTCAACCACTAAACTTGCCCTTAAACTTTTGCCAAATACCACAAATTTATACTTTTTGGAAAACTCAGACGCTGATCTATTCATTAACACCAAAATATAGCACATCGGTTGAAAAATCAAGCCACAGCAATGCCCTAAAGGGAAAAAGTTTCCATAACCTGCCCCCAAAAATATAAGGAACCTTAAACAAATTAGTATTCTTATGCAAAGTACTACAAATTTGTACTTGACGTAAACTACAGACGGACAGCTACAAAATGAGACCAACATTTTGATAATCGAATGGAAATTGTGGCTACAGTAAACGATGAAAGCCAGAGGTCGAACAAGGAAATTTACGTATTTTAGACAAATACGTGTCTATGCCTCCTAAGCGTCATAAAAATTAGTATTTTCATGCAAATTACTACATATTTGCACTTGACGCAAACTAAACAAACGCAACTATAAGATAAGACCAAAATTTCAACAATCGGATTCAAATTACGGGCACAGTAAGCAATCAAAGCTGAAAATCTGCACAAAAACTGCACGGGTTCTAGAAACAGCAATTTCCAGATATTTTGCCTAAAACATGTTCCGACCATCAAAACACTAGTTTGGGGTAAACTTTTAAATTAAAACGTCAAAACGCGAAATTCGCACGTTTAAGGGGAGAAAAAGCCATTTAAAGTTTTGGGGAGTTGACACGTGAAAAATTGGGATTTTTCTAGCTTTCAACCACTAAACTTGCCCTTAAACTTTTGCCAAATACCACAAATTTATACTTTTTGGAAAATTCAGACGCTGATCTATTCATTAACACCAAAATATAGCACATCGGTTGAAAAATCAAGCCACAGCAATGCCGTAAAGGGAAAATGTTTCCATAACCTGCTCCCAAAAATATAAGGAACCTTAAACCAATTAGTATTCTTATGCAAAGTACTACAAATTTGTACTTGACGTAAACTACAGACGGACAGCTACAAAATGAGACCAACATTTTGATAATCGAATGGAAATTGTGGCTACAGTAAACGATGAAAGCCAGAGGTCGAACAAGGAAATTTACGTATTTTAGACAAATACGTGTCTATGCCTCCTAAGCGTCATAAAAATTAGTATTTTCATGCAAATTACTACATATTTGCACTTGACGCAAACTAAACAAACGCAACTATAAGATAAGACCAAAATTTCAACAATCGGATTCAAATTACGGGCACAGTAAGCAATCAAAGCTGAAAATCTGCACAAAAACTGCACGGGTTCTAGAAACAGCAATTTCCAGATATTTTGCCTAAAACATGTTCCGACCATCAAAACACTAGTTTGGGGTAAACTTTTAAATTAAAACGTCAAAATGCGAAATTCGCACGTTTAAGGGGAGAAAAAGCCATTTAAAGTTTTGGGGAGTTGACACGTGAAAAATTGGGATTTTTCTAGCTTTCAACCACTAAACTTGCCCTTAAACTTTTGCCAAATACCACAAATTTATACTTTTTGGAAAATTCAGACGCTGATCTATTCATTAACACCAAAATATAGCACATCGGTTGAAAAATCAAGCCACAGCAATGCCGTAAAGGGAAAAAGTTTCCATAACCTGCCCCCAAAAATATAAGGAACCTTATAAAAATTAGTATTCTTATGCAAAGTACTACAAATTTGTACTTGACGTAAATTACAGACGGACAGCTACAAAATGAGACCAACATTTTGATAATCGAATGGAAATTGTGGCTACAGTGAACGATGAAAGCCAGAGGTCGGACAAGGAAATTTACGTATTTTAGACAAATACGTGTCTATGCCTCCTAAGCGTCATAAAAATTAGTATTTTCATGCAAATTACTACATATTTGCACTTGACGCAAACTAAACAAACGCAACTATAAGATAAGACCAAAATTTCAACAATCGGATTCAAATTACGGGCACAGTAAGCAATCAAAGCTGAAAATCTGCACAAAAACTGCACGGGTTCTAGAAACAGCAATTTCCAGATATTTTGCCTAAAACATGTTCCGACCATCAAAACACTAGTTTGGGGTAAACTTTTAAATTAAAACGTCAAAACGCGAAATTCGCACGTTTAAGGGGAGAAAAAGCCATTTAAAGTTTTGGGGAGTTGACACGTGAAAAATGGGGATTTTTCTAGCTTTCAACCACTAAACTTGCCCTTAAACTTTTGCCAAATACCACAAATTTATACTTTTTGGAAAATTCAGACGCTGATCTATTCATTAACACCAAAATATAGCACATCGGTTGAAAAATCAAGCCACAGCAATGCCGTAAAGGGAAAAAGTTTCCATAACCTGCCCCCAAAAATATAAGGAACCTTAAACAAATTAGTATTCTTATGCAAAGTACTACAAATTTGTACTTGACGTAAACTACAGACGGACAGCTACAAAATGAGACCAACATTTTGATAATCGAATGGAAATTGTGGCTACAGTAAACGATGAAAGCCAGAGGTCGAACAAGGAAATTTACGTATTTTAGACAAATACGTGTCTATGCCTCCTAAGCGTCATAAAAATTAGTATTTTCATGCAAATTACTACATATTTGCACTTGACGCAAACTAAACAAACGCAACTATAAGATAAGACCAAAATTTCAACAATCGGATTCAAATTACGGGCACAGTAAGCAATCAAAGCTGAAAATCTGCACAAAAACTGCACGGGTTCTAGAAACAGCAATTTCCAGATATTTTGCCTAAAACATGTTCCGACCATCAAAACACTAGTTTGGGGTAAACTTTTAAATTAAAACGTCAAAACGCGAAATTCGCACGTTTAAGGGGAGAAAAAGCCATTTAAAGTTTTGGGGAGTTGACATGTGAAAAATTGGGATTTTTCTAGCTTTCAACCACTAAACTTGCCCTTAAACTTTTGCCAAATACCACAAATTTATACTTTTTGGAAAACTCAGACGCTGATCTATTCATTAACACCAAAATATAGCACATCGGTTGAAAAATCAAGCCACAGCAATGCCGTAAAGGGAAAAAGTTTCCATAACCTGCCCCCAAAAATATAAGGAACCTTAAACAAATTAGTATTCTTATGCAAAGTACTACAAATTTGTACTTGACGTAAACTACAGACGGACAGCTACAAAATGAGACCAACATTTTGATAATCGAATGGAAATTGTGGCTACAGTGAACGATGAAAGCCAGAGGTCGGACAAGGAAATTTACGTATTTTAGACAAATACGTGTCTATGCCTCCTAAGCGTCATAAAAATTAGTATTTTCATGCAAATTACTACATATTTGCACTTGACGCAAACTAAACAAACGCAACTATAAGATAAGACCAAAATTTCAACAATCGGATTCAAATTACGGGCACAGTAAGCAATCAAAGCTGAAAATCTGCACAAAAACTGCACGGGTCTAGAAACAGCAATTTCCAGATATTTTGCCTAAAACATGTTCCGACCATCAAAACACTAGTTTGGGGTAAACTTTTAAATTAAAACTTCAAAACGCGAAATTCGCTCGTTTAAGGGGAGAAAAAGCCATTTAAAGTTTTGGGGAGTTGACACCTGAAAAATTGGGATTTTTCTAGCTTTCAACCACTAAACTTGCCCTTAAACTTTTGCCAAATACCACAAATTTATACTTTTTGGAAAACTCAGACGCTGATCTATTCATTAACACCAAAATATAGCACATCGGTTGAAAAATCAAGCCACAGCAATGCCCTAAAGGGAAAAAGTTTCCATAACCTGCCCCCAAAAATATAAGGAACCTTAAACAAATTAGTATTCTTATGCAAAGTACTACAAATTTGTACTTGACGTAAACTACAGACGGACAGCTACAAAATGAGACCAACATTTTGATAATCGAATGGAAATTGTGGCTACAGTAAACGATGAAAGCCAGAGGTCGAACAAGGAAATTTACGTATTTTAGACAAATACGTGTCTATGCCTCCTAAGCGTCATAAAAATTAGTATTTTCATGCAAATTACTACATATTTGCACTTGACGCAAACTAAACAAACGCAACTATAAGATAAGACCAAAATTTCAACAATCGGATTCAAATTACGGGCACAGTAAGCAATCAAAGCTGAAAATCTGCACAAAAACTGCACGGGTTCTAGAAACAGCAATTTCCAGATATTTTGCCTAAAACATGTTCCGACCATCAAAACACTAGTTTGGGGTAAACTTTTAAATTAAAACGTCAAAACGCGAAATTCGCACGTTTAAGGGGAGAAAAAGCCATTTAAAGTTTTGGGGAGTTGACACGTGAAAAATTGGGATTTTTCTAGCTTTCAACCACTAAACTTGCCCTTAAACTTTTGCCAAATACCACAAATTTATACTTTTTGGAAAATTCAGACGCTGATCTATTCATTAACACCAAAATATAGCACATCGGTTGAAAAATCAAGCCACAGCAATGCCGTAAAGGGAAAATGTTTCCATAACCTGCTCCCAAAAATATAAGGAACCTTAAACCAATTAGTATTCTTATGCAAAGTACTACAAATTTGTACTTGACGTAAACTACAGACGGACAGCTACAAAATGAGACCAACATTTTGATAATCGAATGGAAATTGTGGCTACAGTAAACGATGAAAGCCAGAGGTCGAACAAGGAAATTTACGTATTTTAGACAAATACGTGTCTATGCCTCCTAAGCGTCATAAAAATTAGTATTTTCATGCAAATTACTACATATTTGCACTTGACGCAAACTAAACAAACGCAACTATAAGATAAGACCAAAATTTCAACAATCGGATTCAAATTACGGGCACAGTAAGCAATCAAAGCGGAAAATCTGCACAAAAACTGCACGGGTTCTAGAAACAGCAATTTCCAGATATTTTGCCTAAAACATGTTCCGACCATCAAAACACTAGTTTGGGGTAAACTTTTAAATTAAAACGTCAAAACGCGAAATTCGCACGTTTAAGGGGAGAAAAAGCCATTTAAAATTTTGGGGAGTTGACACGTGAAAAATTGGGATTTTTCTAGCTTTCAACCACTAAACTTGCCCTTAAACTTTTGCCAAATACCACAAATTTATACTTTTTGGAAAATTCAGACGCTGATCTATTCATTAACACCAAAATATAGCACATCGGTTGAAAAATCAAGCCACAGCAATGCCGTAAAGGGAAAAAGTTTCCATAACCTGCCCCCAAAAATATAAGGAACCTTATAAAAATTAGTATTCTTATGCAAAGTACTACAAATTTGTACTTGACGTAAATTACAGACGGACAGCTACAAAATGAGACCAACATTTTGATAATCGAATGGAAATTGTGGCTACAGTGAACGATGAAAGCCAGAGGTCGGACAAGGAAATTTACGTATTTTAGACAAATACGTGTCTATGCCTCCTAAGCGTCATAAAAATTAGTATTTTCATGCAAATTACTACATATTTGCACTTGACGCAAACTAAACAAACGCAACTATAAGATAAGACCAAAATTTCAACAATCGGATTCAAATTACGGGCACAGTAAGCAATCAAAGCTGAAAATCTGCACAAAAACTGCACGGGTTCTAGAAACAGCAATTTCCAGATATTTTGCCTAAAACATGTTCCGACCATCAAAACACTAGTTTGGGGTAAACTTTTAAATTAAAACGTCAAAACGCGAAATTCGCACGTTTAAGGGGAGAAAAAGCCATTTAAAGTTTTGGGGAGTTGACACGTGAAAAATGGGGATTTTTCTAGCTTTCAACCACTAAACTTGCCCTTAAACTTTTGCCAAATACCACAAATTTATACTTTTTGGAAAATTCAGACGCTGATCTATTCATTAACACCAAAATATAGCACATCGGTTGAAAAATCAAGCCACAGCAATGCCGTAAAGGGAAAAAGTTTCCATAACCTGCCCCCAAAAATATAAGGAACCTTAAACAAATTAGTATTCTTATGCAAAGTACTACAAATTTGTACTTGACGTAAACTACAGACGGACAGCTACAAAATGAGACCAACATTTTGATAATCGAATGGAAATTGTGGCTACAGTAAACGATGAAAGCCAGAGGTCGAACAAGGAAATTTACGTATTTTAGACAAATACGTGTCTATGCCTCCTAAGCGTCATAAAAATTAGTATTTTCATGCAAATTACTACATATTTGCACTTGACGCAAACTAAACAAACGCAACTATAAGATAAGACCAAAATTTCAACAATCGGATTCAAATTACGGGCACAGTAAGCAATCAAAGCTGAAAATCTGCACAAAAACTGCACGGGTCTAGAAACAGCAATTTCCAGATATTTTGCCTAAAACATGTTCCGACCATCAAAACACTAGTTTGGGGTAAACTTTTAAATTAAAACTTCAAAACGCGAAATTCGCACGTTTAAGGGGAGAAAAAGCCATTTAAAGTTTTGGGGAGTTGACACCTGAAAAATTGGGATTTTTCTAGCTTTCAACCACTAAACTTGCCCTTAAACTTTTGCCAAATACCACAAATTTATACTTTTTGGAAAACTCAGACGCTGATCTATTCATTAACACCAAAATATAGCACATCGGTTGAAAAATCAAGCCACAGCAATGCCCTAAAGGGAAAAAGTTTCCATAACCTGCCCCCAAAAATATAAGGAACCTTAAACAAATTAGTATTCTTATGCAAAGTACTACAAATTTGTACTTGACGTAAACTACAGACGGACAGCTACAAAATGAGACCAACATTTTGATAATCGAATGGAAATTGTGGCTACAGTAAACGATGAAAGCCAGAGGTCGAACAAGGAAATTTACGTATTTTAGACAAATACGTGTCTATGCCTCCTAAGCGTCATAAAAATTAGTATTTTCATGCAAATTACTACATATTTGCACTTGACGCAAACTAAACAAACGCAACTATAAGATAAGACCAAAATTTCAACAATCGGATTCAAATTACGGGCACAGTAAGCAATCAAAGCTGAAAATCTGCACAAAAACTGCACGGGTTCTAGAAACAGCAATTTCCAGATATTTTGCCTAAAACATGTTCCGACCATCAAAACACTAGTTTGGGGTAAACTTTTAAATTAAAACGTCAAAACGCGAAATTCGCACGTTTAAGGGGAGAAAAAGCCATTTAAAGTTTTGGGGAGTTGACACGTGAAAAATTGGGATTTTTCTAGCTTTCAACCACTAAACTTGCCCTTAAACTTTTGCCAAATACCACAAATTTATACTTTTTGGAAAATTCAGACGCTGATCTATTCATTAACACCAAAATATAGCACATCGGTTGAAAAATCAAGCCACAGCAATGCCGTAAAGGGAAAATGTTTCCATAACCTGCTCCCAAAAATATAAGGAACCTTAAACCAATTAGTATTCTTATGCAAAGTACTACAAATTTGTACTTGACGTAAACTACAGACGGACAGCTACAAAATGAGACCAACATTTTGATAATCGAATGGAAATTGTGGCTACAGTAAACGATGAAAGCCAGAGGTCGAACAAGGAAATTTACGTATTTTAGACAAATACGTGTCTATGCCTCCTAAGCGTCATAAAAATTAGTATTTTCATGCAAATTACTACATATTTGCACTTGACGCAAACTAAACAAACGCAAATATAAGATAAGACCAAAATTTCAACAATCGGATTCAAATTACGGGCACAGTAAGCAATCAAAGCTGAAAATCTGCACAAAAACTGCACGGGTTCTAGAAACAGCAATTTCCAGATATTTTGCCTAAAACATGTTCCGACCATCAAAACACTAGTTTGGGGTAAACTTTTAAATTAAAACGTCAAAACGCGAAATTCGCACGTTTAAGGGGAGAAAAAGCCATTTAAAGTTTTGGGGAGTTGACACGTGAAAAATTGGGATTTTTCTAGCTTTCAACCACTAAACTTGCCCTTAAACTTTTGCCAAATACCACAAATTTATACTTTTTGGAAAATTCAGACGCTGATCTATTCATCAACACCAAAATATAGCACATCGGTTGAAAAATCAAGCCACAGCAATGCCGTAAAGGGAAAAAGTTTCCATAACCTGCCCCCAAAAATATAAGGAACCTTATAAAAATTAGTATTCTTATGCAAAGTACTACAAATTTGTACTTGACGTAAACTACAGACGGACAGCTACAAAATGAGACCAACATTTTGATAATCGAATGGAAATTGTGGCTACAGTGAACGATGAAAGCCAGAGGTCGGACAAGGAAATTTACGTATTTTAGACAAATACGTGTCTATGCCTCCTAAGCGTCATAAAAATTAGTATTTTCATGCAAATTACTACATATTTGCACTTGACGCAAACTAAACAAACGCAACTATAAGATAAGACCAAAATTTCAACAATCGGATTCAAATTACGGGCACAGTAAGCAATCAAAGCTGAAAATCTGCACAAAAACTGCACGGGTTCTAGAAACAGCAATTTCCAGATATTTTGCCTAAAACATGTTCCGACCATCAAAACACTAGTTTGGGGTAAACTTTTAAATTAAAACGTCAAAACGCGAAATTCGCACGTTTAAGGGGAGAAAAAGCCATTTAAAGTTTTGGGGAGTTGACACGTGAAAAATTGGGATTTTTCTAGCTTTCAACCACTAAACTTGCCCTTAAACTTTTGCCAAATACCACAAATTTATACTTTTTGGAAAACTCAGACGCTGATCTATTCATTAACACCAAAATATAGCACATCGGTTGAAAAATCAAGCCACAGCAATGCCGTAAAGGGAAAAAGTTTCCATAACCTGCCCCCAAAAATATAAGGAACCTTAAACAAATTAGTATTCTTATGCAAAGTACTACAAATTTGTACTTGACGTAAACTACAGACGGACAGCTACAAAATGAGACCAACATTTTGATAATCGAATGGAAATTGTGGCTACAGTGAACGATGAAAGCCAGAGGTCGGACAAAGAAATTTACGTATTTTAGACAAATACGTGTCTATGCCTCCTAAGCGTCATAAAAATTAGTATTTTCATGCAAATTACTACATATTTGCACTTGACGCAAACTAAACAAACGCAACTATAAGATAAGACCAAAATTTCAACAATCGGATTCAAATTACGGG
This sequence comes from Odontomyia ornata, assembly GCA_963969285.1. Taxonomy (NCBI): domain Eukaryota; kingdom Metazoa; phylum Arthropoda; class Insecta; order Diptera; family Stratiomyidae; genus Odontomyia; species Odontomyia ornata. Next base: position 84,820,719 of record OZ017739.1, on the reverse strand, counting down.
CACAGTAAGCAATCAAAGCTGAAAATCTGCACAAAAACTGCACGGGTTCTAGAAACAGCAATTTCCAGATATTTTGCCTAAAACATGTTCCGACCATCAAAACACTAGTTTGGGGTAAACTTTTAAATTAAAACGTCAAAACGCGAAATTCGCACGTTTAAGGGGAGAAAAAGCCATTTAAAGTTTTGGGGAGTTGACACGTGAAAAATTGGGATTTTTCTAGCTTTCAACCACTAAACTTGCCCTTAAACTTTTGCCAAATACCACAAATTTATACTTTTTGGAAAATTCAGACGCTGATCTATTCATTAACACCAAAATATAGCACATCGGTTGAAAAATCAAGCCACAGCAATGCCGTAAAGGGAAAAAGTTTCCATAACCTGCCCCCAAAAATATAAGGAACCTTAAACAAATTAGTATTCTTATGCAAAGTACTACAAATTTGTACTTGACGTAAACTACAGACGGACAGCTACAAAATGAGACCAACATTTTGATAATCGAATGGAAATTGTGGCTACAGTGAACGATGAAAGCCAGAGGTCGGACAAGGAAATTTACGTATTTTAGACAAATACGTGTCTATGCCTCCTAAGCGTCATAAAAATTAGTATTTTCATGTAAATTACTACATATTTGCACTTGACGCAAACTAAACAAACGCAACTATAAGATAAGACCAAAATTTCAACAATCGGATTCAAATTACGGGCACAGTAAGCAATCAAAGCTGAAAATCTGCACAAAAACTGCACGGGTTCTAGAAACAGCAATTTCCAGATATTTTGCCTAAAACATGTACCGACCATCAAAACACTAGTTTGGGGTAAACTTTTAAATTAAAACGTCAAAACGCGAAATTCGCACGTTTAAGGGGAGAAAAAGCCATTTAAAGTTTTGGGGAGTTGACACGTGAAAAATTGGGATTTTTCTAGCTTTCAACCACTAAACTTGCCCTTAAACTTTTGCCAAATACCACAAATTTATACTTTTTGGAAAATTCAGACGCTGATCTATTCATTAACACCAAAATATAGCACATCGGTTGAAAAATCAAGCCACAGCAATGCCGTGAAGGGAAAAAGTTTCCATAACCTGCCCCCAAAAATATAAGGAACCTTAAACAAATTAGTATTCTTATGCAAAGTACTACAAATTTGTACTTGACGTAAACTACAGACGGACAGCTACAAAATGAGACCAACATTTTGATAATCGAATGGAAATTGTGGCTACAGTAAACGATGAAAGCCAGAGGTCGAACAAGGAAATTTACGTATTTTAGACAAATACGTGTCTATGCCTCCTAAGCGTCATAAAAATTAGTATTTTCATGCAAATTACTACATATTTGCACTTGACGCAAACTAAACAAACGCAACTATAAGATAAGACCAAAATTTCAACAATCGGATTCAAATTACGGGCACAGTAAGCAATCAAAGCTGAAAATCTGCACAAAAACTGCACGGGTCTAGAAACAGCAATTTCCAGATATTTTGCCTAAAACATGTTCCGACCATCAAAACACTAGTTTGGGGTAAACTTTTAAATTAAAACTTCAAAACGCGACATTCGCTCGTTTAAGGGGAGAAAAAGCCATTTAAAGTTTTGGGGAGTTGACACGTGAAAAATTGGGATTTTTCTAGCTTTCAACCACTAAACTTGCCCTTAAACTTTTGCCAAATACCACAAATTTATACTTTTTGGAAAATTCAGACGCTGATCTATTCATTAACACCAAAATATAGCACATCGGTTGAAAAATCAAGCCACAGCAATGCCGTAAAGGGAAAAAGTTTCCATAACCTGCCCCCAAAAATATAAGGAACCTTAAACAAATTAGTATTCTTATGCAAAGTACTACAAATTTGTACTTGACGTAAACTACAGACGGACAGCTACAAAATGAGACCAACATTTTGATAATCGAATGGAAATTGTGGCTACAGTAAACGATGAAAGCCAGAGGTCGGACAAGGAAATTTACGTATTTTAGACAAATACGTGTCTATGCCTCCTAAGCGTCATAAAAATTAGTATTTTCATGCAAATTACTACATATTTGCACTTGACGCGAACTAAACAAACGCAACTATAAGATAAGACCAAAATTTCAACAATCGGATTCAAATTACGGGCACAGTAAGCAATCAAAGCTGAAAATCTGCACAAAAACTGCACGGGTTCTAGAAACAGCAATTTCCAGATATTTTGCCTAAAACATGTTCCGACCATCAAAACACTAGTTTGGGGTAAACTTTTAAATTGCAACGTCAAAACGCGAAATTCGCACGTTTAAGGGGAGAAAAAGCCATTTAAAGTTTTGGGGAGTTGACACGTGAAAAATTGGGATTTTTCTAGCTTTCAACCACTAAACTTGCCCTTAAACTTTTGCCAAATACCACAAATTTATACTTTTTGGAAAATTCAGACGCTGATCTATTCATTAACACCAAAATATAGCACATCGGTTGAAAAATCAAGCCACAGCAATGCCGTAAAGGGAAAAAGTTTCCATAACCTGCCCCCAAAAATATAAGGAACCTTATAAAAATTAGTATTCTTATGCAAAGTACTACAAATTTGTACTCGACATAAACTACAGACGGACAGCTACAAAATGAGACCAACATTTTGATAATCGAATGGAAATTGTGGCTACAGTGAACGATGAAAGCCAGAGGTCGGACAAGGAAATTTACGTATTTTAGACAAATACGTGTCTATGCCTCCTAAGCGTCATAAAAATTAGTATTTTCATGCAAATTACTACATATTTGCACTTGACGCAAACTAAACAAACGCAACTATAAGATAAGACCAAAATTTCAACAATCGGATTCAAATTACGGGCACAGTAAGCAATCAAAGCTGAAAATCTGCACAAAAACTGCACGGGTTCTAGAAACAGCAATTTCCAGATATTTTGCCTAAAACATGTTCCGACCATCAAAACACTAGTTTGGGGTAAACTTTTAAATTAAAACGTCAAAACGCGAAATTCGCACGTTTAAGGGGAGAAAAAGCCATTTAAAGTTTTGGGGAGTTGACACGTGAAAAATTGGGATTTTTCTAGCTTTCAACCACTAAACTTGCCCTTAAACTTTTGCCAAATACCACAAATTTATACTTTTTGGAAAATTCAGACGCTGATCTATTCATTAACACCAAAATATAGCACATCGGTTGAAAAATCAAGCCACAACAATGCCGTAAAGGGAAAACGTTTCCATAACCTGCCCCCAAAAATATAAGGAACCTTATAAAAATTAGTATTCTTATGCAAAGTACTACAAATTTGTACTTGACGTAAACTACAGACGGACAGCTACAAAATGAGACCAACATTTTGATAATCGAATGGAAATTGTGGCTACAGTGAACGATGAAAGCCAGAGGTCGGACAAGGAAATTTACGTATTTTAGACAAATACGTGTCTATGCCTCCTAAGCGTCATAAAAATTAGTATTTTCATGCAAATTACTACATATTTGCACTTGACGCAAACTAAACAAACGCAACTATAAAATAAGACCAAAATTTCAACAATCGGATTCAAATTACGGGCACAGTAAGCAATCAAAGCTGAAAATCTGCACAAAAACTGCACGGGTTCTAGAAACAGCAATTTCCAGATATTTTGCCTAAAACATGTTCCGACCATCAAAACACTAGTTTGGGGTAAACTTTTAAATTAAAACGTCAAAACGCGAAATTCGCACGTTTAAGGGGAGAAAAAGCCATTTAAAGTTTTGGGGAGTTGACACGTGAAAAATTGGGATTTTTCTAGCTTTCAACCACTAAACTTGCCCTTAAACTTTTGCCAAATACCACAAATTTATACTTTTTGGAAAATTCAGACGCTGATCTATTCATTAACACCAAAATATAGCACATCGGTTGAAAAATCAAGCCACAGCAATGCCGTAAAGGGAAAAAGTTTCCATAACCTGCCCCCAAAAATATAAGGAACCTTAAACAAATTAGTATTCTTATGCAAAGTACTACAAATTTGTACTTGACGTAAACTACAGACGGACAGCTACAAAATGAGACCAACATTTTGATAATCGAATGGAAATTGTGGCTACAGTAAACGATGAAAGCCAGAGGTCGAACAAGGAAATTTACGTATTTTAGACAAATACGTGTCTATGCCTCCTAAGCGTCATAAAAATTAGTATTTTCATGCAAATTACTACACATTTGCACTTGACGCAAACTAAACAAACGCAACTATAAGATAAGACCAAAATTTCAACAATCGGATTCAAATTACGGGCACAGTAAGCAATCAAAGCTGAAAATCTGCACAAAAACTGCACGGGTTCTAGAAACAGCAATTTCCAGATATTTTGCCTAAAACATGTACCGACCATCAAAACACTAGTTTGGGGTAAACTTTTAAATTAAAACGTCAAAACGCGAAATTCGCACGTTTAAGGGGAGAAAAAGCCATTTAAAGTTTTGGGGAGTTGACACGTGAAAAATTGGGATTTTTCTAGCTTTCAACCACTAAACTTGCCCTTAAACTTTTGCCAAATACCACAAATTTATACTTTTTGGAAAATTCAGACGCTGATCTATTCATTAACACCAAAATATAGCACATCGGTTGAAAAATCAAGCCACAGCAATGCCGTAAAGGGAAAAAGTTTCCATAACCTGCCCCCAAAAATATAAGGAACCTTATAAAAATTAGTATTCTTATGCAAAGTACTACAAATTTGTACTTGACGTAAATTACAGACGGACAGCTACAAAATGAGACCAACATTTTGATAATCGAATGGAAATTGTGGCTACAGTGAACGATGAAAGCCAGAGGTCGGACAAGGAAATTTACGTATTTTAGACAAATACGTGTCTATGCCTCCTAAGCGTCATAAAAATTAGTATTTTCATGCAAATTACTACATATTTGCACTTGACGCAAACTAAACAAACGCAACTATAAGATAAGACCAAAATTTCAACAATCGGATTCAAATTACGGGCACAGTAAGCAATCAAAGCTGAAAATCTGCACAAAAACTGCACGGGTTCTAGAAACAGCAATTTCCAGATATTTTGCCTAAAACATGTTCCGACCATCAAAACACTAGTTTGGGGTAAACTTTTAAATTAAAACGTCAAAACTCGAAATTCGCACGTTTAAGGGGAGAAAAAGCCATTTAAAGTTTTGGGGAGTTGACACCTGAAAAATTGGGATTTTTCTAGCTTTCAACCACTAAACTTGCCCTTAAACTTTTGCCAAATACCACAAATTTATAATTTTTGGAAAACTCAGACGCTGATCTATTCATTAACACCAAAATATAGCACATCGGTTGAAAAATCAAGCCACAGCAATGCCGTAAAGGGAAAAAGTTTCCATAACCTGCCCCCAAAAATATAAGGAACCTTAAACAAATTAGTATTCTTATGCAAAGTACTACAAATTTGTACTTGACGTAAACTACAGACGGACAGCTACAAAATGAGACCAACATTTTGATAATCGAATGGAAATTGTGGCTACAGTGAACGATGAAAGCCAGAGGTCGGACAAGGAAATTTACGTATTTTAGACAAATACGTGTCTATGCCTCCTAAGCGTCATAAAAATTAGTATTTTCATGCAAATTACTACATATTTGCACTTGACGCAAACTAAACAAACGCAACTATAAGATAATACCAAAGTTTCAACAATCGGATTCAAATTACGGGCACAGTAAGCAATCAAAGCTGAAAATCTGCACAAAAACTGCACGGGTTCTAGAAACAGCAATTTCCAGATATTTTGCCTAAAACATGTTCCGACCATCAAAACACTAGTTTGGGGTAAACTTTTAAATTGCAACGTCAAAACGCGAAATTCGCACGTTTAAGGGGAGAAAAAGCCATTTAAAGTTTTGGGGAGTTGACACGTGAAAAATTGGGATTTTTCTAGCTTTCAACCACTAAACTTGCCCTTAAACTTTTGCCAAATACCACAAATTTATACTTTTTGGAAAATTCAGACGCTGATCTATTCATTAACACCAAAATATAGCACATCGGTTGAAAAATCAAGCCACAGCAATGCCGTAAAGGGAAAAAGTTTCCATAACCTGCCCCCAAAAATATAAGGAACCTTAAACAAATTAGTATTCTTATGCAAAGTACTACAAATTTGTACTTGACGTAAACTACAGACGGACAGCTACAAAATGAGACCAACATTTTGATAATCGAATGGAAATTGTGGCTACAGTAAACGATGAAAGCCAGAGGTCGAACAAGGAAATTTACGATGAAAGCCAGAGGTCGAACAAGGAAATTTACGTATTTTAGACCTCCTAAGCGTCATAAAAATTAGTATTTTCATGCAAATTACTACATATTTGCACTTGACGCAAACTAAACAAACGCAACTATAAGATAAGACCAAAATTTCAACAATCGGATTCAAATTACGGGCACAGTAAGCAATCAAAGCTGAAAATCTGCACAAAAACTGCACGGGTTCTAGAAACAGCAATTTCCAGATATTTTGCCTAAAACATGTTCCGACCATCAAAACACTAGTTTGGGGTAAACTTTTAAATTAAAACGTCAAAACGCGAAATTCGCACGTTTAAGGGGAGAAAAAGCCATTTAAAGTTTTGGGGAGTTGACACGTGAAAAGTTGGGATTTTTCTAGCTTTCAACCACTAAACTTGCCCTTAAACTTTTGCCAAATACCACAAATTTATACTTTTTGGAAAACTCAGACGCTGATCTATTCATTAACACCAAAATATAGCACATCGGTTGAAAAATCAAGCCACAGCAATGCCGTAAAGGGAAAAAGTTTCCATAACCTGCCCCCAAAAATATAAGGAACCTTAAACAAATTAGTATTCTTATGCAAAGTACTACAAATTTGTACTTGACGTAAACTACAGACGGACAGCTACAAAATGAGACCAACATTTTGATAATCGAATGGAAATTGTGGCTACAGTAAACGATGAAAGCCAGAGGTCGGACAAGGAAATTTACGTATTTTAGACAAATACGTGTCTATGCCTCCTAAGCGTCATAAAAATTAGTATTTTCATGCAAATTACTACATATTTGCACTTGACGCAAACTAAACAAACGCAACTATAAGATAAGACCAAAATTTCAACAATCGGATTCAAATTACGGGCACAGTAAGCAATCAAAGCTGAAAATCTGCACAAAAACTGCACGGGTTCTAGAAACAGCAATTTCCAGATATTTTGCCTAAAACATGTTCCGACCATCAAAACACTAGTTTGGGGTAAACTTTTAAATTAAAACGTCAAAACGCGAAATTCGCACGTTTAAGGGGAGAAAAAGCCATTTAAAGTTTTGGGGAGTTGACACGTGAAAAATTGGGATTTTTCTAGCTTTCAACCACTAAACTTGCCCTTAAACTTTTGCCAAATACCACAAATTTATCTTTTTTGGAAAATTCAGACGCTGATCTATTCATTAACACCAAAATATAGCACATCGGTTGAAAAATCAAGCCACAGCAATGCCGTAAAGGGAAAAAGTTTCCATAACCTGCCCCCAAAAATATAAGGAACCTTATAAAAATCAGTATTCTTATGCAAAGTACTACAAATTTGTACTTGACGTAAACTACAGACGGACAGCTACAAAATGAGACCAACATTTTGATAATCGAATGGAAATTGTGGCTACAGTGAACGATGAAAGCCAGAGGTCGGACAAGGAAATTTACGTATTTTAGACAAATACGTGTCTATGCCTCCTAAGCGTCATAAAAATTAGTATTTTCATGCAAATTACTACATATTTGCACTTGACGCAAACTAAACAAACGCAACTATAAGATAAGACCAGAATTTCAACAATCGGATTCAAATTACGGGCACAGTAAGCAATCAAAGCTGAAAATCTGCACAAAAACTGCACGGGTTCTAGAAACAGCAATTTCCAGATATTTTGCCTAAAACATGTTCCGACCATCAAAACACTAGTTTGGGGTAAACTTTTAAATTAAAACGTCAAAACGCGAAATTCGCACGTTTAAGGGGAGAAAAAGCCATTTAAAGTTTTGGGGAGTTGACACGTGAAAAATTGGGATTTTTCTAGCTTTCAACCACTAAACTTGCCCTTAAACTTTTGCCAAATACCACAAATTTATACTTTTTGGAAAATTCAGACGCTGATCTATTCATTAACACCAAAATATAGCACATCGGTTGAAAAATCAAGCCACAGCAATGCCGTAAAGGGAAAAAGTTTCCATAACCTGCCCCCAAAAATATAAGGAACCTTATAAAAATTAGTATTCTTATGCAAAGTACTACAAATTTGTACTTGACGTAAACTACAGACGGACAGCTACAAAATGAGACCAACATTTTGATCATCGAATGGAAATTGTGGCTACAGTAAACGATGAAAGCCAGAGGTCGGACAAGGAAATTTACGTATTTTAGACAAATACGTGTCTATGCCTCCTAAGCGTCATAAAAATTAGTATTTTCATGCAAATTACTACATATTTGCACTTGACGCAAACTAAACAAACGCAACTATAAGATAAGACCAAAATTTCAACAATCGGATTCAAATTACGGGCACAGTAAGCAATCAAAGCTGAAAATCTGCACAAAAACTGCACGGGTTCTAGAAACAGCAATTTCCAGATATTTTGCCTAAAACATGTTCCGACCATCAAAACACTAGTTTGGGGTAAACTTTTAAATTAAAACGTCAAAACGCGAAATTCGCACGTTCAAGGGGAGAAAAAGCCATTTAAAGTTTTGGGGAGTTGACACGTGAAAAATTGGGATTTTTCTAGCTTTCAACCATTAAACTTGCCCTTAAACTTTTGCCAAATACCACAAATTTATACTTTTTGGAAAATTCAGACGCTGATCTATTCATTAACACCAAAATATAGCACATCGGTTGAAAAATCAAGCCACAGCAATGCCGTCAAGGGAAAAAGTTTCCATAACCTGCCCCCAAAAATATAAGGAACCTTATAAAAATCAGTATTCTTATGCAAAGTACTACAAATTTGTACTTGACGTAAACTACAGACGGACAGCTACAAAATGAGACCAACATTTTGATAATCGAATGGAAATTGTGGCTACAGTGAACGATGAAAGCCAGAGGTCGGACAAGGAAATTTACGTATTTTAGACAAATACGTGTCTATGCCTCCTAAGCGTCATAAAAATTAGTATTTTCATGCAAATTACTACATATTTGCACTTGACGCAAACTAAACAAACGCAACTATAAGATAAGACCAAAATTTCAACAATCGGATTCAAATTACGGGCACAGTAAGCAATCAAAGCTGAAAATCTGCACAAAAACTGCACGGGTTCTAGAAACAGCAATTTCCAGATATTTTGCCTAAAACATGTTCCGACCATCAAAACACTAGTTTGGGGTAAACTTTTAAATTAAAACGTCAAAACGCGAAATTCGCACGTTTAAGGGGAGAAAAAGCCATTTAAAGTTTTGGGGAGTTGACACGTGAAAAATTGGGATTTTTCTAGCTTTCAACCACTAAACTTGCCCTTAAACTTTTGCCAAATACCACAAATTTATACTTTTTGGAAAATTCAGACGCTGATCTATTCATTAACACCAAAATATAGCACATCGGTTGAAAAATCAAGCCACAGCAATGCCGTAAAGGGAAAAAGTTTCCATAACCTGCCCCCAAAAATATAAGGAACCTTATAAAAATTAGTATTCTTATGCAAAGTACTACAAATTTGTACTTGATGTAAACTACAGACGGACAGCTACAAAATGAGACCAACATTTTGATCATCGAATGGAAATTGTGGCTACAGTGAACGATGAAAGCCAGAGGTCGGACAAGGAAATTTACGTATTTTAGACAAATACGTGTCTATGCCTCCTAAGCGTCATAAAAATTAGTATTTTCATGCAAATTACTACATATTTGCACTTGACGCAAACTAAACAAACGCAACTATAAGATAAGACCAAAATTTCAACAATCGGATTCAAATTACGGGCACAGTAAGCAATCAAAGCTGAAAATCTGCACAAAAACTGCACGGGTTCTAGAAACAGCAATTTCCAGATATTTTGCCTAAAACATGTTCCGACCATCAAAACACTAGTTTGGGGTAAACTTTTAAATTAAAACGTCAAAACGCGAAATTCGCACGTTTAAGGGGAGAAAAAGCCATTTAAAGTTTTGGGGAGTTGACACGTGAAAAATTGGGATTTTTCTAGCTTTCAACCACTAAACTTGCCCTTAAACTTTTGCCAAATACCACAAATTTATACTTTTTGGAAAACTCAGACGCTGATCTATTCATTAACACCAAAATATAGCACATCGGTCGAAAAATCAAGCCACAGCAATGCCGTAAAGGGAAAAAGTTTCCATAACCTGCCCCCAAAAATATAAGGAACCTTATAAAAATTAGTATTCTTATGCAAAGTACTACAAATTTGTACTTGACGTAAACTACAGACGGACAGCTACAAAATGAGACCAACATTTTGATAATCGAATGGAAATTGTGGCTGATGTGTGTGAACGATGAAAGCCAGAGGTCGGACAAGGAAATTTACGTATTTTAGACAAATACGTGTCTATGCCTCCTAAGCGTCATAAAAATTAGTATTTTCATGCAAATTACTACATATTTGCACTTGACGCGAACTAAACAAACGCAACTATAAGATAAGACCAAAATTTCAACAATCGGATTCAAATTACGGGCACAGTAAGCAATCAAAGCTGAAAATCTGCACAAAAACTGCACGGGTTCTAGAAACAGCAATTTCCAGATATTTTGCCTAAAACATGTTCCGACCATCAAAACACTAGTTTGGGGTAAACTTTTAAATTAAAACGTCAAAACGCGAAATTCGCACGTTTAAGGGGAGAAAAAGCCATTTAAAGTTTTGGGGAGTTGACACGTGAAAAATTGGGATTTTTCTAGCTTTCAACCACTAAACTTGCCCTTAAACTTTTGCCAAATACCACAAATTTATACTTTTTGGAAAATTCAGACGCTGATCTATTCATTAACACCAAAATATAGCACATCGGTTGAAAAATCAAGCCACAGCAATGCCGTAAAGGGAAAAAGTTTCCATAACCTGCCCCCAAAAATATAAGGAACCTTAAACAAATTAGTATTCTTATGCAAAGTACTACAAATTTGTACTTGACGTAAACTACAGACGGACAGCTACAAAATGAGACCAACATTTTGATAATCGAATGGAAATTGTGGCTACAGTGAACGATGAAAGCCAGAGGTCGGACAAGGAAATTTACGTATTTTAGACAAATACGTGTCTATGCCTCCTAAGCGTCATAAAAATTAGTATTTTCATGCAAATTACTACATATTTGCACTTGACGCAAACTAAACAAACGCAACTATAAGATAAGACCAAAATTTCAACAATCGGATTCAAATTACGGGCACAGTAAGCAATCAAAGCTGAAAATCTGCACAAAAACTGCACGGGTTCTAGAAACAGCAATTTCCAGATATTTTGCCTAAAACATGTTCCGACCATCAAAACACTAGTTTGGGGTAAACTTTTAAATTAAAACGTCAAAACGCGAAATTCGCACGTTTAAGGGGAGAAAAAGCCATTTAAAGTTTTGGGGAGTTGACACGTGAAAAATTGGGATTTTTCTAGCTTTCAACCACTAAACTTGCCCTTAAACTTTTGCCAAATACCACAAATTTATACTTTTTGGAAAATTCAGACGCTGATCTATTCATTAACACCAAAATATAGCACATCGGTTGAAAAATCAAGCCACAGCAATGCCGTAAAGGGAAAAAGTTTCCATAACCTGCCCCCAAAAATATAAGGAACCTTAAACAAATTAGTATTCTTATGCAAAGTACTACAAATTTGTACTTGACGTAAACTACAGACGGACAGCTACAAAATGAGACCAACATTTTGATAATCGAATGGAAATTGTGGCTACAGTGAACGATGAAAGCCAGAGGTCGGACAAGGAAATTTACGTATTTTAGACAAATACGTGTCTATGCCTCCTAAGCGTCATAAAAATTAGTATTTTCATGCAAATTACTACATATTTGCACTTGATGCAAACTAAACAAACGCAACTATAAGATAAGACCAAAATTTCAACAATCGGATTCAAATTACGGGCGCAGTAAGCAATCAAAGCTGAAAATCTGCACAAAAACTGCACGGGTTCTAGAAACAGCAATTTCCAGATATTTTGCCTAAAACATGTTCCGACCATCAAAACACTAGTTTGGGGTAAACTTTTAAATTAAAACGTCAAAACGCGAAATTCGCACGTTTAAGGGGAGAAAAAGCCATTTAAAGTTTTGGGGAGTTGACACGTGAAAAATTGGGATTTTTCTAGCTTTCAACCACTAAACTTGCCCTTAAACTTTTGCCAAATACCACAAATTTATACTTTTTGGAAAATTCAGACGCTGATCTATTCATTAACACCAAAATATAGCACATCGGTTGAAAAATCAAGCCACAGCAATGCCGTAAAGGGAAAAAGTTTCCATAACCTGCCCCCAAAAATATAAGGAACCTTAAACAAATTAGTATTCTTATGCAAAGTACTACAAATTTGTACTTGACGTAAACTACAGACGGACAGCTACAAAATGAGACCAACATTTTGATAATCGAATGGAAATTGTGGCTACAGTGAACGATGAAAGCCAGAGGTCGGACAAGGAAATTTACGTATTTTAGACAAATACGTGTCTATGCCTCCTAAGCGTCATAAAAATTAGTATTTTCATGCAAATTACTACATATTTGCACTTGACGCAAACTAAACAAACGCAACTATAAGATAAGACCAAAATTTCAACAATCGGATTCAAATTACGGGCACAGTAAGCAATCGAAGCTGAAAATCTGCACAAAAACTGCACGGGTTCTAGAAACAGCAATTTCCAGATATTTTGCCTAAAACATGTTCCGACCATCAAAACACTAGTTTGGGGTAAACTTTTAAATTAAAACGTCAAAACGCGAAATTCGCACGTTTAAGGGGAGAAAAAGCCATTTAAAGTTTTGGGGAGTTGACACGTGAAAAATTGGGATTTTTCTAGCTTTCAACCACTAAACTTGCCCTTAAACTTTTGCCAAATACCACAAATTTATACTTTTTGGAAAATTCAGACGCTGATCTATTCATTAACACCAAAATATAGCACATCGGTTGAAAAATCAAGCCACAGCAATGCCGTAAAGGGAAAAAGTTTCCATAACCTGCCCCCAAAAATATAAGGAACCTTAAACAAATTAGTATTCTTATGCAAAGTACTACAAATTTGTACTTGACGTAAACTACAGACGGACAGCTACAAAATGAGACCAACATTTTGATAATCGAATGGAAATTGTGTCTACAGTGAACGATGAAAGCCAGAGGTCGGACAAGGAAATTTACGTATTTTAGACAAATACGTGTCTATGCCTCCTAAGCGTCATAAAAATTAGTATTTGCATGCAAATTACTACATATTTGCACTTGACGCAAACTAAACAAACGCAACTATAAGATAAGACCAAAATTTCAACAATCGGATTCAAATTACGGGCACAGTAAGCAATCAAAGCTGAAAATCTGCACAAAAACTGCACGGGTTCTAGAAACAGCAATTTCCAGATATTTTGCCTAAAACATGTTCCGACCATCAAAACACTAGTTTGGGGTAAACTTTTAAATTAAAACGTCAAAACGCGAAATTCGCACGTTTAAGGGGAGAAAAAGCCATTTAAAGTTTTGGGGAGTTGACACGTGAAAAATTGGGATTTTTCTAGCTTTCAACCACTAAACTTGCCCTTAAACTTTTGCCAAATACCACAAATTTATACTTTTTGGAAAATTCAGACGCTGATCTATTCATTAACACCAAAATATAGCACATCGGTTGAAAAATCAAGCCACAGCAATGCCGTAAAGGGAAAAAGTTTCCATAACCTGCCCCCAAAAATATAAGGAACCTTATAAAAATTAGTATTCTTATGCAAAGTACTACAAATTTGTACTTGATGTAAACTACAGACGGACAGCTACAAAATGAGACCAACATTTTGATCATCGAATGGAAATTGTGGCTACAGTGAACGATGAAAGCCAGAGGTCGGACAAGGAAATTTACGTATTTTAGACAAATACGTGTCTATGCCTCCTAAGCGTCATAAAAATTAGTATTTTCATGCAAATTACTACATATTTGCACTTGACGCAAACTAAACAAACGCAACTATAAGATAAGACCAAAATTTCAACAATCGGATTCAAATTACGGGCACAGTAAGCAATCAAAGCTGAAAATCTGCACAAAAACTGCACGGGTTCTAGAAACAGCAATTTCCAGATATTTTGCCTAAAACATGTTCCGACCATCAAAACACTAGTTTGGGGTAAACTTTTAAATTAAAACGTCAAAACGCGAAATTCGCACGTTTAAGGGGAGAAAAAGCCATTTAAAGTTTTGGGGAGTTGACACGTGAAAAATTGGGATTTTTCTAGCTTTCAACCACTAAACTTGCCCTTAAACTTTTGCCAAATACCACAAATTTATACTTTTTGGAAAACTCAGACGCTGATCTATTCATTAACACCAAAATATAGCACATCGGTCGAAAAATCAAGCCACAGCAATGCCGTAAAGGGAAAAAGTTTCCATAACCTGCCCCCAAAAATATAAGGAACCTTATAAAAATTAGTATTCTTATGCAAAGTACTACAAATTTGTACTTGACGTAAACTACAGACGGACAGCTACAAAATGAGACCAACATTTTGATAATCGAATGGAAATTGTGGCTGATGTGTGTGAACGATGAAAGCCAGAGGTCGGACAAGGAAATTTACGTATTTTAGACAAATACGTGTCTATGCCTCCTAAGCGTCATAAAAATTAGTATTTTCATGCAAATTACTACATATTTGCACTTGACGCGAACTAAACAAACGCAACTATAAGATAAGACCAAAATTTCAACAATCGGATTCAAATTACGGGCACAGTAAGCAATCAAAGCTGAAAATCTGCACAAAAACTGCACGGGTTCTAGAAACAGCAATTTCCAGATATTTTGCCTAAAACATGTTCCGACCATCAAAACACTAGTTTGGGGTAAACTTTTAAATTAAAACGTCAAAACGCGAAATTCGCACGTTTAAGGGGAGAAAAAGCCATTTAAAGTTTTGGGGAGTTGACACGTGAAAAATTGGGATTTTTCTAGCTTTCAACCACTAAACTTGCCCTTAAACTTTTGCCAAATACCACAAATTTATACTTTTTGGAAAATTCAGACGCTGATCTATTCATTAACACCAAAATATAGCACATCGGTTGAAAAATCAAGCCACAGCAATGCCGTAAAGGGAAAAAGTTTCCATAACCTGCCCCCAAAAATATAAGGAACCTTAAACAAATTAGTATTCTTATGCAAAGTACTACAAATTTGTACTTGACGTAAACTACAGACGGACAGCTACAAAATGAGACCAACATTTTGATAATCGAATGGAAATTGTGGCTACAGTTAACGATGAAAGCCAGAGGTCGGACAAGGAAATTTACGTATTTTAGACAAATACGTGTCTATGCCTCCTAAGCGTCATAAAAATTAGTATTTTCATGCAAATTACTACATATTTGCACTTGACGCAAACTAAACAAACGCAACTATAAGATAAGACCAAAATTTCAACAATCGGATTCAAATTACGGGCACAGTAAGCAATCAAAGCTGAAAATCTGCACAAAAACTGCACGGGTTCTAGAAACAGCAATTTCCAGATATTTTGCCTAAAACATGTTCCGACCATCAAAACACTAGTTTGGGGTAAACTTTTAAATTAAAACGTCAAAACGCGAAATTCGCACGTTTAAGGGGAGAAAAAGCCATTTAAAGTTTTGGGGAGTTGACACGTGAAAAATTGGGATTTTTCTAGATTTCAACCACTAAACTTGCCCTTAAACTTTTGCCAAATACCACAAATTTATACTTTTTGGAAAACTCAGACGCTAATCTATTCATTAACACCAAAATATAGCACATCGGTCGAAAAATCAAGCCACAGCAATGCCGTAAAGGGAAAAAGTTTCCATAACCTGCCCCCAAAAATATAAGGAACCTTATAAAAATTAGTATTCTTATGCAAAGTACTACAAATTTGTACTTGACGTAAACTACAGACGGACAGCTACAAAATGAGACCAACATTTTGATAATCGAATGGAAATTGTGGCTACAGTGAACGATGAAAGCCAGAGGTCGGACAAGGAAATTTACGTATTTTAGACAAATACGTGTCTATGCCTCCTAAGCGTCATAAAAATTAGTATTTTCATGCAAATTACTACATATTTGCACTTGACGCGAACTAAATAAACGCAACTATAAGATAAGACCAAAATTTCAACAATCGGATTCAAATTACGGGCACAGTAAGCAATCAAAGCTGAAAATCTGCACAAAAACTGCACGGGTTCTAGAAACAGCAATTTCCAGATATTTTGCCTAAAACATGTTCCGACCATCAAAACACTAGTTTGGGGTAAACTTTTAAATTAAAACGTCAAAACGCGAAATTCGCACGTTTAAGGGGAGAAAAAGCCATTTAAAGTTTTGGGGAGTTGACACGTGAAAAATTGGGATTTTTCTAGCTTTCAACCACTAAACTTGCCCTTAAACTTTTGCCAAATACCACAAATTTATACTTTTTGGAAAATTCAGACGCTGATCTATTCATTAACACCAAAATATAGCACATCGGTTGAAAAATCAAGCCACAGCAATGCCGTAAAGGGAAAAAGTTTCCATAACCTGCCCCCAAAAATATAAGGAACCTTAAACAAATTAGTATTCTTATGCAAAGTACTACAAATTTGTACTTGACGTAAACTACAGACGGACAGCTACAAAATGAGACCAACATTTTGATAATCGAATGGAAATTGTGGCTACAGTGAACGATGAAAGCCAGAGGTCGGACAAGGAAATTTACGTATTTTAGACAAATACGTGTCTATGCCTCCTAAGCGTCATAAAAATTAGTATTTTCATGCAAATTACTACATATTTGCACTTGACGCAAACTAAACAAACGCAACTATAAGATAAGACCAAAATTTCAACAATCGGATTCAAATTACGGGCACAGTAAGCAATCAAAGCTGAAAATCTGCACAAAAACTGCACGGGTTCTAGAAACAGCAATTTCCAGATATTTTGCCTAAAACATGTTCCGACCATCAAAACACTAGTTTGGGGTAAACTTTTAAATTAAAACGTCAAAACGCGAAATTCGCACGTTTAAGGGGAGAAAAAGCCATTTAAAGTTTTGGGGAGTTGACACGTGAAAAATTGGGATTTTTCTAGCTTTCAACCACTAAACTTGCCCTTAAACTTTTGCCAAATACTACAAATTTATACTTTTTGGAAAATTCAGACGCTGATCTATTCATTAACACCAAAATATAGCACATCGGTTGAAAAATCAAGCCACAGCAATGCCGTAAAGGGAAAAAGTTTCCATAACCTGCCCCCAAAAATATAAGGAACCTTAAACAAATTAGTATTCTTATGCAAAGTACTACAAATTTGTACTTGACGTAAACTACAGACGAACAGCTACAAAATGAGACCAACATTTTGATAATCGAATGGAAATTGTGGCTACAGTGAACGATGAAAGCCAGAGGTCGGACAAGGAAATTTACGTATTTTAGACAAATACGTGTCTATGCCTCCTAAGCGTCATAAAAATTAGTATTTTCATGCAAATTACTACATATTTGCACTTGACGCAAACTAACCAAACGCAACTATAAGATAAGACCAAAATTTCAACAATCGGATTCAAATTACGGGCACAGTAAGCAATCAAAGCTGAAAATCTGCACAAAAACTGCACGGGTTCTAGAAACAGCAATTTCCAGATATTTTGCCTAAAACATGTTCCGACCATCAAAACACTAGTTTGGGGTAAACTTTTAAATTAAAACGTCAAAACGCGAAATTCGCACGTTTAAGGGGAGAAAAAGCCATTTAAAGTTTTGGGGAGTTGACACGTGAAAAATTGGGATTTTTCTAGCTTTCAACCACTAAACTTGCCCTTAAACTTTTGCCAAATACCACAAATTTATACTTTTTGGAAAATTCAGACGCTGATCTATTCATTAACACCAAAATATAGCACATCGGTTGAAAAATCAAGCCACAGCAATGCCGTAAAGGGAAAAAGTTTCCATAACCTGCCCCCAAAAATATAAGGAACCTTATAAAAATTAGTATTCTTATGCAAAGTACTACAAATTTGTACTTGACGTAAACTACAGACGGACAGCTACAAAATGAGACCAACATTTTGATAATCGAATGGAAATTGTGGCTACAGTGAACGATGAAAGCCAGAGGTCGGACAAGGAAATTTACGTATTTTAGACAAATACGTGTCTATGCCTCCTAAGCGTCATAAAAATTAGTATTTTCATGCAAATTACTACATATTTGCATTTGACGTAAACTAAACAAACGCAACTATAAGATAAGACCAAAATTTCAACAATCGGATTCAAATTACGGGCACAGTAAGCAATCAAAGCTGAAAATCTGCACAAAAACTGCACGGGTTCTAGAAACAGCAATTTCCAGATATTTTGCCTAAAACATGTTCCGACCATCAAAACACTAGTTTGGGGTAAACTTTTAAATTAAAACGTCAAAACGCGAAATTCGCACGTTTAAGGGGAGAAGAAGCCATTTAAAGTTTTGGGGAGTTGACACGTGAAAAATTGGGATTTTTCTAGCTTTCAACCACTAAACTTGCCCTTAAACTTTTGCCAAATACCACAAATTTATTTTTTTTGGCAAATTCAGACGCTGATCTATTCATTAACACCAAAATATAGCACATCGGTCGAAAAATCAAGCCACAGCAATGCCGTAAAGGGAAAAAGTTTCCATAACCTGCCCCCAAAAATATAAGGAACCTTATAAAAATTAGTATTCTTATGCAAAGTACTACAAATTTGTACTTGACGTAAACTACAGACGGACAGCTACAAAATGAGACCAACATTTTGATAATCGAATGGAAATTGTGGCTACAGTGAACGATGAAAGCCAGAGGTCGGACAAGGAAATTTACGTATTTTAGACAAATACGTGTCTATGCCTCCTAAGCGTCATAAAAATTAGTATTTGCATGCAAATTACTACATATTTGCACTTGACGCAAACCAAACAAACGCAACTATAAGATAAGACCAAAATTTCAACAATCGGATTCAAATTACGGGCACAGTAAGCAATCAAAGCTGAAAATCTGCACAAAAACTGCACGGGTTCTAGAAACAGCAATTTCCAGATATTTTGCCTAAAACATGTTCCGACCATCAAAACACTAGTTTGGGGTAAACTTTTAAATTAAAACGTCAAAACGCGAAATTCGCACGTTTAAGGGGAGAAAAAGCCATTTAAAGTTTTGGGGAGTTGACACGTGAAAAATTGGGATTTTTCTAGCTTTCAACCACTAAACTTGCCCTTAAACTTTTGCCAAATACCACAAATTTATACTTTTTGGAAAATTCAGACGCTGATCTATTCATTAACACCAAAATATAGCACATCGGTTGAAAAATCAAGCCACAGCAATGCCGTAAAGGGAAAAAGTTTCCATAACCTGCCCCCAAAAATATAAGGAACCTTATAAAAATTAGTATTCTTATGCAAAGTACTACAAATTTGTACTTGACGTAAACTACAGACGGACAGCTACAAAATGAGACCAACATTTTGATAATCGAATGGAAATTGTGGCTACAGTGAACGATGAAAGCCAGAGGTCGGACAAGGAAATTTACGTATTTTAGACAAATACGTGTCTATGCCTCCTAAGCGTCATAAATATTAGTATTTTCATGCAAATTACTACATATTTGCACTTGACGCAAACTAACCAAACGCAACTATAAGATAAGACCAAAATTTCAACAATCGGATTCAAATTACGGGCACAGTAAGCAATCAAAGCTGAAAATCTGCACAAAAACTGCACGGGTTCTAGAAACAGCAATTTCCAGATATTTTGCCTAAAACATGTTCCGACCATCAAAACACTAGTTTGGGGTAAACTTTTAAATTAAAACGTCAAAACGCGAAATTCGCACGTTTAAGGGGAGAAAAAGCCATTTAAAGTTTTGGGGAGTTGACACGTGAAAAATTGGGATTTTTCTAGCTTTCAACCACTAAACTTGCCCTTAAACTTTTGCCAAATACCACAAATTTATACTTTTTGGAAAACTCAGACGCTGATCTATTCATTAACACCAAAATATAGCACATCGGTCGAAAAATCAAGCCACAGCAATGCCGTAAAGGGAAAAAGTTTCCATAACCTGCCCCCGAAAATATAAGGAACCTTATAAAAATTAGTATTCTTATGCAAAGTACTACAAATTTGTACTTGACGTAAACTACAGACGGACAGCTACAAAATGAGACCAACATTTTGATAATCGAATGGAAATTGTGGCTACAGTGAACGATGAAAGCCAGAGGTCGGACAAGGAAATTTACGTATTTTAGACAAATACGTGTCTATGCCTCCTAAGCGTCATAAAAATTAGTATTTTCATGCAAATTACTACATATTTGCACTTGACGCAAACTAAACAAACGCAACTATAAGATAAGACCAAAATTTCAACAATCGGATTCAAATTACGGGCACAGTAAGCAATCAAAGCTGAAAATCTGCACAAAAACTGCACGGGTTCTAGAAACAGCAATTTCCAGATATTTTGCCTAAAACATGTTCCGACCATCAAAACACTAGTTTGGGGTAAACTTTTAAATTAAAACGTCAAAACGCGAAATTCGCACGTTTAAGGGGAGAAAAAGCCATTTAAAGTTTTGGGGAGTTGACACGTGAAAAATTGGGATTTTTCTAGCTTTCAACCACTAAACTTGCCCTTAAACTTTTGCCAAATACCACAAATTTATACTTTTTGGAAAACTCAGACGCTGATCTATTCATTAACACCAAAATATAGCACATCGGTCGAAAAATCAAGCCACAGCAATGCCGTAAAGGGAAAAAGTTTCCATAACCTGCCCCCAAAAATATAAGGAACCTTATAAAAATTAGTATTCTTATGCAAAGTACTACAAATTTGTACTTGACGTAAACTACAGACGGACAGCTACAAAATGAGACCAACATTTTGATAATCGAATGGAAATTGTGGCTACAGTGAACGATGAAAGCCAGAGGTCGGACAAGGAAATTTACGTATTTTAGACAAATACGTGTCTATGCCTCCTAAGCGTCATAAAAATTAGTATTTTCATGCAAATTACTACATATTTGCACTTGACGCGAACTAAATAAACGCAACTATAAGATAAGACCAAAATTTCAACAATCGGATTCAAATTACGGGCACAGTAAGCAATCAAAGCTGAAAATCTGCACAAAAACTGCACGGGTTCTAGAAACAGCAATTTCCAGATATTTTGCCTAAAACATGTTCCGACCATCAAAACACTAGTTTGGGGTAAACTTTTAAATTAAAACGTCAAAACGCGAAATTCGCACGTTTAAGGGGAGAAAAAGCCATTTAAAGTTTTGGGGAGTTGACACGTGAAAAATTGGGATTTTTCTAGCTTTCAACCACTAAACTTGCCCTTAAACTTTTGCCAAATACCACAAATTTATACTTTTTGGAAAATTCAGACGCTGATCTATTCATTAACACCAAAATATAGCACATCGGTTGAAAAATCAAGCCACAGCAATGCCGTAAAGGGAAAAAGTTTCCATAACCTGCCCCCAAAAATATAAGGAACCTTAAACAAATTAGTATTCTTATGCAAAGTACTACAAATTTGTACTTGACGTAAACTACAGACGGACAGCTACAAAATGAGACCAACATTTTGATAATCGAATGGAAATTGTGGCTACAGTGAACGATGAAAGCCAGAGGTCGGACAAGGAAATTTACGTATTTTAGACAAATACGTGTCTATGCCTCCTAAGCGTCATAAAAATTAGTATTTTCATGCAAATTACTACATATTTGCACTTGACGCAAACTAAACAAACGCAACTATAAGATAAGACCAAAATTTCAACAATCGGATTCAAATTACGGGCACAGTAAGCAATCAAAGCTGAAAATCTGCACAAAAACTGCACGGGTTCTAGAAACAGCAATTTCCAGATATTTTGCCTAAAACATGTTCCGACCATCAAAACACTAGTTTGGGGTAAACTTTTAAATTAAAACGTCAAAACGCGAAATTCGCACGTTTAAGGGGAGAAAAAGCCATTTAAAGTTTTGGGGAGTTGACACGTGAAAAATTGGGATTTTTCTAGCTTTCAACCACTAAACTTGCCCTTAAACTTTTGCCAAATACCACAAATTTATACTTTTTGGAAAATTCAGACGCTGATCTATTCATTAACACCAAAATATAGCACATCGGTTGAAAAATCAAGCCACAGCAATGCCGTAAAGGGAAAAAGTTTCCATAACCTGCCCCCAAAAATATAAGGAACCTTATAAAAATTAGTATTCTTATGCAAAGTACCACAAATTTGTACTTGACGTAAACTACAGACGAACAGCTACAAAATGAGACCAACATTTTGATAATCGAATGGAAATTGTGGCTACAGTGAACGATGAAAGCCAGAGGTCGGACAAGGAAATTTACGTATTTTAGACAAATACGTGTCTATGCCTCCTAAGCGTCATAAAAATTAGTATTTTCATGCAAATTACTACATATTTGCACTTGACGCAAACTAACCAAACGCAACTATAAGATAAGACCAAAATTTCAACAATCGGATTCAAATTACGGGCACAGTAAGCAATCAAAGCTGAAAATCTGCACAAAAACTGCACGGGTTCTAGAAACAGCAATTTCCAGATATTTTGCCTAAAACATGTTCCGACCATCAAAACACTAGTTTGGGGTAAACTTTTAAATTAAAACGTCAAAACGCGAAATTCGCACGTTTAAGGGGAGAAAAAGCCATATAAAGTTTTGGGGAGTTGACACGTGAAAAATTGGGATTTTTCTAGCTTTCAACCACTAAACTTGCCCTTAAACTTTTGCCAAATACCACAAATTTATACTTTTTGGAAAATTCAGACGCTGATCTATTCATTAACACCAAAATATAGCACATCGGTTGAAAAATCAAGCCACAGCAATGCCGTAAAGGGAAAAAGTTTCCATAACCTGCCCCCAAAAATATAAGGAACCTTAAACAAATTAGTATTCTTATGCAAAGTACTACAAATTTGTACTTGACGTAAACTACAGACGGACAGCTACAAAATGAGACCAACATTTTGATAATCGAATGGAAATTGTGGCTACAGTGAACGATGAAAGCCAGAGGTCGGACAAGGAAATTTACGTATTTTAGACAAATACGTGTCTATGCCTCCTAAGCGTCATAAAAATTAGTATTTTCATGCAAATTACTACATATTTGCACTTGACGCAAACTAAACAAACGCAACTATAAGATAAGACCAAAATTTCAACAATCGGATTCAAATTACGGGCACAGTAAGCAATCAAAGCTGAAAATCTGCACAAAAACTGCACGGGTTCTAGAAACAGCAATTTCCAGATATTTTGCCTAAAACATGTTCCGACCATCAAAACACTAGTTTGGGGTAAACTTTTAAATTAAAACGTCAAAACGCGAAATTCGCACGTTTAAGGGGAGAAAAAGCCATTTAAAGTTTTGGGGAGTTGACACGTGAAAAATTGGGATTTTTCTAGCTTTCAACCACTAAACTTGCCCTTAAACTTTTGCCAAATACCACAAATTTATACTTTTTGGAAAATTCAGACGCTGATCTATTCATTAACACCAAAATATAGCACATCGGTTGAAAAATCAAGCCACAGCAATGCCGTAAAGGGAAAAAGTTTCCATAACCTGCCCCCAAAAATATAAGGAACCTTATAAAAATTAGTATTCTTATGCAAAGTACTACAAATTTGTACTTGACGTAAACTACAGACGAACAGCTACAAAATGAGACCAACATTTTGATAATCGAATGGAAATTGTGGCTACAGTGAACGATGAAAGCCAGAGGTCGGACAAGGAAATTTACGTATTTTAGACAAATACGTGTCTATGCCTCCTAAGCGTCATAAAAATTAGTATTTTCATGCAAATTACTACATATTTGCACTTGACGCAAACTAACCAAACGCAACTATAAGATAAGACCAAAATTTCAACAATCGGATTCAAATTACGGGCACAGTAAGCAATCAAAGCTGAAAATCTGCACAAAAACTGCACGGGTTCTAGAAACAGCAATTTCCAGATATTTTGCCTAAAACATGTTCCGACCATCAAAACACTAGTTTGGGGTAAACTTTTAAATTAAAACGTCAAAACGCGAAATTCGCACGTTTAAGGGGAGAAAAAGCCATTTAAAGTTTTGGGGAGTTGACACGTGAAAAATTGGGATTTTTCTAGCTTTCAACCACTAAACTTGCCCTTAAACTTTTGCCAAATACCACAAATTTATACTTTTTGGAAAATTCAGACGCTGATCTATTCATTAACACCAAAATATAGCACATCGGTTGAAAAATCAAGCCACAGCAATGCCGTAAAGGGAAAAAGTTTCCATAACCTGCCCCCAAAAATATAAGGAACCTTATAAAAATTAGTATTCTTATGCAAAGTACTACAAATTTGTACTTGACGTAAACTACAGACGGACAGCTACAAAATGAGACCAACATTTTGATCATCGAATGGAAATTGTGGCTACAGTGAACGATGAAAGCCAGAGGTCGGACAAGGAAATTTACGTATTTTAGACAAATACGTGTCTATGCCTCCTAAGCGTCATAAAAATTAGTATTTTCATGCAAATTACTACATATTTGCACTTGACGTAAACTAAACAAACGCAACTATAAGATAAGACCAAAATTTCAACAATCGGATTCAAATTACGGGCACAGTAAGCAATCAAAGCTGAAAATCTGCGCAAAAACTGCACGGGTTCTAGAAACAGCAATTTCCAGATATTTTGCCTAAAACATGTTCCGACCATCAAAACACTAGTTTGGGGTAAACTTTTAAATTAAAACGTTAAAACGCGAAATTCGCACGTTTAAGGGGAGAAAAAGCCATTTAAAGTTTTGGGGAGTTGACACGTGAAAAATTGGGATTTTTCTAGCTTTCAACCACTAAACTTGCCCTTAAACTTTTGCCAAATACCACAAATTTATACTTTTTGGAAAACTCAGACGCTGATCTATTCATTAACACCAAAATATAGCACATCGGTCGAAAAATCAAGCCACAGCAATGCCGTAAAGGGAAAAAGTTTCCATAACCTGCCCCCAAAAATATAAGGAACCTTATAAAAATTAGTATTCTTATGCAAAGTACTACAAATTTGTACTTGACGTAAACTACAGACGGACAGCTACAAAATGAGACCAACCTTTTGATAATCGAATGGAAATTGTGGCTACAGTGAACGATGAAAGCCAGAGGTCGGACAAGGAAATTTACGTATTTTAGACAAATACGTGTCTATGCCTCCTAAGCGTCATAAAAATTAGTATTTTCATGCAAATTACTACATATTTGCACTTGACGCGAACTAAATAAACGCAACTATAAGATAAGACCAAAATTTCAACAATCGGATTCAAATTACGGGCACAGTAAGCAATCAAAGCTGAAAATCTGCACAAAAACTGCACGGGTTCTAGAAACAGCAATTTCCAGATATTTTGCCTAAAACATGTTCCGACCATCAAAACACTAGTTTGGGGTAAACTTTTAAATTAAAACGTCAAAACGCGAAATTCGCACGTTTAAGGGGAGAAAAAGCCATTTAAAGTTTTGGGGAGTTGACACGTGAAAAATTGGGATTTTTCTAGCTTTCAACCACTAAACTTGCCCTTAAACTTTTGCCAAATACCACAAATTTATACTTTTTGGAAAATTCAGACGCTGATCTATTCATTAACACCAAAATATAGCACATCGGTTGAAAAATCAAGCCACAGCAATGCCGTAAAGGAAAAAAGTTTCCATAACCTGCCCCCAAAAATATAAGGAACCTTAAACAAATTAGTATTCTTATGCAAAGTACTACAAATTTGTACTTGACGTAAACTACAGACGGACAGCTACAAAATGAGACCAACATTTTGATAATCGAATGGAAATTGTGGCTACAGTGAACGATGAAAGCCAGAGGTCGGACAAGGAAATTTACGTATTTTAGACAAATACGTGTCTATGCCTCCTAAGCGTCATAAAAATTAGTATTTTCATGCAAATTACTACATATTTGCACTTGACGCAAACTAAACAAACGCAACTATAAGATAAGACCAAAATTTCAACAATCGGATTCAAATTACGGGCACAGTAAGCAATCAAAGCTGAAAATCTGCACAAAAACTGCACGGGTTCTAGAAACAGCAATTTCCAGATATTTTGCCTAAAACATGTTCCGACCATCAAAACACTAGTTTGGGGTAAACTTTTAAATTAAAACGTCAAAACGCGAAATTCGCACGTTTAAGGGGTGAAAAAGCCATTTAAAGTTTTGGGGAGTTGACACGTGAAAAATTGGGATTTTTCTAGCTTTCAACCACTAAACTTGCCCTTAAACTTTTGCCAAATACCACAAATTTATACTTTTTGGAAAACTCAGACGCTGATCTATTCATTAACACCAAAATATAGCACATCGGTCGAAAAATCAAGCCACAGCAATGCCGTAAAGGGAAAAAGTTTCCATAACCTGCCCCCAAAAATATAAGGAACCTTATAAAAATTAGTATTCTTATGCAAAGTACTACAAATTTGTACTTGACGTAAACTACAGACGGACAGCTACAAAATGAGACCAACATTTTGATAATCGAATGGAAATTGTGGCTACAGTGAACGATGAAAGCCAGAGGTCGGACAAGGAAATTTACGTATTTTAGACAAATACGTGTCTATGCCTCCTAAGCGTCATAAAAATTAGTATTTTCATGCAAATTACTACATATTTGCACTTGACGCGAACTAAATAAACGCAACTATAAGATAAGACCAAAATTTCAACAATCGGATTCAAATTACGGGCACAGTAAGCAATCAAAGCTGAAAATCTGCACAAAAACTGCACGGGTTCTAGAAACAGCAATTTCCAGATATTTTGCCTAAAACATGTTCCGACCATCAAAACACTAGTTTGGGGTAAACTTTTAAATTAAAACGTCAAAACGCGAAATTCGCACGTTTAAGGGGAGAAAAAGCCATTTAAAGTTTTGGGGAGTTGACACGTGAAAAATTGGGATTTTTCTAGCTTTCAACCACTAAACTTGCCCTTAAACTTTTGCCAAATACCACAAATTTATACTTTTTGGAAAATTCAGACGCTGATCTATTCATTAACACCAAAATATAGCACATCGGTTGAAAAATCAAGCCACAGCAATGCCGTAAAGGGAAAAAGTTTCCATAACCTGCCCCCAAAAATATAAGGAACCTTATAAAAATTAGTATTCTTATGCAAAGTACTACAAATTTGTACTTGACGTAAACTACAGACGGACAGCTACAAAATGAGACCAACATTTTGATAATCGAATGGAAATTGTGGCTACAGTGAACGATGAAAGCCAGAGGTCGGACAAGGAAATTTACGTATTTTAGACAAATACGTGTCTATGCCTCCTAAGCGTCATAAAAATTAGTATTTTCATGCAAATTACTACATATTTGCACTTGACGCAAACTAAACAAACGCAACTATAAGATAATACCAAAATTTCAACAATCGGATTCAAATTACGGGCACAGTAAGCAATCAAAGCTGAAAATCTGCACAAAAACTGCACGGGTTCTAGAAACAGCAATTTCCAGATATTTTGCCTAAAACATGTTCCGACCATCAAAACACTAGTTTGGGGTAAACTTTTAAATTAAAACGTCAAAACGCGAAATTCGCACGTTTAAGGGGAGAAAAAGCCATTTAAAGTTTTGGGGAGTTGACACGTGAAAAATTGGGATTTTTCTAGCTTTCAACCACTAAACTTGCCCTTAAACTTTTGCCAAATACCACAAATTTATACTTTTTGGAAAATTCAGACGCTGATCTATTCATTAACACCAAAATATAGCACATCGGTTGAAAAATCAAGCCACAGCAATGCCGTAAAGGGAAAAAGTTTCCATAACCTGCCCCCAAAAATATAAGGAACCTTAAACAAATTAGTATTCTTATGCAAAGTACTACAAATTTGTACTTGACGTAAACTACAGACGGACAGCTACAAAATGAGACCAACATTTTGATAATCGAATGGAAATTGTGGCTACAGTGAACGATGAAAGCCAGAGGTCGGACAAGGAAATTTACGTATTTTAGACAAATACGTGTCTATGCCTCCTAAGCGTCATAAAAATTAGTATTTTCATGCAAATTACTACATATTTGCACTTGACGCAAACTAAACAAACGCAACTATAAGATAAGACCAAAATTTCAACAATCGGATTCAAATTACGGGCACAGTAAGCAATCAAAGCTGAAAATCTGCACAAAAACTGCACGGGTTCTAGAAACAGCAATTTCCAGATATTTTGCCTAAAACATGTTCCGACCATCAAAACACTAGTTTGGGGTAAACTTTTAAATTAAAACGTCAAAACGCGAAATTCGCACGTTTAAGGGGAGAAAAAGCCATTTAAAGTTTTGGGGAGTTGACACGTGAAAAATTGGGATTTTTCTAGCTTTCAACCACTAAACTTGCCCTTAAACTTTTGCCAAATACCACAAATTTATACTTTTTGGAAAACTCAGACGCTGATCTATTCATTAACACCAAAATATAGCACATCGGTCGAAAAATCAAGCCACAGCAATGCCGTAAAGGGAAAAAGTTTCCATAACCTGCCCCCAAAAATATAAGGAACCTTATAAAAATTAGTATTCTTATGCAAAGTACTACAAATTTGTACTTGACGTAAACTACAGACGGACAGCTACAAAATGAGACCAACATTTTGATAATCGAATGGAAATTGTGGCTACAGTGAACGATGAAAGCCAGAGGTCGGACAAGGAAATTTACGTATTTTAGACAAATACGTGTCTATGCCTCCTAAGCGTCATAAAAATTAGTATTTTCATGCAAATTACTACATATTTGCACTTGACGCGAACTAAATAAACGCAACTATAAGATAAGACCAAAATTTCAACAATCGGATTCAAATTACGGGCACAGTAAGCAATCAAAGCTGAAAATCTGCACAAAAACTGCACGGGTTCTAGAAACAGCAATTTCCAGATATTTTGCCTAAAACATGTTCCGACCATCAAAACACTAGTTTGGGGTAAACTTTTAAATTAAAACGTCAAAACGCGAAATTCGCACGTTTAAGGGGAGAAAAAGCCATTTAAAGTTTTGGGGAGTTGACACGTGAAAAATTGGGATTTTTCTAGCTTTCAACCACTAAACTTGCCCTTAAACTTTTGCCAAATACCACAAATTTATACTTTTTGGAAAATTCAGACGCTGATCTATTCATTAACACCAAAATATAGCACATCGGTTGAAAAATCAAGCCACAGCAATGCCGTAAAGGGAAAAAGTTTCCATAACCTGCCCCCAAAAATATAAGGAACCTTATGAAAATCAGTATTCTTATGCAAAGTACTACAAATTTGTACTTGACGTAAACTACAGACGGACAGCTACAAAATGAGACCAACATTTTGATAATCGAATGGAAATTGTGTCTACAGTGAACGATGAAAGCCAGAGGTCGGACAAGGAAATTTACGTATTTTAGACAAATACGTGTCTATGCCTCCTAAGCGTCATAAAAATTAGTATTTGCATGCAAATTACTACATATTTGCACTTGACGCAAACTAAACAAACGCAACTATAAGATAAGACCAAAATTTCAACAATCGGATTCAAATTACGGGCACAGTAAGCAATCAAAGCTGAAAATCTGCACAAAAACTGCACGGGTTCTAGAAACAGCAATTTCCAGATATTTTGCCTAAAACATGTTCCGACCATCAAAACACTAGTTTGGGGTAAACTTTTAAATTAAAACGTCAAAACGCGAAATTCGCACGTTTAAGGGGAGAAAAAGCCATTTAAAGTTTTGGGGAGTTGACACGTGAAAAATTGGGATTTTTCTAGCTTTCAACCACTAAACTTGCCCTTAAACTTTTGCCAAATACCACAAATTTATACTTTTTGGAAAATTCAGACGCTGATCTATTCATTAACACCAAAATATAGCACATCGGTTGAAAAATCAAGCCACAGCAATGCCGTAAAGGGAAAAAGTTTCCATAACCTGCCCCCAAAAATATAAGGAACCTTAAACAAATTAGTATTCTTATGCAAAGTACTACAAATTTGTACTTGACGTAAACTACAGACGGACAGCTACAAAATGAGACCAACATTTTGATAATCGAATGGAAATTGTGGCTACAGTGAACGATGAAAGCCAGAGGTCGGACAAGGAAATTTACGTATTTTAGACAAATACGTGTCTATGCCTCCTAAGCGTCATAAAAATTAGTATTTTCATGCAAATTACTACATATTTGCACTTGACGCAAACTAAACAAACGCAACTATAAGATAAGACCAAAATTTCAACAATCGGATTCAAATTACGGGCACAGTAAGCAATCAAAGCTGAAAATCTGCACAAAAACTGCACGGGTTCTAGAAACAGCAATTTCCAGATATTTTGCCTAAAACATGTTCCGACCATCAAAACACTAGTTTGGGGTAAACTTTTAAATTAAAACGTCAAAACGCGAAATTCGCACGTTTAAGGGGAGAAAAAGCCATTTAAAGTTTTGGGGAGTTGACACGTGAAAAATTGGGATTTTTCTAGCTTTCAACCACTAAACTTGCCCTTAAACTTTTGCCAAATACCACAAATTTATACTTTTTGGAAAATTCAGACGCTGCTCTATTCATTAACACCAAAATATAGCACATCGGTTGAAAAATCAAGCCACAGCAATGCCGTAAAGGGAATAAGTTTCCATAACCTGCCCCCAAAAATATAAGGAACCTTATACAAATTAGTATTCTTATGCAAAGTACTACAAATTTGTACTTGACGTAAACTACAGACGGACAGCTACAAAATGAGACCAACATTTTGATAATCGAATGGAAATTGTGGCTACAGTGAACGATGAAAGCCAGAGGTCGGACAAGGAAATTTACGTATTTTAGACAAATACGTGTCTATGCCTCCTAAGCGTCATAAAAATTAGTATTTTCATGCAAATTACTACATATTTGCACTTGATGCAAACTAAACAAACGCAACTATAAGATAAGACCAAAATTTCAACAATCGGATTCAAATTACGGGCGCAGTAAGCAATCAAAGCTGAAAATCTGCACAAAAACTGCACGGGTTCTAGAAACAGCAATTTCCAGATATTTTGCCTAAAACATGTTCCGACCATCAAAACACTAGTTTGGGGTAAACTTTTAAATTAAAACGTCAAAACGCGAAATTCGCACGTTTAAGGGGAGAAAAAGCCATTTAAAGTTTTGGGGAGTTGACACGTGAAAAATTGGGATTTTTCTAGCTTTCAACCACTAAACTTGCCCTTAAACTTTTGCCAAATACCACAAATTTATACTTTTTGGAAAATTCAGACGCTGATCTATTCATTAACACCAAAATATAGCACATCGGTTGAAAAATCAAGCCACAGCAATGCCGTAAAGGGAAAAAGTTTCCATAACCTGCCCCCAAAAATATAAGGAACCTTAAACAAATTAGTATTCTTATGCAAAGTACTACAAATTTGTACTTGACGTAAACTACAGACGGACAGCTACAAAATGAGACCAACATTTTGATAATCGAATGGAAATTGTGGCTACAGTGAACGATGAAAGCCAGAGGTCGGACAAGGAAATTTACGTATTTTAGACAAATACGTGTCTATGCCTCCTAAGCGTCATAAAAATTAGTATTTTCATGCAAATTACTACATATTTGCACTTGACGCAAACTAAACAAACGCAACTATAAGATAAGACCAAAATTTCAACAATCGGATTCAAATTACGGGCGCAGTAAGCAATCAAAGCTGAAAATCTGCACAAAAACTGCACGGGTTCTAGAAACAGCAATTTCCAGATATTTTGCCTAAAACATGTTCCGACCATCAAAACACTAGTTTGGGGTAAACTTTTAAATTAAAACGTCAAAACGCGAAATTCGCACGTTTAAGGGGAGAAAAAGCCATTTAAAGTTTTGGGGAGTTGACACGTGAAAAATTGGGATTTTTCTGGCTTTCAACCACTAAACTTGCCCTTAAACTTTGCCAAATACCACAAATTTATACTTTTTGGAAAATTCAGACGCTGATCTATTCATTAACACCAAAATATAGCACATCGGTTGAAAAATCAAGCCACAGCAATGCCGTAAAGGGAAAAAGTTTCCATAACCTGCCCCCAAAAATATAAGGAACCTTAAACAAATTAGTATTCTTATGCAAAGTATTACAAATTTGTACTTGACGTAAACTACAGACGGACAGCTACAAAATGAGACCAACATTTTGATAATCGAATGGAAATTGTGGCTACAGTGAACGATGAAAGCCAGAGGTCGGACAAGGAAATTTACGTATTTTAGACAAATACGTGTCTATGCCTCCTAAGCGTCATAAAAATTAGTATTTTCATGCAAATTACTACATATTTGCACTTGACGCAAACTAAACAAACGCAACTATAAGATAAGACCAAAATTTCAACAATCGGATTCAAATTACGGGCACAGTAAGCAATCAAAGCTGAAAATCTGCACAAAAACTGCACGGGTTCTAGAAACAGCAATTTCCAGATATTTTGCCTAAAACATGTTCCGACCATCAAAACACTAGTTTGGGGTAAACTTTTAAATGAAAACGTCAAAACGCGAAATTCGCACGTTTAAGGGGAGAAAAAGCCATTTAAAGTTTTGGGGAGTTGACACGTGAAAAATTGGGATTTTTCTAGCTTTCAACCACTAAACTTGCCCTTAAACTTTTGCCAAATACCACAAATTTATACTTTTTGGAAAATTCAGACGCTGATCTATTCATTAACACCAAAATATAGCACATCGGTTGAAAAATCAAGCCACAGCAATGCCGTAAAGGGAAAAAGTTTCCATAACCTGCCCCCAAAAATATAAGGAACCTTATAAAAATTAGTATTCTTATGCAAAGTACTACAAATTTGTACTTGACGTAAACTACAGACGGACAGCTACAAAATGAGACCAACATTTTGATAATCGAATGCAAATTGTGGCTACAGTGAACGATGAAAGCCAGAGGTCGGACAAGGAAATTTACGTATTTTAGACAAATACGTGTCTATGCCTCCTAAGCGTCATAAAAATTAGTATTTTCATGCAAATTACTACATATTTGCACTTGACGCGAACTAAACAAACGCAACTATAAGATAAGACCAAAATTTCAACAATCGGATTCAAATTACGGGCACAGTAAGCAATCAAAGCTGAAAATCTGCACAAAAACTGCACGGGTTCTAGAAACAGCAATTTCCAGATATTTTGCCTAAAACATGTTCCGACCATCAAAACACTAGTTTGGGGTAAACTTTTAAATTAAAACGTCAAAACGCGAAATTCGCACGTTTAAGGGGAGAAAAAGCCATTTAAAGTTTTGGGGAGTTGACACGTGAAAAATTGGGATTTTTCTAGCTTTCAACCACTAAACTTGCCCTTAAACTTTTGCCAAATACCACAAATTTATACTTTTTGGAAAATTCAGACGCTGATCTATTCATTAACACCAAAATATAGCACATCGGTTGAAAAATCAAGCCACAGCAATGCCGTAAAGGGAAAAAGTTTCCATAACCTGCCCCCAAAAATATAAGGAACCTTCTAAAAATTAGTATTCTTATGAGTAGTACTACAAATTTGTACTTGACGTAAACTACAGACGGACAGCTACAAAATGAGACCAACATTTTGATAATCGAATGGAAATTGTGGCTACAGTGAACGATGAAAGCCAGAGGTCGGACAAGGAAATTTACGTATTTTAGACAAATACGTGTCTATGCCTCCTAAGCGTCATAAAAATTAGTATTTTCATGCAAATTACTACATATTTGCACTTGACGCAAACTAAACAAACGCAACTATAAGATAAGACCAAAATTTCAACAATCGGATTCAAATTACGGGCACAGTAAGCAATCAAAGCTGAAAATCTGCACAAAAACTGCACGGGTTCTAGAAACAGCAATTTCCAGATATTTTGCCTAAAACATGTTCCGACCATCAAAACACTAGTTTGGGGTAAACTTTTAAATTAAAACGTCAAAACGCGAAATTCGCACGTTTAAGGGGAGAAAAAGCCATTTAAAGTTTTGGGGAGTTGACACGTGAAAAATTGGGATTTTTCTAGCTTTCAACCACTAAACTTGCCCTTAAACTTTTGCCAAATACCACAAATTTATACTTTTTGGAAAATTCAGACGCTGATCTATTCATTAACACCAAAATATAGCACATCGGTTGAAAAATCAAGCCACAGCAATGCCGTAAAGGGAAAAAGTTTCCATAACCTGCCCCCAAAAATATAAGGAACCTTATAAAAATTAGTATTCTTATGCAAAGTACTACAAATTTGTACTTGACGTAAACTACAGACGGACAGCTACAAAATGAGACCAACATTTTGATAATCGAATGGAAATTGTGCCTACAGTGAACGATAAAAGCCAGAGGTCGGACAAGGAAATTTACGTATTTTAGACAAATACGTGTCTATGCCTCCTAAGCGTCATAAAAATTAGTATTTTCATGCA
Organism: Odontomyia ornata; assembly: GCA_963969285.1. Taxonomy (NCBI): domain Eukaryota; kingdom Metazoa; phylum Arthropoda; class Insecta; order Diptera; family Stratiomyidae; genus Odontomyia; species Odontomyia ornata. The sequence goes on along the minus strand of OZ017739.1, from coordinate 84,785,750 downwards.
AATTACTACATATTTGCACTTGACGCAAACTAAACAAACGCAACTATAAGATAAGACCAAAATTTCAACAATCGGATTCAAATTACGGGCACAGTTAGCAATCAAAGCTGAAAATCTGCACAAAAACTGCACGGGTTCTAGAAACAGCAATTTCCAGATATTTTGCCTAAAACATGTTCCGACCATCAAAACACTAGTTTGGGGTAAACTTTTAAATTAAAACGTCAAAACGCGAAATTCGCACGTTTAAGGGGAGAAAAAGCCATTTAAAGTTTTGGGGAGTTGACACGTGAAAAATTGGGATTTTTCTAGCTTTCAACCTCTAAACTTGCCCTTAAACTTTTGCCAAATACCACAAATTTATACTTTTTGGAAAATTCAGACGCTGATCTATTCATTAACACCAAAATATAGCACATCGGTTGAAAAATCAAGCCACAGCAATGCCGTAAAGGGAAAAAGTTTCCATAACCTGCCCCCAAAAATATAAGGAACCTTATGAAAATCAGTATTCTTATGCAAAGTACTACAAATTTGTACTTGACGTAAACTACAGACGGACAGCTACAAAATAAGACCAACATTTTGATAATCGAATGGAAATTGTGGCTACAGTGAACGATGAAAGCCAGAGGTCGGACAAGGAAATTTACGTATTTTAGACAAATACGTGTCTATGCCTCCTAAGCGTCATAAAAATTAGTATTTTCATGCAAATTACTACATATTTGCACTTGACGCAAACTAAACAAACGCAACTATAAGATAAGACCAAAATTTCAACAATCGGATTCAAATTACGGGCACAGTAAGCAATCAAAGCTGAAAATCTGCACAAAAACTGCACGGGTTCTAGAAACAGCAATTTCCAGATATTTTGCCTAAAACATGTTCCGACCATCAAAACACTAGTTTGGGGTAAACTTTTAAATTAAAACGTCAAAACGCGAAATTCGCACGTTTAAGGGGAGAAAAAGCCATTTAAAGTTTTGGGGAGTTGACACGTGAAAAATTGGGATTTTTCTAGCTTTCAACCACTAAACTTGCCCTTAAACTTTTGCCAAATACCACAAATTTATACTTTTTGGAAAACTCAGACGCTGATCTATTCATTAACACCAAAATATAGCACATCGGTCGAAAAATCAAGCCACAGCAATGCCGTAAAGGGAAAAAGTTTCCATAACCTGCCCCCAAAAATATAAGGAACCTTATAAAAATTAGTATTCTTATGCAAAGTACTACAAATTTGTACTTGACGTAAACTACAGACGGACAGCTACAAAATGAGACCAACATTTTGATAATCGAATGGAAATTGTGGCTGATGTGTGTGAACGATGAAAGCCAGAGGTCGGACAAGGAAATTTACGTATTTTAGACAAATACGTGTCTATGCCTCCTAAGCGTCATAAAAATTAGTATTTTCATGCAAATTACTACACATTTGCACTTGACGCAAACTAAACAAACGCAACTATAAGATAAGACCAAAATTTCAACAATCGGATTCAAATTACGGGCACAGTAAGCAATCAAAGCTGAAAATCTGCACAAAAACTGCACGGGTTCTAGAAACAGCAATTTCCAGATATTTTGCCTAAAACATGTTCCGACCATCAAAACACTAGTTTGGGGTAAACTTTTAAATTAAAACGTCAAAACGCGAAATTCGCACGTTTAAGGGGAGAAAAAGCCATTTAAAGTTTTGGGGAGTTGACACGTGAAAAATTGGGATTTTTCTAGCTTTCAACCACTAAACTTGCCCTTAAACTTTTGCCAAATACCACAAATTTATACTTTTTGGAAAATTCAGACGCTGATCTATTCATTAACACCAAAATATAGCACATCGGTTGAAAAATCAAGCCACAGCAATGCCGTAAAGGGAAAAAGTTTCCATAACCTGCCCCCAAAAATATAAGGAACCTTATAAAAATTAGTATTCTTATGCAAAGTACTACAAATTTGTACTTGAACTAAACTACAGACGGACAGCTACAAAATGAGACCAACATTTTGATAATCGAATGGAAATTGTGCCTACAGTGAACGATAAAAGCCAGAGGTCGGACAAGGAAATTTACGTATTTTAGACAAATACGTGTCTATGCCTCCTAAGCGTCATAAAAATTAGTATTTTCATGCAAATTACTACATATTTGCTTTTGACGCAAACTAAACAAACGCAACTATAAGATAAGACCAAAATTTCAACAATCGGATTCAAATTACGGGCACAGTAAGCAATCAAAGCTGAAAATCTGCACAAAAACTGCACGGGTTCTAGAAACAGCAATTTCCAGATATTTTGCCTAAAACATGTTCCGACCATCAAAACACTAGTTTGGGGTAAACTTTTAAATTAAAACGTCAAAACGCGAAATTCGCACGTTTAAGGGGAGAAAAAGCCATTTAAAGTTTTGGGGAGTTGACACGTGAAAAATTGGGATTTTTCTAGCTTTCAACCTCTAAACTTGCCCTTAAACTTTTGCCAAATACCACAAATTTATACTTTTTGGAAAATTCAGACGCTGATCTATTCATTAACACCAAAATATAGCACATCGGTTGAAAAATCAAGCCACAGCAATGCCGTAAAGGGAAAAAGTTTCCATAACCTGCCCCCAAAAATATAAGGAACCTTATGAAAATCAGTATTCTTATGCAAAGTACTACAAATTTGTACTTGACGTAAACTACAGACGGACAGCTACAAAATAAGACCAACATTTTGATAATCGAATGGAAATTGTGGCTACAGTGAACGATGAAAGCCAGAGGTCGGACAAGGAAATTTACGTATTTTAGACAAATACGTGTCTATGCCTCCTAAGCGTCATAAAAATTAGTATTTTCATGCAAATTACTACATATTTGCACTTGACGCAAACTAAACAAACGCAACTATAAGATAAGACCAAAATTTCAACAATCGGATTCAAATTACGGGCACAGTAAGCAATCAAAGCTGAAAATCTGCACAAAAACTGCACGGGTTCTAGAAAC
>OZ017739.1:82810241-82977741 GCA_963969285.1 Odontomyia ornata | reverse complement strand
ACATATTCAATAAGTTGGCCCAAAAAAAATGTTTTCGCTTGTGTTATCAATAACAATCTACATATACGAGTATACGGTATGATTTGCTTTTTCAAAAGAAGTACTTAAACATGGTCTTGAAAGGCTTCACATTGAATTTCCTCTAATTCAATCATTCTTCAAAGCATTTGATTAAACCAAACATGGAATCTCGACATTATGAATCGATTTGAATTCTATTCATGCATAGCTTTCTCAATCCGAAAACCACTTCATTTAATTTCACCAGAATTGCGTGCGAAACATGCTTGAACAGACTTTTGCAAATAAAGAAATGAAATATTTAGTAACGACCTCAGTAACAAACGTCAATTCGACACATTGTTTCATCTTCGCCGGAATAGTCATTGTGATTCGAATTAGAATCACGTAATAATGAACACATTCCAAGTAAACGGTGTTTCCTCATATCCTCCCACTGAATTCTCCATACTTCGAACGAATAAGAAACCACGGAAAATGAGGGTGAAACTTGAAAGTTGATACCACGCGCAATATAATAGGTTGATAACGTCTGTTTCTCTTTCGTCTTCCCGACGTTAACCTCAGACAAAGTATGTTCGGTAAACAACGTGATAGAAGGCAAGTAAACACGACAAACCTTGAGAGTGATTGGGGAGACGCAGTTACCCAAATCGAAGGGCGCTAGAATGGAGCGATGAAAAACGGTGCTAAGGCGACCGTGACAAAAAAGTAATAACCTTTGAATAGAGAGAAAGGGATTTAAATTCATCGCCACAAAGCATCTGATTTTCACTTGAAAGCTATTTAGAACAGGAAAAAAAGGAAGGCAGCCTTGTGGTGACAGGAAAAGTTCCTGTTAAGAGCTAAGGATGGAAGGAATATGTTAATGCTATTTGGAAGTTGTAATCGCGACTGGTTTTCAGATGAACTTATTATTTTGGAGAGTTGTCGTTTTTATGACAATTTCTGAAGCTAACGCAACAGCAGTCCTGACTGGAAACTGTTGATTTTGCAAAGATGCAGTTTAGATGGAAGACACTGATAATTGATTTTAACCATAGCTGTACCTGTGACAAGGAAAAAAGAAGTTTCGCCTCCTGTGCAAATGTTGGCACTTTGCTAGAAAATGAATGGGTAGCCTTAGCTTATACTGAATTCTTGGCCAAACTGATTTACCTTTGGGAAGTGTCGACTCTACGTACCCGGGAAAATTCCCGCAGAGGTAATGCCGGTCAACAGAAGTACTCTTGGAGGCTAGCGTTCCTTTGAGAGCCCCTACTAACTGGAGAATATAGAAGTTACCGTGAAGTTCCTCCTGGGATGACAGGTAACGACCCTGACCGAATCTGGACTACGCTTTGGGCAACAAACTGGAATTTATACTTTGGGCTAGTGGATTTGATGATTTGCTTCTTGTCGCTTTGCACAGTAGTGCCAAGGTGACACTCATACGTGAACCGTTCTAATTTAACTATCATACCATCTCCTTACGGCCTTAGAACACGTTCGAAGTTCGCAAAATTGGGTTGGAAGGGTAAATTTGATTAAGACGGATTCCCGATTAGTGCTGGTCTGGCTCTGAGCTCATAAACCTTTGTGTTAACCCTCGCCTGGGTTTCTTGCTCTGCAAAGAAAACCATGGTACAAAAAAGGTGACCACACACGCAAAACAGACAGTGGCTCCTAGAAGGACCCAATATAACTGGAGCAACTTCAACAAAAAAACTCTTAAAAATAGATTTAAAAAATTCAAAAAAATTACGCAAAAATAAAAACAACGACGACTCAATCAGCGGCTGCAGCCATTGGGTAAACAGCACATCAGGAGTGGTGCTATCGATGACGAAATCGACAATGAGTACAATGATAGTAAAGACGCATGAAACACGGAAATTAACAGACAGTCTTGTCCTGACTGAGATTCCTGCGGCATTTGGGTACAGCAAAAAAACAATGTGAACGCCAGAACGTCCTAAAAAAGGTGACTGAGAAACTCTGCAGGGTGCACCAGATATTCGAGTGGGGGGAGAAAACATAAAGAACATCAAGATTTCGATGACCAAAGCAAGGGTCTTAAGACCCTAAATAAAAACGAACCATCTTGAAGTCCGAAAGGTGATCAAGGAAAGAAGTGACCAGGCAAATAAAGCGCCGATGTGTGATTTCATCGACATCATCGCAAAAGTGCCGGAAGTTCTGTGCTCGGAAATGGAAGCCGATAACTTCTCCCAAGAAAGATGATCACAAAGTACAATGGCTGACCAGCGACATGAAGAAGAAAGGCAAATCCGAAAAGCGGATGACGTTCTAAAAAGAATAAAATCTGCATCTGACTCACCAAAAATCAGCGAAGGTGTGAAGAATGGGCCCCTTAAACTAAGGGAGCTCTTAGACTGCATAGGGAAGTACAGTGGAGCTGGTTTAAGGTCAAAGAGGACCGTAAAGCCAAAGAACTCATCGGGCAAAGCCTAAGGGGCATGCAAGATAGCTCCATCAGCGAACATTAATAAAAGAATGGCATCTAGCCCAATCGAAGGAGATTGAGATAAAAGAAGATGTTATAAGGTAATTGATGGATGTGGAACACTAGATCTTCAGACAGTCCTGACATATGGAGCGAAGAAGGTCGAAAAGAATTTCCTCTAAAAAGTACCAGAAAATAAAACTCATACGGAGAGAAAGAAGAAACGCTGCGGAATATCAGGGGTAACGTAAGGCCTAATGACACAAACACTGCTATCAAAGTAGTATGACTAACGCGGTTGGACCGCATACTGGTTCGATTCGGAACAGAGGCCGACAATAAAGAAGCGTTCTGTGATGCAGTTAAAAAAGGTCTTCGGCAAAAGCGCAAATACAGCCTCACTCAAGCCGATGTCAACGATTGAAATACACCCTTGGCCAAAAGTATTTACCACCCCACAAATTCTTAGAAATCTCTCATCTGTTGACCTTGAATGCATCTATTGTCACCTAGTGCACGTGTAAGGATTAAAATGAGCCAACTTAAATAACACTTAATGTCATAAAACTATAAACACAATAAAGCCACCCATTTCCAGGTAAGTTTGATTTTAGGAAAATTGACAGTTTACCGCAATCCTTTGCAGTCTGAACAAGTATCGATAAACAATTGTGAAATTGTTGTCGTTTTATTTGAGGTAGTTCTTAAAGACCAGAAAAATGCCCAAGACTCGTGAACTAAGTCAGAGAACGTTTAAAAATCCAGGTGTTTTCTGAAGAAGGCAAAAATAAAAGTGAAATTGCGAGGATAATAAAATATCCTCATAGTACTGTGAGGTACACCTTAATCGTTAAAAGATGACCGCCAGTTAATGTGAACCTCTTTGCTAAATCGTAAGAAAACATCTGAGTTGGTTGTTGAGTTAAGTGAGACCTTGGGGAAAAAGATTTCTACTAGAATTACTAGAAGGTTTCAGGATACTGGCCTCAAAGGTTGCAAGGCCAGGAAGAGGCCATGGTAGTCTGGGAAGAACAAGAAGTTATGTTTGCAGATATGTTTAGAAAACCAAGTATGTTATTTGAACAATCTTATCATTACTTAAAAATGTTTGAGACATAGGAAGTTGGTGATTTATTTTTAAGCCCATTTTGAAAAATTATTATTATTTTACTAAATTTCATGTATTTGGCATCTATGTGAGACGCGTGGTGCCTGCTGTAAAACACGGCAGAGGTAGTATTATGGTGTGGGGCTACATGTCGGCGGCAGGAGTTGGGAAAACGATCGTGTGTGAAGGCCGAATGGACTCGAGGAAATATATTGAGATGATGGAAACAGCCTTGAAGCCCTCTTTGAACATGATGGTCGGCGACACTAACCTCGACGGCGTCCATTTCCAACAGGATAATGCGCCATGCCATAAATGTAGAACCACCGTGTGTTGGTTTGAGAAAAATGGCATATAACTTTTAAGTTGGCCCCCTCTGCCGCCGGATCACAATCCAATAGATTATTTGTGGTCGACACTAAAGCGCAAGATAAAGGCCTAATACAGGAGTGGAGTGCCATATTTCATTACCAAAAAGAATTAAGGCGGTAATTAAAGCAAAGGGTTCTAATACCAAATATTAGTGTAACGTAATCAATAAATGTATTTTAAGCACTTGGTATTTTTTAAGGATTCCAAGCTCAAGCATTTTTTAAGTTATTAGTAATTTTCTGAAAGTAGTAAATACTTTTGGCCAAGGCTGTAGGAGACATCAACTGCGTCACCGACCGGGCCGAGGTAGAAGAGGCCATCAAAATGAAGTTCCCTAGCTTGGGCAGGATCAAGGCGAGGGTGATATCTAAAACCATAGGAGACAACGCATGGCCATCATTGACTTGACCGAAAAATACGCCAACCAATTCCTAAATAAGGACCAAGTAAGAATAGGGTAGGTTGTCTGTAGGAGGATATGGCAAAGAGCAAGGCCTCTTCAATGTTTCAAACACCTTGGCTATGGTCCCATCACACAAGTATGCAAAGAATCGGATAGGAGTTCCCTATGATACAAATGCAGTGAAATGGGACATAAAAAAAGAGTATACAAAGCTAATCCATGCCCAGATCTTGGGGACTAATCCATGTCCAGATCTTGGGGACGTCCTGGGATCAGTGAAATGTCAGGTTTTCCAGAAAGCCTTAGCCAACGCAAAATTAGAGCTTCAATGACCCAAATCCTGATGGTTAACCTACAACGCGGGGCATGAAAGTTGATGTTTTAGGTGTAGAGTTGTTAGGGATGGTGTCGTGTGGGTTCGGTGATCAGGGACCACCTAATTTGTGTGTACCTAACAGCAAACGAATCGATATAATCTTTCCAAGCCAAGTTTAATGCTTTAGAGATCGCTGTCTCAATACGTAGATAGCAACGCCTTCATTAGGAGAGACTTCAATGCTAAACCAATCGAATGGGGCATACCTCAAATAGATCCGCGGGGAAAACGAATCCTAGATATGGCAGCTAGGATGGTACTAGTTGCACTAAACACCGGACATATTGTTACCCTTTGCCAAAAAGGTTCTTTTAGTTGGGGCTTTCAGGTCCCAAATGGCTCAATGAAGACGGACCTTGGTGCCACTTGTTCGCCCGATGTGTGTAGGACAATTCAGACTCCAGATTGTAGTACATATTCATAATAATCTAAAAAAGAAAATAATCTTATTATTAAATTTAGTTTGCATAAACTTATATGGCACTTCACCTATAGTATTAATATAAACATTACACTACTTTCCACGCATTTAAATCCGATTACATATGCACCATACGAAAGACATGTAAGATTGCATTCGCAGTATTTATTTCTTCCAGTGACCTTACTATGAATGTACGTACAATTGAAAGAGATCACATTTCAACTCATAAAGTTCAACGCTAACAAATGAAGCACGCAGCTATGATATGAATGTTTGTACAAATGTACATATGATCACGAGTACAGAATGATAAGTCATTATGAGTAACAAATAATCAAGTCATTTCATACGGGTAATGTACATGCAGGGGCATTGTTTTGAACGATCGAATATGGGGCAATTGTAATTCCAAATGATAACTAAAGTGTGAGACCAAAGTTATGGTTTCATTTAAATGAAGGCACACTTAATAATCACATTGAGTAATCATTTAAAAGCATGGGAAAGTGATTTTAGTAAACAAGCAAATTGTAGCTTTAGTTTTAAGGTATTTATAGAAAAAAAAGTATTAAATATACTCAACTCTTGATTTAGCATGCAATGAGTTCATTTCTTTTGCTGTGCTTTGCAGCAAGTCAGGATAACCAATTTCATCCGCGATTTCTCGCCGCAGATTTAGTAAACATAGCGTGGTGGATAATATTATGTTCTCGCTAAGATTTCTGCGAACACAAGCATAGGTATTATTGAATTATGAAAATATCTCGTCATTAGACATCTTTCTCATCCCCCTAGCGCCGATACAATAAGGAATACAAAGCAAAATTATTACAGGATCAACCACCGTAACCCTTGACGCACAATGATTTCACCCGATGAAGCTAGTCTCTAGTAAACGCATCCATCAAACCAATTTCCAATTTTGATTTAAACAACGAAATGTAGAAAACGAGGAGCCCACACTTAATTCTCACTGTTTTATTAATATAATAATCAATCAATCACTATTTTTACAACTAATACGACTACAATAATCTTGGCCAAATTATTAAAATTCAAAAGTTTACCTGCTACTTTCCCTATTTGGGGCCCCGTTATGAACCTTCAGACATCGTTAAATAGTCCGATTTCCCTTGCCGCCACAATTCTTCCGGCTACCGATTTCCTGGGCTTTGAAATCTTGTTTGTCTTTTCGTTCCCTTTGATGCTCCAACTCCAATTTTCTTTCTTTATTATTTTTTCTGCCTAATTGTACCTTCCATATAACTCCGAATTGCTTCGCCACGAAGATAAAACAGAAAGCCACCGTTATCTCCCAGACCTTCGTATAACTTCAGACTTAACGGCTTAGCTAGTTCAAGGCCAGGCCATGATCCTGGCATTCTCGATGCACTTACATTAGAAAGTACATCTTGAAGTTGATGGGTTTGCCGGCTGTTATCATGCCGGTTGTCCTTGCTACTGCTTTTGGCACTGTAATGTCACTGTTACGGCTGTTGCTGCCACTGATATGTTTGCTGCCGGCATTAAGCCATACTTTGCTGGTGATGTTGCGCTGCTCGCTGTTTCAGCAATGCCTGCTGCAAGTCAACGGGTAATGAAGACGAGGATAATTGCGAGCCAAACACAAGCGTAGATGTTACGGCTGGCTGAGATGGTTGATGTCCCACAGATATCGATTGTTGGGAATGCTTTGATTGCAGAATTGGTTTAAAGTGGTGATGCTGCAATGATTGTTGTTGGATGGTTTTCTATAGCTATAGCTTTTTGTAGTTAGCTGTTAGAATCTTCTGCTGATGTCGCACGGATGGTTTTTGGTGACGATGATGATGGTTGCAAGTCAAAGCATGGTCAGGTATTGATTCTGATAAGATGGTTGATATCCCACGGACATCGACTGTTGGTATTGTTTCTGTCACAGAGATTGCTGAAGGTGATTATGCTGTGATGGCTATTTCATTGGATAGTTGTGATCTACTGTGTAGCAGGGTTGACAATGTCTTGATTTGGATTGTTGCACAAGGTCAATACGATATCACTTGCACATTCATTACCATAGATTTCTGTGACACCTTCCGCCCGAATTCATCGGACTCTTGTATGGTGAATACACTGGACTGGAAATTTAAGAGCTATTCCCTTGTGCGGAATCAGATTCAATGCCTGCTGTATTGGATAGGGTGAGTTTGACAAGATTTGATGCATATCGGCTATTGTATGGTATGGCACGTTGCTTGCTTTGGCATTGCATTCTTGAATTTGTTGTATTCACACTTTTTATTGCGGTTAGGCTGAACTTATTTGCAGTATTTTAGCATGCAAATTTGTTGATTTTTCTGCTGCTGCATTGTTTGCATTTACTTTCGCTTTATAATGGAACTCACCTGATTGTAATAATAATGTACTGAGTTTGCGTTATTCGTTTGCGGCACTTGCTGCTGGCGAAGATATCATTATTTAGTTAAGTTCCTTTTTAATGTTTTGTAAAATAAATTTACAAAACTCTACTAGTTTTGCGACCTGTCTGTCCGTCTGTCCGTCTGTCGGTCCGTCCGTCCGTGTGTCACAGCACTTTTTCTCGCAAACTACTTAAGCTAGAAGTACCAAATTTTGTATGCAGGTATAAAGTGATGCTCTCTTCAAAGTTTAACTGCAAAAATTTTTATAAAGTATTTAAGGGGGGGTCTCCCCATATAGGGGAGTGGCCCCCGAAAAAAAAAATTTCATCAAAGATAGCCGATATGGGTATCAAATGAAAGGTCTTAATGAGAACTTTTCAAAACAGGTCTTAATTTGATACTTTTTGCTTCGAGGGACGCGCAGGGAGGGAAAATACACGAAAAATTTGTGTCCCCCCCCCCCCCTCGCGATTGGACACCTGTGATCTGAAAAGGTAAGTGTTTATGTGTACAACAACAACAAATACCTTAGAAGTCGAAATTCGCTCAACTTTGTTTATAATAGTATGATATTCGAATTTCACATTTTCCCTAATAAAATCGCATCGGTACCCTTAAACTGAACAAAATGTAAGTTTGATGAAAATCAAATGATATACACGGAAGTTATAGCCGTTTGAAATTTCTCCAATTACAACAACAAGAACACATGATTTTGGTATTTTATGGACTTTCCATCCAATCAGTTACTACAGTTTTGACTTGATCTTCTTGAAATTTTGAAATAAGGTCAATAACATTAATGTTTTTGTGAATTCATCATTTGAGTGATTTTTGTCAGTTTGCAACAAAATGGCGACCGTTGAAAATAGAAAAACAATTGATTTTCCTTTGAACGTGCACATCTCTTTGACATATTTCTTGACGTTATTCATTGCTGGTGACGGCATTTCTGAGAAGTTGGATACAAAGCCCTTCTGACATGAGCGTAGGTCTGCTTACCCAACTTGTTTTATTCAGCATTCCATTTCGTGACCTCTGGCGGTTCCTATATAGCTACTCGTAAACTCTTCTTAAATTAATTTTACTTCTTTTTAAATTAGTTTACTTCTTCGTAAATTCGTTTTATCGATCTAGATAAAATTTTAATTTACTAAAGAATTTCGAAAACAATTCGATTGACGGTGGTTGAAGAAACGTCTCGTTATGCTATCGTATTTACTCAACATTTCCCTTTAGTCTCGTAACAATATTCCAACTTTCCGCGGTTTTAGCTGCGAAGCCTTGCACACATAATGCGGAAAAGATGGACAAGATAGTGCGGGTTCTCTTCCCCGTTGATGCTGCCCTCGGGGAAAGAGGAATCGAGTGTCAACTCTTCACATGGCTGAAACTGGAAGAAGTAGTCATTTCATTGAAAGCAAGGAAGGCTCCAGGTCGAGATGGTGTTCCAGCTGAGGTGTTATAACGTATCTATCATCATTTTCCTGACTTGTTGCTCAGTACATTCAACGCTTACCTACGGGATGGGTTTTTTCCGGTATAATGGAAGGTGGCGAGGCTCGTGCTAGTCAAGAAGGGGAAGGGAATCCTGGATCACCATTTGCATATCACCCATTACGCATACCAGATACTTCCAGGAAAGTCCTAGGCAGTGCGGCTTTAGAGAAATGTGTACACCATTGATATTATTGAAGAAATGGTGAATGTGGTCCAAAAGGCGGAGTTACATAGCCACACCAACGACAGACCATCCTGTTGGTGACACTTGACGTTATGAACGTCTTTAACTCCGCTAGATGGGAAGATATTCTGGATACGCTGGAATTATCAAGCTTCAGAATATCTAGTACGGCTTTTTAAGGGCTACCTGAAGAACGAAATCCTGCTTTACAATACGATACGGGGCAAACGAATGATTCTAGTTACACCGGATGTTGCCCAGAGATCTATCCTTGGTTCATGCTTGTGAGCTGTGTCTTGCGATGGACAGCTGAGACTTGAGAGGCCAGTGTGAAGGATATTGCGGCTATGGTCACTGGATGCACCATTAAATAAGCGCAGCTTAGGCTTAGTATGCTAATGTGCCAAGTGAGAGATTGGATGGATCCGCCGTCGACGGTTCCAAGCCTGTTTGAGAAAGGATCCCAACCCACAGCTCCTATGATTCCTCATCCCACATTCAAATGGTAGTGAATGTTCTCGGGGTTGCACATTGCATTTTCGGGCTCCCCAATAATGGGAAATTAAATACTGGGAAAGGCTAATAACTGTTAAGACATATACAGCTCTGCTGCGAAATCGTACTTACATCTCCTTCATGTGGACGTAAGACTGTGCGGATTAAACTCACGGAAAGGACCTCGCAAACGGGAAAAAACGATGAAATTGTACCCTGGAATATCAGATCACTCAATTACCTTGGCACTGTTAAGAAACCTTTACAATAGGCCATTCAGTATAAATTAAAAATACTGGCAATCTAGGGAACAAACTTGACTGAAACTGATATTCAACACATAAGATCGCACACAATATTCAAAACTAAGATGCCTACTGAAAAACAGGAACTCGGAGTGGCCTTTATTGTGGATAAGGAGTTCAAATCATACGTTATTGATTGCAAGGCAGCCAAAGAATGGTTGTGAGCGATCCGTATAAAAGCAAAAATCTGCAAAATCTGGCTGATTAATATTCACGCCCTGATCGAACAAAAGGACGAAGAAAAGAAGAAAACATTCTGAAATCACCTGGAACGGCTAGTCACCTCATTGGTTGCAAACGACAGATAAATACTTTTGGGTGATTTCAACGCTAAGGTTGGCAATGTGCTATCTCATTGGGGAAGGACTGGAGGATGTAGCCTCCACGATGAAACAAGGTACGACGGCCAGCTGCTGATTGACTTTGCTTGAAGCAGCAACCTAGTTATAAGTTTGACTTGCTTCCCACATCGACGCATTCATAAAATGACCTGGGTATCACCGGATGGTAACACACAATACCAAATCAACCATGTTCTGATCCAACAGCGTTGGGGCTTGAGCATGCATGACACCCGTATATACCGGGGAGCCAATTGTAACTCAGATCATTACTTGATCCAATTAGCCTATCGATGTCGTATGTTAAAGGCATATTCGGTCAGGACTAGCCCGGTACAAAACTTTGACGTTGTAGGCTCCAAACAGCGTTTGTGGCCAAAAATTTCACGCAGACCATCGACAACCAGCTGGCTCCCATCTCCTTAGATCCATTGCTAAGGCAAGCAACGAGCTCTGGATGGAAGTGAAAGCGATTATTAAGACCATGGCAAAACAGAAGGTTGGACATCAAACCCCGCACGAGAGAAATGATTGATTTGATGATGAGTGCCAGAATGCGTCAAACAAAAAGAATCAGGGGTACAAAGAATACCCAGGTAGGAAAACCAGGACCAAGAAAAAGACTATGAAAATTTCAGAAGAGTAGCGAATAGGATAATGAAAAGTTAAAAAAAACTGCTACAATCAATTGAGAAGTATAGATGTAAGTTTAGCAAGCAACAACCCAAGATAAGAATACAACGTAGTGAAAAGCCTGAAACGCGCTTATCAACCCAAAACCACGCTCTGTCATGATGACATTGGCAATATCAACGCTGACGAAAATAAGATTAAAGAAAGGTGCGCATCATTTTTCTAGAACCTCCTTAATCCTCCGTACAGCTGCAGAATATCGGAGCCTAAAGGTGTCTACAAAGAGATTCCATTAGCACCACGAGCGCTAGATGAAGTTTGTTTCATCATCAAAGCCCAAAAGAATAATAAAGCGCCGGGCATCGATGAGATTCCAGTGGAGCTCATAAAATATGGTGACGGCTATTCACAAAGCCATCCAACATATTTGCCAACAAGAAAATATGCCAAAAGAGTGGAGTCAATCAATTATATTCCCTTTATACAAAAAGAAAATTACAAGCTACAGTGCGACAATCATAGAGGCATATCGTTTTTTTGTATGGCGTACAAAATATTTTCTAAAATCTTAGAAAATGAAATCGGATCACTTGGCAACAGCATTATTGGGGAGTATCAAGGTGGTTTTAAGGCAAGTAGATCGACAATAGGCCAATTGTTCATAGTCAAGCAGGTATTTGAAAAATTCTGAGAGTTCAGCATAGATGTACACCAAATTTTCGTTGACTTGAAGCAAGCAAACGACAGTATTGATCCTAAAGCACTGTAGGCAAAAATGTTTTGCTTTGGCATCCCTGCCAAATTAGTCTGTCTTACCAAAATGACAATGACGTCGACAGCCTCCCAAGTCCGCATCAATAACCAACTCTCCGAAGCCTTTCACGCAAATATTGGACTAAAGCAGGGAGATGACTTGGCCCCACTGCTATTCAATTTCGCAATGGAGTACGTCATAAGGAAGCTATCTGTCAATACACGAGCTACATTACTATATAAGTCGAGCAAAGTAGTACCCTATGAGGATGAACTCTTCCTGAGACTCAACAGCGAACTAGTAGGGCTACAAATCAATGAGAATAAAACAAAGCTCATGACGGAGTCGAGAAAAAATACCTCAAATACACAAAGTATCACGCTTGATGAAAACAGTTTTGAAAAGGTGAGCAAACTTGTGTAGTTAGGTGCAAACATGACGAGGACCAGTAATGAAAGAGACGAAATGTGCCGAAGAATACAGCTCGCAAATAAAATATTTTATTCAGTGTTGATGATCTTGAAGACCAGCTGCATACACAGGAAAGCAAAGCTCCAAGTATACAAATCTGTGATAAGACCTGTGCTATACTATAGGTCCGAAACATTGACCCTAATGCGAGCATCCGCAAATATATTGAACGCCTTTGAGCGACGGGCCCCTCAGCGTATAATTGGAGTGAAACTAGACGGAGACCAATGGCTTATTCAATACGATTATGAGTTGTATGAAATTTTTGACGAACCGGAGGTCTCAACGATTGTAAGACTGCGGAAGCTGCAATGGGGTCGCCACATGAATCGTAGGAATGAACAACGGATACCCAAAAGCTGGTTGGGAGACCTGAATGCAAGAGATTAGCGGGAAACCAAGGAAACACTAATCTGACTTGGTCGACGAAGACAGTTCATCGCTGCTCGGATTTCGAAATTGGAGGAGGTGGTCAATGGACCGAGGCAGTTGGAGTTGCTATTTGTAGGGATCGAAGGCCCTAGAGTGTGGTAGTGCTACAAAGAAGAAGGGAAGAGAGACTGGATGAGCGCTCTTGGGCTTAGTCTAGCTTTGGAGAAAACCAAAGTGGCCATCTTGATAACAGGTAATCTCTGGAGTAAGGATTATCAGTATTGTAAACATAACAGTCAAGATAAATTCGGCGGTGAATTAAATGGAGCTACTGAGCGACTCAAAGCTGAGTTATTCTGAGCAAATCAGGGGAACGGCAGGGAAGGCTTCTTCGGAAGTATCTACTCCGAGCCCACTTATGACCAACAGAAGGCAACCTAACCCATCAGGAAGACAAATCTTGACGATTGCTGTACGGTCAGTGGAACTGTGCGGGGCAGAAATATGGGGCGACTCTCTCAGTAATAAGGTGTATCAAAAATGCTTGGCACAGGTACAGAAAAGAGGAGCACTGAGGAATGCATATTAATATCCAACAGTCTCTGATTGGGAGTTGAGAGTTATTGCAGGCATAATATCTGTTGCCTTCCTTTCTAGAGAGTGCCACGCTATTTGCCTGCGCCAAACCAGGACCCGAGGGTAGCCCACGAGGAGAGACAGCACTCACTCATCGATTGGCGGCAGTCGGGTGAACTGCATGAGGGGAAAGAGAACCGCGCACCTAACCTCAGATGCGAGACTATAACTGAATTGAAGACATGATGAGACTGACTCCTATCTGACCCTACCCTTGAGTGGGCATGGGTATTTTCAGATCAGATTGGTAAGTCATGGAACAATGTAGCACATTATGTTCGGGTAGTCCTAAAAAATTGAAGGGACTCACAGCAGCCAGGGATGTCAGGGTTGAGGAATCGCTTGTAGCGTGATCCCTACTACTAGAGGAGGAGTCCTCCAGCTTGGAGGTGTCTCACAGCATATCAAAACGTGACCTGGCCCGAATTAATGTTTGACACAGGCTGGGTTTCGAATCAACAGGGGATATGTTTCACACTCACTCAGTACGTAAATGGCATTCACCTCCTAACCTCGAAAAAAACTAAAAGTATGGACCCTGGAAGAGCAAACTAGTTGCTGGTTCCAGAAAAATATTCTCCGCAATCCTTCAACCAGCTCCAAATGCCTTTATCGACTAATGGTATCATAGAACGTGGCAGCCCTTTTGGAACTTGTCTTGATATAACTGTTCTGGTTTTCTGTACCTAAGAGCCCACTTTAATACTACCTTTCAGTTCCTGATATAAAGGAATGATTTGAAAATTCAATTTGTTTTAATTTAAGGCTTAAATGTTTTTGACAAGAATCACCACAAAAACAGTGGTAACACTGCGGATACTTCTAAACCTGTGACTATCACTAAAATCTGCATTCACAAAAAAACGCCTTAATACCTGGCTGATTTTGCAAAGGTGGTGGAATTGCTTTTCGTTTTACATTCAATCCACCGTAACCTGCAATAAAAAGTGTAAAATCGAAATTGAAAAAGAGTTGGAATACGTAAGTAAGCGGAGACAATGAAAAAACGAGCGTTTGCATGTCGACTTGATTTCCATGCAAAGCCATGGCTTACATTTGTCGCATGGCACGACCAAGTGATTCCTTCATAGCTATCAATAGGCAATTCCTACATTCTGCGTTTACAGTCCCGACAGTATCGTCCAAAGGACACTACCCCAAAGATTGTGTTATCAATTTCTTCACAACGACATTCACCATCTGGGTGTGTTCGCATTCTGATATTGACTAAAACATGAAGCGCAAATCTCCTTTCGTAAGGAATTCTCTAGATTTTACGCTAACAGTTCACTCCATGCACGTCCTGCGACAAACACGAGTGTATTATGAATCCCTGGCTACACATTTTCAGCTATAAAATCATGTTTGTTGTGGAGCGCGACAAAAGGACTACGCCGCGTAAAGACTTCACACAGAGGACAGGTAAAGCACGGGTTAAGGTATGGATCACAGATAAAGGATGGTAGGGATTGTGGAGCACTAACAAAAAGAAAAAACGCAAGCAAAGGACGTAAGCCGGTTTATCATACTCCCACGGGTCGCAATAAATGGGACCACGTATCTCCCATAACGGCAAATACTTACATACTTTTCCATAAGTTAGCCTGTTTGGATAAATCAAATAAGTACGATTGTGTTCGATGCTGGAGTTATGCTTGACGAAAATAGACGTGCAAAACGATTCTCACGGGACAAAAGAGCGGAAGGATATTGAAATGGATAACAGCGGAAACTCACATCTGAAGGGAATATGTTCATATTAGAATAAAGATGCTATTTATGGAAATTCGATATAATGTGTCGTACAGCGTGGAGGGTGACAACCAGCTTTACTTATTGTTTCGGATTGTTCCAATACATTGAGACGTCGATTTGAACGGAGCCGGTACGGAGGGTGGGTTTTGCAGATTCAATTTGTTTCGCCACATTTGTTGAGATGATGAATGATAGTATGAAAGCCATTTGAACTATTGGGTAATAGATTTTGTTGTCCTATTTTGGGATTGCTGTGTGAAATTAGCAACCAAATTAATTTGCGCTTTTGAATTTGAGGCAACATTTATATATTGTTATATACAATATTATAGAAACCAATTAAAGCCCACTGGTGATTAAAGTTGCCATCAAGTAATTCTATTCTATTCGTGCTTCGTGCGTCTGCACAATTTGATCGCTTTTATATATGTACATAGCAATTCCTCTTCCTCAGATTCTTTTTCCTGAAGCTGGTGCGATTTACGACCCTAGCTCCTTTCTCTCTGTGAGCAATCATTTGCTCACCTTGATTAACGAGATCGTATTATTTTGTTCTTGTTTATGGTCAAATTTTTTTTTTAAACCTAGCGCGGATAGTTGGATAAATTTCATTTGGGAGTGCTTTGCGTCTTAGGATTCCCAGGGTAGTGTTAGGGTGTTTGTCTACTTTGTCGAGCAGTTTAAGTGCTTTGCCACGTATGTATATTTCGACAGGTTCGATTCTGAGGTGCTTGTATATGTCCGTATTTCTAATATACTATGGAATTCGAAGGTTTGTCTAATGCTTTGTAGTGTCTTTTTGTTGATCGCTGTCGTCTGGTAGAAGGCTGTACTACCATATAGTAGCGTCGGTCGTATTATTTGTTTGTAGATCAGCAGACGGTTCCTGATATTAAGTTTCTTGGCCTTAAGGAGTGGATAGAGTTGAGATAGCACATTGTAGCGATGTCCTCGTTTGTTACGTATGTGGTCGGTCCAGAAGGGTTTGTTATCGAATGTCAGTCCTAGATATTTGGCTGTTTTTCATCAGGCAATATTTACGTTTTCAACAGTCAGAGTTTTCGGTTGTTGTTGTCTTTTTCTAGTTATATATAATGCCTGGGTCTTGTCTGTGTTTAACTTAATCTTCCACTTGCTGGAAACACTTCAAAAGTATGTCTATGGAGAGTTGCAGTTTCGTGGTGATGACTCTTGCTTGTCTGGATGAGTATAGAACACAGGTATCGTCGGCATATAGAGACTTGTTGACATTCAAAGGCAGCCGAGGTAGGCCTGCAGTAAGGATGTTGTATAGTATGGGGGAGGTGGGTGGTCCTTGTGGGACTCCAGCTTGAATTAGCAGCGTGGTTTAGAGGAGATTGTCGATTTTGACACGAAATGATCTGCGTTTCAAAAAGGAGCCAATGATTTGGATGAGCTGCAGTGGTATTTGGGATTCTTGCATCTGTAAATAAGCCCTGCATGCCAGAAAGCTTTAGCTTTGACAAACATGACCGGACCCGTTGATTTCTTGCAATTGAGCCCTATTCTAATGTGTTGGGCCGCCCTAGTAAGCTGGAATTCTAAGGAATGTGCTAGCTTGAAGCCAAACTGTTCTTCTGGAACTATTTCCTTTTCGGTATCAACCTTAGTTAGTCGATTTAGTAGCAGCCGCTCTACTATTTCCGACAGAGAGGATAATAGGCTAATAGGTCGCCAGGTTTGTGGAAACATGAGGTTTTTACCAGGTTTTGGAAGAACAATAACTATTGCCGATTTCGATATTTTTGGGTATTTTTGCAAGCGGAAAATTGCATTTATAATCGCTTTTATTGCATCGGGAATGTTATCCGGGAGCCATTTTACCATTGTATTTGATATTAAATTAAATTCTGGTGCTTTCCGTCTGTTCAGTACCTGTAAGATGTCTTTAACCTGTAGAAGACAGATGCTTTGTATTAGGTTGGAGTCTGTAATGTCTGAACTCATGAGCCTGTTGGTCAACCGATTGACGTGATCTTCATGTTCGTTAAAGTCCTCCTCATCAGGTGAATTTTCACAGAACTGTTGTTCTAGAGTATCTGCAAAGGCCTCCGCCTTACCAGAACTGTCAAATTTGATACTGCAAGGGCCGTGAATTGGTAGTATTACAAGCTTGTTTTCGACACAAAAGTATTTGGAAACCCTCCCGTTGCACCCAGGCTCCAGACTTCGCAAGAAACTTTCCCATGGTTCATTGCGGAGTCATGATATCTGATCACGAATTTCGTTTGTTATGTGATTTGCTTCCTGGCGTAATCTGGGATCACCTGTGCTCCTAGCTTGTCTCCTCCTCCTCCTCCTAATTAAGTTTTTTATGCATTAGGAAGTTCATAGGGGTTGGTTTCCCTTTTCAAAGCTGTGAGGGTGCTGTCCTCTTTTGCCTGTATTATTTCATCTGTGATTTCCTCAATAATTTTTTCAGTATCACTGGCTATTTCAGGTGTGTGAACAATGGTTTTTTTAGCCAGTGTGACTCTGGAAGCTTGCCAATCAGTTTTCTTCTTTACTTGTAGGGGCTCGCTTATGTAAATTGCTCCTATTAAGAAGAGCACGGGTTTGTGATCGGATGAAAGTTCTTCGAGGACTTCGATGCGTACATCGTGTTCAAAGGTACGTGATATACCAATATTGAGAGGATAACTATTTCGGTAGCCGTAATGTGTTGGTGCGTTGGGGATATGCAGGCTTAATGGATTATCTGTGATGAATCGATTTAACTCAGTCCCAGCAAGGTTGCTTCTCACAGCTACCCAGCTTCGGTGATAGGCATTGAAGTCTCCGGCAAGGAGTATGGGACCCTGAAAGTCCAGAAGTTTTTTAATACCCTCAATGAGCGTAGCTGCCTGAGGACGACTACGATGAATTTAAAAAAATCCGTTTACACTTGAATTGCAGTCGCTTCTAGCGTTTGTAAGGTAGGTGTCAATACGAGATTATGGTTCACATTCCTTCTCACAAGAATAGCCGTTCCGCTTCCTCTACCTGTTGTTCTGTCATTTCTGTACAAAGAATAGTTAGGGAAGCATGGGAGATTTCCAGGCTTCAGAAAGATTTCTTGGATGAGAATGATGTCAACCTTATAATCAAATATAAGTTGAGTCAACTCACCAGTCTTATGAAGCAGGGAGTTTGCATTCCATGTGAGAGTCGTTAAATGATCCATGAAGGTCATTATTAATTATTTGTCAGTGTGCTGTTGATACTGTTTTGTGATGCAAACATTCCCTGAATAATTTTCACCATCATGTCTTGCATCAGGGCTTGGAACTTTGTTTGCATAGTGGCAAAGAGTCTGTCCATGTTGTTATTTGTGTTTTGTGGAGTGCTTGCTTGTTTTTGTGTGTTTTTATTTTGTTGTCGTGTACATGTTGTGGTGGTTTTAATGTTATTTGCAGGTGTAACTAGTGCGAACGATTTCCTGACATTCACTGGGTTTTGAGGACATCCACCATAGTTGGCTGTATGTTCTCCACCACAGTTCACACATTTTGGCCTTTCCTCTGCTTTTTCAACGCATTTTGAAAAATGTTGGAGCCCATCGCATTTAACGCAACGGGCCTGTGCCTGACAGTTTTTGGAGGAGTGCAGTTGTGGCACATAACTTGTCCTGTACGAGGGTGTTGCACTTCAACAGTGCATATGAGGTGACATATTGCCCTTATATTGTATATGTCAGTCTCAGATTTGGGAAGGAGGACCTTCACTAACCTGGATGGCTCATCTCTTAACTTTATGTAGTGAATTTCGATGGGGTGAAATCCTTGGCTCTCCAGATCTTCCGTAATGTCGTCAATTGATAGTCTATATAGACCCCTGATGACCAATTCAGATTCCTTTCTTCAGGAATGATATATGTGTGGTATTGTATTGTCATTTCTGTCATGTATGTTGTCAGCTTTCTGTGGTCTTGTGGTGTCTGTGGAATTATCTGGATCCCCAAGTAGACGCTTTTGGCGGATTCATTTTTGATCCCAAGTTCTTTCATGTCCTTTAAGACTTGGGTCCACGTTTCAGGCTCTAGAAGGATGACGGGTACCGGTGTCTGTTTCTTGTGCACTTCGTGATTTTTTTGGTCAGCATAATCGATCAAATGTGAGCACAATCGGAAGAATCGTGCGGAAATCTCAGCAAACCGGGTCTGTGGGAAATGTAAAATCACCTGTACATGCTCGCCCAGTTTGTTCTGCGGAAAGCATTGCTGCTGTTCGCGATAGTTTGGCAGTAGAGCCGTCAACTTTGACTGGTCGTCGTACCCAACAATTGAACATCTCACGAAAATCACTTATGCGAATTTTGAATAAAGATTTAAATTCACACGCTAAGAAGGTTTAATTAACACAAGAGTGAAGCCTACTGACCGTTTCAAGCATCGATACAACGTCGAATGGTTGGTTGAACAGACAGAAGGAAATAGTAACTTTACAAAGAAAATTATCTTCAGCGACGAGGCAGACTTTCACCTCAGTGGATTCATTATCAAGCAGAATTGCCGCATTTGGGCAAATGAGAATTCATTAGTGATTGTTGAAAAGCCGATTTATCCACAATGAGTGACTGTTTGGTCGTTTTATGGGCTGGCGGCGCCATCGGGTCGTACTTCCTCGAAAATGAGGACCGCAAAGCAGTTACTGTGAATGGTATTTGCTATTATGAGATGATAACGGACTTCTTGTGGCCAGAAATTGAAGTTATGGACCTGGACGATATGTGGTTCCAACAGGATGGTGCCACTTGCCACAAAGCCAACGAAACAATCGCAATAGATATTTAAAAAAAGTGTACGTCAATATGCCCAGAACAATTCAAGAACTAAAGGATGAGATGATTCAGCACTTTAACGACATTGAACCTCAATTATGTCTTAGTTTCATTGAAAATATGGACTATCGGATAGAAATTTGCCAGTGTAGTGGTGACGAGCATTTGTGCAATATTTTATTTCACACATAATTGACATAGATTCTTCTATTATAGCAAAACATATTAACATAAAAAACTTTTTGCTTTATTTACAATTAACATCGTGCATCAGGCACCGGTTTTGTACGACTCAAAGCTTAGATTTCAAATCCTGTGCGCATAAGCTCCAAGCAGGAGCTCCATAAAGGATGATGAGCTGATTAATAATTTTAAGTACAAGGATTTTATATTTAACGTTCAAGATTGACTTTCGGTTTAGCAATGGATACAAAGTCAATATTGCTTTTGAGACTTTGTAGCATGTGGCTTCAATGTGATTTTGAAAGCTAATTTCTTGTAAATGATTAACCCTTGGCATGAAATTTCATTTGACCAAGGAACATCTTGCCCTGATAAATTTATATATGGACTGGGTAGTAGGCTCGGTTTGTATGTATGTATGTAAGCATGTGTCATCGGCGAAAGCAGTTAGTCTGCAAGCCTCATGTGAAGGCATATCTGATGTGTATGTGTTGAACAATAGTGGACTTAGGCAAGAGCCTTGCGGAACTCCAGCAAGTATATTTCAATGAGTCAATAAACTCTCTCGAATTTTGACGCAGGTTTGATATCCTGGGTGACACGGCATAGTTGTTGTTCAGTCGAGTGCCCATATCTAAAGCCAATCTGATAATTTGAGAGAATGTAACGAGCTTTTGCAACCCTTTTAGTGTTAACTTCTCAAATAATTTACACATAGCTGGCAGGAGGTTTATTGGCCAATAAATACAGGGAAGGTGGGGATTTTTATCCGGTTTTCAAATTTATATGGTTATCGCGTGCTTCGATAAAGAGGCGAAGTGGAAAATGTTAAAGCAGGCATTGAAAATATAATTTGGGAGCATAACAGTTTTTCAAGGCAAGTTTTTCAAAGATGTATTTGGGATATTGTCTTGTTTTTAATTTCCTCAGCAGTTTGTACAGTTGTCCTGGCTTAATTTGTTCATTATTAGGAACAAATGAAGATGAAGGAAGTGGGTCCAAGGTTTGCGTCACCATTAGTTAAGTAATTTGGCTTTGGATACTTCGGGTGATGCTGTGGGGTTTATGAAAAGTGTCAGCAAGTAGCTCAGCCTTACCTTGATTTGAAAATTCCTTATCCCCATTGATTGTCTTAAGTGGTGGTGGAACAGTAATCTGATAACCTTTTAGGATTTTACTGAGTCGCCAAACCTTTCGTGAATTGTAATCAAGTTTACTGACCTGATGTTCCAGCTCAGGTTGCGGAGGTTGGAGATTTTTCTACGAATAGCATTCGTTAGATTGTTGATTCCAGCTTTAATTTGCATGTTCCTCGTTCTTTGCCATTGTCTTCTGAGCGAGTTTCTCGTTTGAATGTATCAAGTTTCAAAACATTGTTTTGTTTTGAATGTATCAAGTTCCAGCCATTTTTCTGGATGTGCTAAATTCAGTTCCCTTCCAAACAGTTTTATTAAATGCTTCAATTTGCAAATCAATTTGGTGTTCGATTTCAAACAATTGTAAAGTCTGTCTAGTCAATGAAATATTATCATTTATGTATTTCCTGTATATTTTCTAATTTGTTTCATGGAATGTAATAGTTTAAAGTTTTCTTAATGGCCAAAGCTACTCCGCCACCAATTTTATTCATCTTGTTATTTCTTTAAATATCCTAAAAAAGGGTGTGAGAGCTTTTCATATGATTTTAGCCAGGTTTTGGTTATAACGAATACGTCAATATTATTATTTTTAAGAAAATCGAATGCTTCAATGCTTTAGTTCCTAACACTTTGCACATTCCAGTACAGAATCTTAAAATCGTTACTCATGCACAAACTTAATAGCTAACTTAAATATAACATTATACTGATCTGTTTTGATTTTGCAATTTGCCAGATTTGGAATCAGTTCGTGTGAGATTTGTATTAGTACTGCTGGTGAAAACAGATCATTATTTACGTTATTTGTAGCTTTATACGAACTCAGTTGCGGCCCAGGCTTTAGCAGAGACATTGTCTTTAAATACATAGTTGTGCCACGGTGAACGATTGCTGGCAGGAAAGATAGCGCTGCGATGACAATTTTAGCATTTCGAGCGAAAGTTTCTCTCAACATATGTGTCTTCGAACAATGTACGTCGCTTTAGTGAGCTTCGATACATCGCTGGCTAATGATTATATTTGCTTTGCAACATATTCGAGAGGGATAGCATTTCACGGTCCACACTAACCATCGAACAATAACATTTGCCCTCACGCAACGGTTAGACAAAGCCTCTCTCGGCCAAAGCAGACAGTTAGATCAACAAACGATTAATATGCACCAGTAAAATACAAAATCGTAGCTGACGCACTTTCTCGCGTAGCGATGGTTGCGGTCTTCATCATACTTAATGATTGAGCCATCAGTGAGGCCCAGGTCACGAATGACCAATTGCCGCATCTCCTGGCGAGCCTCCGCTTCAAGCTGCACCAGTTGATTTTGGTCGGCGCTATTTAGTCCTACTTGCCAGCAACACTTGCATCCTAGCGGGCAGGCCACCGCAAAATGCGTAGCACTGAAATTCTTCTGGCTGAGTCTACGAAAAGATGTTCGAAGACCCATCGCCACAACTCCTTCGAGCTAGGCAGTTTCGGGATGCCGGATGGACGTTTCGACCACATCCACGTCAGCCTTATGAAACTCCCGCAGTGTGACGGCTGCGAGAACTGCCTTACTATCATTGACCGGTATACACCATGGCCTCAAGCGATACCCGTGCGCTACATCAATGGCAGCACTGTCGCCAGAGCGTTGGTTGAACACAAGATCACCAGATTTGGCACGCCACGCAAGATCACCTCGGAAAAAGGCCAGCAGTTTGAAGGTGACCTCCTCAATAAACTCGGTCGCCTGTTGAGAGCCAACCACTTCCATACTTGTTACCCTTCCACTTCAAGGGTTGTCGCGCTGTCCATCCTTGCGGGCCCAGTTTGCTCCTTCGGAGACGGCGCAGGCACCAACTCGCTGTTCCTAGGCTGGAAGGAATTTAAAAGGATCGTCAGCGAGTGAACGATCCGACAGCGCACGCACGAGAGCTATAAACCAGTACAAAGAAAAACCAGTTCTTCCCTCGATACGTACTCGATGCTGAATTTCCACGGTACACCTATCACGGCATCTACTAACCTCCTCCAACCACACTTTGTGTTAAACATCCACCAACTTACCCGTTTTTTCCCCACCACGACCTCCTGAAAGAGAAAAGATATGCTGAAAGAAAACAGAATCTCACCGCTTGAACGTTGCGCACGATTTATCTTTCTTTTATCAAAAAAAGTATCCCCGGTGAAATTTTAAACAATATATTCTCAACGATTGAAATTTTAACTCACTTTCATATTCACAATATACGGGAGTACTATAGCACTAAATTGGATTTCAACTGATTCAGTTACTTAACATTAGTTGCGCAATTTGAAACAAACGACATAATAATCAATAAATAAAAAGGACAAAAAAAAAGAATGGTACCTTTTCCTAAATTCAGCTATTCTATTCCTAACCTGGGGCCCCAGCAAACGATCGTCCGTAGGGTGGGTACTCGCGCCAATCACGGGGGCCGGATATACGTCCTGTCGAATTTTTTGCCAACTGAGTTGTGGAATCCGCCTGCACACTTACTCGTCGAAATCTCGTCACTCCTTGTCCTTTTCCGCGCTTCAAAAATTTTCCACTCGTTCACTTTCCGAAAATCTACTCCTCGATCCCTCCTCGTTAGTCACTATCGCCAAAAAAGGGCCCCCTCCGTTATCCCTCAGCCCTTTAAATTAGCTCACCTTAAAGGACGGCCGCTACATTTGAGGTGGTTGTCCTCCCATTCGCACGATGGTCTTTCATTCTTCTTTGGCACTGTTCGTAGCGTGGCTACCAACCATCTTAATTACTTCAGCTCCGCACCCATGGTCGTTGTATGCAAGTTAGTCGAAACCTGCATTATCCATCATTTCGTATCAGCTGAGCAGTTTCAATATGTTGGTCACTAGGACATCGCAGAATGACATCGCAGAATGAAATATTTGTGAAAGACGTTCGGCCGACCCTTTGCATTCGTCTGGGCATTTAAAGGTAGCATGGGGAATTGTGTTTCGTGTGAAAAATTCGTTTGTTTGTTTCGGGCCGTCTCTTCGTTGTCGGTCTCGTCGAGTTTTGTGTAATTGAATTTATCAATTTCATGCTTTCCAAGTCAAGCATCAATAAGTGAATGGTTGCAGGTGATTAGCCGTCGCGAGGTTTAAATGGGACTCTGCGCGGGTTCGTGGGAATGCCGTGGATGTGAAGACATGCGAACGGAGTTTAATCAACCTTCAAGTTGTTTGGTGCATTCTTCACTCTTTGTTGTTTGTCTCTTGGCCGTGCTTTGCCCACTCACTCGCTACTACCACGACCATTCTTGTGCTTCGCAATGTTGTGGTTCGCGGGCGCTACGATCTTGTTTGTTTTCGTTATCCGAATGTAAGAATTGTATCCGGTCTTGGTGACAGAAATTGAATCTTAACGGATTCATCCACTAGCGATTTGGAGAAATGCAATTCCGGGATTGTCCTGGGCCACTCATGCCTGCCTTTGTAGACTCCTGTATGGTGCTCCAGTAGAATGCACAAAGCGGACATTAGACATGTTCACCGAGGAGCCACATGAGTCCCCGATCGCGCTGACTTACGTGTGTTGAATTGGAGCCGGCAGTTGTCTTGAGGTGAGATTATGTTGGTGTTTGTCTGTGATACTGCATTGTAGGTGTGCCGTTCTTTTCCAGATGCGGTGACCAGGACTGGGCCCCTTAAACGCCTTCCGAGTCGGTAATAGCTTTTTTGGAGCGCTTGTGTTGGATGCGTTTCCATAGGCTATCTTTTGTTAGGAAGAGTGGTGGTCGACCGGCCCCCTTCTGATGTCGTTTATTATCCATTGCTGCCGTTTGGTCCATAACTAAGCTAAACGCTTTACTCTAGCTCAACTTGTAAGTTAACATTCCTTTGGTATACAACACTAAAATTTTTTTTTGTATTAAAGTTAAACGAAATATTTGTATAAAAGTTAAACCAAAATACAATGGATCAACTTGTCACTATCTTACCTCGACGCTCAAACGGGGTTGGGGTATGTTAATAGCATGCATCCTGTTCCCATTAGTGGTCGTGGTGTAGACTCCGGGTGGGAGCTGGTCATCCGCAACATACTTCACCATATTATTCACAAGCCAATGGTATGGTGAAACGGATGCATCGAATTCTCAAGAGCACTTTGAAGAGCGATCCAGAAACTCCTCAGCTGCAAGCACTTTCGGTGATTCTGGTGGGCTTGCGCACCATCTTCAAGGAAAACCTGCAAGTGTCCCCCAGCAAAGATGGTTTTCGGTAGATACATCACTACAAATCCCAAGCAAATTCGTCGCACCCTAAACGACACCAACCAGTTGCCAACTGGATTTTGTCGCAGACTTACGCCCGTATTCAAAGCGATTCGTCGGGTCCCACCAGTCAGCTACACCAAACATCGTCCGTTCGTCTCCAAGGACCTTGCCACCTGCAAATATGTGTTCCGTCAGATCGACACATTCAAAAAGCTGCTTGACTAGCTGTACTCCGGACCCCACAGGAGCATCGAAAGGGTCAGGGGCTGCACCTACGTCATAGACGTAAACAACGTTACTAAGACCGTTTCCATCGACCATTTGAAGTTAGCATACTTGAGGCACTCCGATGTTCAGCCATCAACACCACCGTTAGTACCGTTTCAGTCACCCTCACCCCCACCACAGTCGCCACTGCCCTTGCTGCCAACTCAGGTGATTCAACCAATTACTAGCACACTGAATTCTTTGAATGGTGGTACAGTTTTGTGATTGTCACGAAAGCAATGCGTTGTATCAACGCCTACTATAGATGCAGAGTATGTGGCAGCTTATGAAAGAAAGTGGTCTGGATGCGACGTCTTTTGGAGGAAATATATTGTTTGCAATCGGAAGCAACTGAGTTATATTGTGTTAATTTGCCAATATAAAAACTAATCAACAATGCAATTTTTTATCGTTGAACCAAGCAAATGGATGTCAAATATCTTTATGTGCACGAACAGGTTCTCAACAATATAATTGTAGTTTAGCATCTTCCAACTTCAAAACAGCGTGCAGATAATCTTACAAAACTACTCCCAAAAAGGAATTTTGCATTAAATATATATAATTTACGAATCCGGTGATTAGCAAGCAAATTCACAAGTTGAACTGTTAGAATGCTCATTCATTACGCAATTTGGCTACAATTCTTTATTAAAATACATATATATTCAATGTTGAAGGCTCTTGGAATGGCAGTTGGTCTTGAGCCTTCATACTGATGTTCAATAAAGCAG
This sequence comes from Odontomyia ornata, assembly GCA_963969285.1. Classification (NCBI taxonomy): domain Eukaryota; kingdom Metazoa; phylum Arthropoda; class Insecta; order Diptera; family Stratiomyidae; genus Odontomyia; species Odontomyia ornata. The sequence goes on along the minus strand of OZ017739.1, from coordinate 82,951,415 downwards.
GCGTTTGAATTATACCGACATTTCTTTCTCAATTTGCAGCCTGCGCAACACCTTCTAACCGAGGCAAAGAACTAAAAAGTGATTGGAGAAAAATACCTATTCATGACTATTTGTTTCGGAAAGGTGATCGATGCCAAATTTTAATATCACCATATTGATCATTCTCGACATCGATTTCTTTTGGAAAAGGAAAAATAATTTCTAAAGTTTATGCATTTTTAAAATTATTAGAGTATCTAAAAAAGAAAAATGAGATTCTTCTTCTTCGTAGCCCTACAGCCCCTTTCGAGCCTTCGCTTAGAGATAGTTAGAGTATCTCACTGTCATGATTGAATGTATCGGCACTTCACAAGGTGATATCATTATCACCCTTTGGCCATGTATCCGTCATTCCAGCTGCGATACGTTCTGATTTAAACCACCACGTATCATAACTGAACAGGCTTATAGTTCGTCTGAAGAACCACTCGAACTAAATCTCGTTGACGCCAACGAGACTTGAACCAGAGAGCTTCGGCTAACGGGCTTAGTGAGGAAAATGCGATTAAGCACGCATTAAAGAACAATAATCAGATTAGATTATTATTTTTTGTAAAAAGAGAACAATAAATCTAAATATTTTCTTCTTCATTGATTAAAATCAAAAAACTAATCACCAAAACAAGAAAATATGACTTTAATTTATCTCCACCCATCATTTCATCCTAAACACTCCAAGTATAAAGGATTGCAACACAAAAGGATGGCGATGTTTTTCAGAGAAAGTTTAATGCGATTTCAAGCTTGAATACTTCTCATGTTCCAAATGGTCGGTGATAAATAGCTGATAGATGACAAAAGCAGGAAGCAGATGTCGCTGCTTAAAGCTCCCAGCAGCAACAGTGCAAACAAAAGCCAAACGGAAATAGCTTCCTTGGCAAGATATGCTGATATCAATTGTAAATTGTTCTCGAGGCAAAGGGTCTACCGATAAACAGACGCGCGATGTTGCTTCGCCATGATCGATATTAAGAATGATGGTGTAGCATGGCTGTGGTAACGTCCGCTCCTTTTATCCCGTCGCATCGTTCTGCCATCTTCGTCTTCTTGACGAAGGCAAAAAGTGAAATTTTCTTTCTTTACAGAATTGATTAATGATTTTCGCCGGTAAGCAAAGCCCTGGGATTATCTGGAAAGGAAGCTATTCTGCTGCTAGAGTAGTGTACTATTAATCATGTCATTTTCGAAGCAGGTTCACTCTTTCTCCGGAATTTTTTGAGGTAAGATTCGACAATTAGAAACAAGACGAAAACACAATTCGAGAAGATGACAAGGACGAAGGATATACTGGAAAATTTACGATTGAATATAATCAAAGAGCTTAGGACAAACTGTAGGGATTCCGGTATCAAAATGAAATTAGAGGAGATTAATTATCACTCGTAATTGCTTCAGAAATATATCATTGAATTTTGATGAAAAGAACAATCTGTAAATAATTTCAGAATCTTTCAGACCCAGCAAGAAATAAGAGAAGGAATAATACTCGTATATTGCTGGCATTCATCATGAGCTCCAGTAAATTGTGATTTGCTGCTTTACTTCCTTTAATTTCAGATAAAGATAGTTTGATACCCGGCTAAATTCAACCAAATTATCAGTAATGGTAAATGACTGTAATTAATATATTGATTATATTTGCACAATTTTCAGCATTTGGTTTATAAAACAAATATTTGTGCAACTGAAAATAAAATTGGAAAAATAACAGCACTTATTATTTATTTCTCACGAAACTAAGACAACAGCCTCGAATCAGATTAGAAAAGCGACAACTATCACAACGTATAAAGGACTACTGTTCTAGAATGAAGCACAAAAATTTTTTTTAAAGAAACAGCTGTGGAATAATAATTCAAACGACTTGTCTTGGTTATAAATCAGAGGTGCCTTTATTGTTCTTTGGCATCTTTATTTACATATTTACATCAAAAGAAAATTGCTATGTTTACCACCCCTCAGCAATTTTCTTTTGATTTAGTTATGTTGCTGATTTGCAGATTTTGACTACTCAACCAAATGCTGATTTTACGGGCAATTTTCAAATGCATTGGTTTAATTAAGTTGCAAGTTCCAGTTATTCTTCCAAGTCCTGACCTTGTGGCCAATTTATTCAGCTGGAATCTGCTGATCAATGCGGTCGTTGACCGATTGGTTTTGCTGGATGATTGGTGCTAACATTTGGTTGTATAACATGAGGAGGCATATGAGGTTTCTTTGGAAAATTTCGACTATTCTTTTGGAACTTGGACCATTGAAAAGAATCGGTACATGCGACAACTTCTGAAAGAAGTAATGAAATTTAAAATCAACATCCTCTTAGTCCAAGAAACCAAATAGAGCGATGAAGATACATTTCAAATCCAAACGCACAGTGTATTTAGAAGTTAAAAATCGCAAGAAAGTCGTAAGTTTGGAGTAGTTTTCATTGTGGGCAGTAAATTTAAACAAATTATCACCAATTTCAAGTCCATTAGCAAAAGGGTCTGTGTAATTCGTCTTAAGATCAAATTCTTGAAAAAAAATACTAAAGGCTGAGAAATGGCACATAGAGGAACAATCGGAGGATACAGATACCAGCAAAAACAAATGAAGCTTGATAGATTTTGCACAGGTTTCACAGAAATTCTCACATACTTCCCGCATCGAGACACCCACAAGAGAACGTGAGCATCTCCAGATGGTTGCACATTCAACAAGATCGACCATGTTCTCATACAAAGGCGAGGCAGCCGCCATTATTCTCGACAGTTCCTCGTTCCGTTGTGCTGTTTGTGATTCAAACCACCTTATAAGGGCCAAGTTCCGATGCATTTTCTCAAAGAATTGTAAACAAGTAAGATCAGTTACCCAAAGGTACCCAATATACAAGCTAAATGATAGCTCACTAACATCCACATACATGTCAGCGATGGAAAATCGCATAAACTATATGGAAAAAAGTAAAAGATGCGGTAACAATGGCGAAGGAAGGTTTCTTTGGGAGTCAACTAAAGCAATGCAAGAACAACTGGTATGACGAAAAATGCAAGGTGGTGGCTGTCAAAAGGAACCAAACGTACAAAAATACACTTAGCGACCAAGTCGGCTAAAGAAGAACACTATAACATCCGCCGCCGATGACTAGCTTAAAAAAATTGCCGTGGTAGGAAACAACTGACCATCAGCTTCAAGATTCAACAGGTTTACGAAAACATGACTGCGTGAAGTCAGATCGATTTATACCTCTATTAAACATCTGAGAAAGGGCTTCTATCCACTAACAAGTCTTTGCGCAAGTGCAAAAGCATCAATCAAAGGCAACATACGAAAACAGATGGTTGAAACATTCAAAGAAATCATCCACAGTACGCCCAACAATAAGTGAAGCTATGAATATTTTAGAAGGAAGCAAGTGGTCTCAGTCTTGCCACCAACCAGAGACAAAGTACAGGCAGTAGTACCTAACCACAGGAAGGATAAGACTCCTGCAATAAAATGAATACAAGCAGAATGGCTCCCGAGGGAAGAGCCCCAGTAGAGTAACCTTCTTCATCGACTAATATGCAGAATATGTTCTTAAGAGCAGTTACCAGAAGAATAGCGAGAAATATAAAATGTATAATGTACAAAACAAGATGGGTAAACAGACCTACGCTCATGTCAGAAGGGTTTTGTATTCAATTTACAAAATGCAGTCACCAGATCGAATCAAATCAAGAAACATGTCAAAGACGATTTTATTGGAGAAAATATGAAATACGAAGATCATACTTTTATTAACAAAGTTGAACGAATTTCGACTTCTGAGGTTTTTGGTATTCTTATACTCATAAATATCTCCCTTGATAATTATTTCAGGTGTCCAGCCGCGACGGAGGAAACACATTTTTCATGTATTTCCCCCCTGTGCCCCTACTGAAGCAAAAACTGACAGTTTAACAACTGTTTTGAAAAGCTCCCATGAAAACTTTTATTTCATACTCATATCGGCTACGTTTGATGAATTTTTTTTTTCAGGGGCCACTCTCCTGTACTGTTATCATCGATTCATGGCAAATTTTTTGGAATCCTAGAATGGTTACAAAACCCTTTTGCTAGGAGCTCTCTCCCACCTCCTTGACTTGTTTCACTTATGAGCATTAAATGTAGGTACTCATCTTCAGTCATTCATTAAATTGAATCAAGTGTTCGAAGCATGCACCTTAAAGGTTGAAGTTGGGAAAAAATAACTCAAAATTATTCAATCTTCGCATTTAAAACAGCCACTATTTTGTTTTACGATTACTGATATCACTAGCTGAACCGATTCTCAAAGATATACATGACACCTATCATTCATGCAAATCCTAGCAAGACTGTAGTGTCTGAGTCGGTAAAAAGCGCATGTTGTTCCATAGCCATATGTTGCCATAGTAATAAATGCAGCGCATATTGTTCCACAGTAATACAGGCAAATTCAAACCACTATAACTTCGCTAAATATGATTCAATCTTTATGAAACTTTCAGGACAGATTAACCTAATAAGCAGTCATCTGTGTACTGAATTTCATTGAATTTGGGGGTACCGTTAAGATTTTATTTAAGAAAACATATAATCCGTAAATCATACTATTACTAACAAAGTTGAGCGAATTACGACTTCTCACGTATTTGTTGTTGTTGTACTCATCAAGTCCTACATTCCTGATTTTTTTCAGATTTTTCGGATCACAGGTGTCCAATCGCGAGGGGGGGACACAAATTTTTCGTGTATTTCCCCTCCCGATGCGCCCCTCGAAGCAAATTTTGCCAAACTAAGACCTGTTTTGAAAAGTTCGCATCAAACCTTCCATTTGATACCAATATCGGCTACCTTCAATGAAATTTTTTTTCGGAGGGTCACTCTCCTAAATGGGGAGACCCCCCTTAAATACCTTTTAAAATTTTTTTGTAGTTGAACATTGAAGAGATCACCACTTTACACCTACACACAAAATTTGATGTTTCTAGCTTAAGTAGTTTCCGAGAAAAACTGCTGTGACACACGGATGGACGGACGGACAGACGGACAGACTGGTCGCAAAACTAGTAGGGTTTTGTAAAATTATTTTAACAAAACCCTAAAAAATGAGACAAGTTTAGGTATGAAAATCACAAAGGCGTTGTTTTACTGCGTACATCAAACAAAGTGCTTCCCAAAATCATAGGAGCAAATTAAAGCCATAGTATCAGAGTATTATAGGAAAGGATGAAGAAGGCTTTCAAAGTAAATGGTCTACAACTGACCAAGTAAAGTCAGTCAAACAGTTGGTCGAAAAGTGATGGGAATGTCGCATCAATCAAGTTTTTGTAGACTTCAATTAAATATATGAGATTGTTGACAGAAACCTCCTTCTTTGCTGCACTACAGCACCTCTCGGGCCTTCGTTTTCTTCAAATAGCGCCTTCAACTGTCTCAGTCTATTTACCGTTTCCTCCAATTTCGAGATCTGAGTAGCGATAAAGAGTCTTCGTCGACCGACTAGCGTTTCCTCGGTGTCCCCGCTGGTTTCCGGCTTTCCGTTTTCCCAACGAATGCCGCTTTGGCAGTTTTACAATCATTGAGACCTCCGGCTTGTAAAAATTTCAAACAGCTCATGGTTGTATTGAATCTACCATTTTTCCACGTCTAGCTTTCGCTCATCATTTGCCCAGGTCTCGTGTATCTGGGTTAGCATCCATGTTTCACAACCAAAGCATAGCACAAGTGTCATCACAGAATTGTGTACTTAGTGCTTTGTTTTCCTGTGTATCCAGTTGGTCTTCAAGATTTTCATACAGAATAAAATATTATATTTGCGAGCTGTATTCTTCGGTGTGTTTCGTTTGTGTCATTACCAGTTCTCATTATTTTGGTGCCTGGATACACAAATTTACTCACATTTTTGATACTGTACTCCCCAAGTGTGACATTTTGCGCGTTTGAGGTATTCTTCCTCAACTGCGTCATTAGGTTTGTTATATTTTCATTGATTTGTAGCCTTACTAGTTTTGCTACGCTACCAAGTTTCAAGGAAAGTTCTTCCAGCGAATACATTTTTGGGTATCCGTTGTTCGTCCATACGATTTATGTTTCCAGCTTATTGCAGCTTTCGCACTCTTGAAATTGTTGAGACCTACGGTTCGTCAAAAATTTCATACAGCTCATGGTTGTATCGAATTCGCCATTGGTCTCCATCTAGCTTCGCTCCAATTATTCGCCTCAAAACCTGTCACTCAAAGACGTTCAATATATTTACGGATGCTTGGGTTAGGGTCTTTGTTTCACAACTATAGCATAACACAAGTTTCATCACAGATTTGCATACTTTGATCTTTGTTTTCCTGTGTATGCAGCTGGTCTTCAAGATCGTCGAAAATGGAAACAATATTTTATTTGTGAGCTGTATTCTTCGGCGTATTTCGTCTCTTTCACTACCCGTCTTCGTTATTTTGGCACCAAGATACAAAAATTTGCCAACATTTGCTATACTTTATTCGCCAAGTATGCGTTTTTGTGTATTTGAGGTAGCCCCTCGACTTCTTCATGAGCTTTGTTTTATTTTCATTGATTTGTAGCACTACTGGTATTGCTTTGCTGTCGAGTTGCACGAAGAGTTCTTTGACAGTTGTTAATGACCGTGACAAAATGTTGATGACGTCCGCATAGTCTACTACTTGGCTTGACTTGACAGGTAGCTTCCTTATTGACAGGTAGCTTCCTTATGACGTACTCTAGAGCCAAATTGAATAGCAATGGGGCCAGCTCATCTCCCTGCTTTAGTCCAATATTTGTGTCAAAGGCATCGGTGAGCTGCTTATTTATGCGGACTTGGGAGGTCGTAGACGTCATTGTCATTTTGGTAAGACGGAGTAATTTGGCTGGGATGCCAAAGCAAAGCATTACATGGTAGAATACGTTACCATCAATAATATCGAACGCTTGCTCAAAGTTAACGAAAATTTGGTGCACGTCTATGTTGAGCTCTCAGCATTTTTCAAGTACCTGCTTGACTGTGATCAATTGGTCTATTGTCGATCTACCTGCTCTAAAACCACCTTGATGCTCTTCAATAATACTGTTGGCATATGATACGGCTTAGTTTTCTAAGATATTTCAAAATATTTTGTACGGCGCACAAAATACTGATATGCCTCTAAAATTTTCACACTGTAACTTGCCACCTTTTTTGTGGATATGGAATATAATTGATTGGCTCCACACTTTCGGCATATGTTCTTGTTATCAAATGTGCTGGATGACTTTGTGAATAGTTTTGTGATCACCGCTACCACCATATTTATGAGCTCTAATGGAAGCTGATCAATGCCCGGTGCTTTATTATTCTTTTGGGCTTTGATAATGGAACAAACTTCATCCAGAGTTAGTTGAGCCGATGTAATCCCTCCGGAAGCATCTATAGGCTCCAATGTTCTGGAGCTGTGTGGAAAATTAAGTAGGTTCCTGTAATAAATGTAATGCCCACCTTTCCTTAATCTTGGTTTCATCAGCGTTTGGAGCCTTTGGATGTCAAGTTTTTGTAGCGGGCTGGTCTTTGCTGAGTATCCTTTTGGCATACGACATCGATACGTTAATTTGATCAAGTAATGATCTGCGTTACAATTTGCTTCTCTGTATTTGTGGACGTCAAGTATGCTCGAGGTCTAACGTTGTTGGATCGGAACATGATCAACCTGGTTTTGTGTGTTGCCATCTGGTGATACCCAGGTCATTTTATGAGTGCCCCGATGTGAGAAGTAAGTTGAACGTATGAATAAATCTCTGCTACATGCAAAGTCAATCAGGCGCTGACCATTGTCATTCGTTTCATCGTGCAGGCTATATGCTCCATTCTTTCCCCGATGAGATATCTCATTGCCAACCTTAGCATTGTAATCAACCAGAATTAGTGTGTTGATTGTAGACAATGAGTCGACTATGTAGTAATCGAGGAGTTATGGCTCAAAATGCCAGCGCAGCAACCACAAGAACAGGCACAGCGACACTCCGTACAAAATGGCGGAAAAGTTTATATTAAAGATGCTAACTCCAAAATTACCCAAGTTACACATATTGATAACATTATAACAGAGCCTGTTCCAAATGTGACACAAGGGTCAGTAGAATAGCGCAACCAATCCGCAGGCCGTCACAACGCCAGCAATCACTTGAACGAGCATGTTCTGATGATCAAATAAATAATGCAGCATATTTAACAGCGTCGGCTGCTAAGACACGTAGGAGTTCTAGTGCTACTCCTATGCAAACGCCAAATCGTCCTATTCCGTATTCCAGTGCCAATGTTATGATGACGGGTGAGAAGGAACGGATGCCGTTGGATGATAAGAAATTCCTACAAACACAAGCTGCTCGTGTGACAGAATATCTGCACGAAACCGAAGATATTTTGGGTAAAGGGTTCTTTCAGCGCGGAGGTCTAAAATCTATGTCCACGAAACAGTTCGTTGCAATATTCTCGCATTTTCTCGAGTTTGTCGCTGGTACCCGTCCTTCCATTGGGGCTAATTACGTCGACGATATCGTTTCAGTTCTATCTCATATTGAGTACCCTTATACTGTTAACAAGTCTTGGCTGAAGACACCTAGTGCTCCACATGCATTCAACAATGGGATTATACTTTTTGGTTGAATGTTGGACTTTGTCCCCAGAAATGAATCGAACGAGGGGTATGAGCGGGAACATTTGCTGGTCGATGATATTATGGATTAAGATTTTGCGCTGAAGTTCAGTTCATCAGCTAAACTAGGGTTTTCATTGTGGAACAATAATAAAAACGACGAATTCAATAACCTGAAAACGGAAATTACTAACATCTTTATTGAAAAGCATCTCCAAATGCGGCAGAGCGAACATAGCATTGAAGGAGTCGAAAGCAATATAGCTCGGCTAAAAACTGAAGTAGAAGAACTTGCCGAGACAAAACAAGGGGTAAAGGGAAGTTGTTAGTGTTGGAGAAAGACCTTAAACATTTGGAAGACCAGATTGTGCGTAAGAAAAATAGCTTAGCTAAGATAGAAAAAATTTGCAATGAAAACCAGCAAAATATTAACTCCCTCCAAGAACTGCGTGAGCATAAGCAACGCCAAATAACGGAAACGCAAGCTCAAATTGATTGTGTCGAGACAGAAATTAACGCTCAGAAAATGACGGCGAGTGAACGAGCGGAACTAATCAACCAATTACAATATCTCAGACATCTGCTTGATTCTGGAAAGAACGCCAACACTGACTTACAATACAAATACGAATCACACCAGGTTTCTTACTCGCGCTTAATGAAACGAACCCTAGACGCTGTAACGGCATTCAACACACATCTGCAACAAATATTTGCGGATCAGAGTGATTTGGTTGGTATGAAAGTCGAAGACATCTGTCCCGATCGAAATTCCGAAAAGCGTTGGAGGAACAGGTTGAACGAGTATTGCCACTGCTTGAAAAAGCAAAACATTGCGTTTTTTCAGCAGATCCGAGTTTACACATTAGAAATATCGGAATTAGAACAAAAGCTAAAGAGCGCAATATACGAACACGATAATCTGCTCGATGTGGGACGGAAAAATATTGACCAGAAATGCGATGAGCATACTAAAAATATTGAAAAATTGGATGAGCAGATAGTCAATATAACTGCAGAGCTGAATGAAAAGATGTAAAGTGCATCCGACACCCTGAAAAATCTAATAACACGTAATGATGAATTAAAAATGAAAAATCGCAGCTAAGAAGCAAGAAGTCGTTAATATTATTGAAGAAAATAAAGAAATAATTGAGTTGGCAACTAACAAATTCAATGCATATCTGGAAGAAAACGGTTTGTTTGTTGGATTTGATTTCGTTTTAATCCATAAAATTGGAGAACAATATAAATGAGTAAATATCATTGAAATGTCTTATCGAGGGAGGAAAACTGAAGGCTCTGGCGAGCCTTCATCGAGTAAATCGAGGAGAGTCGGTTGGGATTAGCGACAGCGAGCACGGCGGGACGAGAAAATTGCATGCGTGGATTCGTTGCGTTTTTGCCATTTTATGAATCGAAGTATAAAGATACCAAAAGTAATCGAGGAAAAGTTCGCGTTTTATATTGAGATATTCTCATCGTTTGTGTTGTCGAGACGATAAATATTTAATCTCCCACCTAGTGCATGTGTACGCGAGATGGTAATAAAAGAAAACGAAGAAAATGCCGTTCGTGGATAGAATGAAAAACAACGAGAAGATAGCCGTCGCGTGAGTCGGGAATTTGAAAACGCTTGGGGGAGTGAAGTTGCAACCGCGAACGCGCGTGGATGGAAGATGGGGAAGAAGAATTGTGGGAGGATTATGGAAAGACGAAGTTCGTCGAGCGTTTGAACGGGGAATTTCGAAAAAACTTAAGTTCTTGAAGCAACAAAATGCTTTTTATCGTCGAAAATAGCCAACCGGCTTGTATTCTTATAACGGATTACCCAACATCGAGATCACGGGAGCACCTTGACCGGGCTTCATCTTGAAATGGAGGAATGTTCCGGACAGTTATGTGCGAATAACATTGAGTCTAACGGTGTTTCTTGCTCGAGAGTGTGAAAAGTAGAATTTGAGTAAGAATTTAAAAGTGCAAAGATTACAATAGTTTGGGATAGTAAGATATTGAAGATTGAGTTTGTATGAGGAAGTCGGCGTAGAAGCAAATGTGTGACGGTCAGCGGAAAACCCTCGAATTCCCATGCAAAGCGATTCCGTTTGTTTTGTGGTGATTACCGTTTTAGGGGATCTGTGTGTGGCGCGCCGCGTGAGGTACTTCGTGGAACATCTGACGGAGGGTTGATATCCGCTTTTCGATTGGTATCGGCGAGAAAAGAAAAGCAGTGGAGAAGACAAGAAAAACGGGTTTCCTGTTGGCTTGTGATTCGTTGAATTTTGTTAGTTCCGTTAGTGGATTATCAAGGGAGTTGATACGGGGATGTCGATTGGACGACTGTGCTGTAGAGCGGTTCATTACGGGCTTTGCGTCATGCGTGCATACAATTGCGATTCGTATGTCAGGCTCATTTAAAAGTGGATTTTTTTGTTATTACCCTAGTGATATTCAATATAAAAGGTATTAACTTCCCGTTCAAAAGTTATCTCCATACTCTGGCTGTAAAAACCCGCGTCCCCTACACAGTGCTTATCGGAAAGTTACGGCTGGTTAAAGTGTTTCCGGACGAGCATTTATTCTAACTTGTAATAGTCAGACAGGCGGATCTCCCAACTACAAGTCCTTCGAGTGTTAGCCCACAAATCGGAATAGCGGAACTCGAAGTGGAAATATAGACGAACTCATAATAAATCGGTTGCCGGATCACATATTTGAAAGTATCTTTTCGCATTTAGACTTGCGTGATTTGCGTAATTGCTCGCGAGTGTCGAAACGTTGGTATTGGTTTTTAAACGATGAAAACAATGATATTTGGCGAATGCATTGTGTGTGAAAATTGGCGGAGGAAGCCTTGAAATCGGATCCCCTGTCTTCTGTACCTGCCTATAAAGCGAAATTACGGACATTTTATCACGCAATGAATCTAAACGATTGCTCGCGGAATGTTTATATCAAACCTAATGGCTTTACACTGCATAGATTCAGCATAATTTTTAAAGGTTGCAGCACCGTTTTACCGAATTGTTACCTGTAGTGATTGTATCTGGCGATTCTGATTTAAATTATTCTGGCAATAATTTTTAAAATTAATGATTATCATAATTCTTTTTTTTGTGTCCCATGCCCAGTAATTTAGAGGATACCTGCATCCATCGAGCGCTCGACGGACCATGTGGGTAAGTACCCTTTTGGTATATTTTTTTATTACGAATTATCTTTTTTTTTGTTAAACGGTAAACAATTTTTTTAATTATTCTATTATATTGAAGATAAAGATTCAAACAAGAAAATAAATGTACATAAAATTTGGAAATAGGTTCAAATGATAAAACAGACAACACGGATGATTATAATCATCAAACAAAAGAGCAATCCTGCAAAGTTTTTTAAAAAATAAACCGGTAGAAACGATCTGCTTGCAACTCCGATTCTCTTTGCAAAGTTAAAAATAGTTGCCTTTTCGATAAAGGACTACGATTTATTCAAGCGTTGATAATAATTGCCCTCGGCTTGCACACGCTATTAACATTTTGATCTTTTGAGGACAATTTAAACTTATGAAGCGCAAAGAGAACGTGACCTAAAGTTTATATTTTAACATTATTTATTGTTCCTATATATAATATATTAAAAGATTATATGAGTGAAGTTATAAAATTAAATTGTAAATTGATTTTAAATTCTATGTTGTGCACTTTATATACCCATTAAAGGAATGTTGAATTAAACGTACAACGTCAGTCTTTCCTTTCCGATCACTCTGACCGGGTATAGGACTCGGTACGGTGGCAGGCTGCCCCCTAAAACCATGAGCCAGCCACCGGGTACTTATTAATCCTTTTTCTGTTTCAGGTGACTTCGTGGGTTGAGTGGCCCAAGCAGAGTGCCTTTTTATGGCAAAGAGTTATGCAATCCAATTGTATAATTCTATGACATAAATTGGTCACCGGGGTACTCTCCTTCTGATGGGAAAGTTCATGCAATTCAAGTTGTATGAGTTTTCCACTCAGAAGAGGAATACCTGGCCACTTCAACAAAATATATATATGGATTTATTCCGGTTGGGTGGGTGCGAAGGGGCTCCACCACCACCCGATTGCCCCTCTTTCCTTTGTGGGCCATGAACTTCGTCGGGTAATGACGAGGTCACCCCAAGTCCGCCTTTCTTTTCAGGTTCCACTTGTTCTCCTAACAAGTTCTATCTCCCTCTGTGAGGTTATCTACAATTTTTGCGACTTCGGTCGCCTTTTGATCTGCAGTCCAATTCGTGAATGCGAAATTTTTTGTAGTGGGTCCTCGTGCTGGGGAAATGAACCCGCCCCACGACACCGCAATGCTAGCCTGCCAGCGCATTCACGCGTCTCCAGACGAGGGCATTCTCGGCAGATACCGACGCCTTCCTCTGCCGAGGCAGCAGAACATCGCTGCAGTCCTTTACGGACTTTATGAAAACATTCTAATTCACTACAACTAGTCTTTCCAGGTGATTGTTGACCGTTTCCTTAGTTTCTTCGTCCTTTTCTTTGGTCGGGGTGTGAGTAATAATCAGCAATATTTTGCAAAATTTCACTTTTATGTGTTTTGTGCACAACCGTTCGTTTACTGTCTTAAAATCAATAACGCGCCATTTGAACTCCCTATCCACAATAAAGGCCACTTCAATTTCTCCTTTTCCAATAGGCTTCCCACTTTTGAATATTGTGTGCGATCTCATGTTTTGAATGTAATTACCAGTCCAGTTCGTTTCCTGGATTGCCAATATTTTTAATTTATATTGACTGGTCTGTTGCAAAAGTTCCTAAACAGCGCCAGGATAATTGGGTAGTCTAACATTCCAGAATCCTGTACCTTGTCATTTTTTTTTTTGTGGATAGCGAATTTAATTGATTGGCTTCACTCGTTCGGCATTTGTTCTTGTTGCCAAATGCCTTGGCTGGATTTTTGAGCAGCTGCCACCATATTTGATGAGATCCTCTGGAACTCATCTTTATCCGGCGTTTGATTATTTCTTTGAGCTTTGATGGTGGAACAATCTTCATCCAGAGTAGATGTGACCAATGAAAGCTCTCCGGGAATATTCGTTAGCTCCGATATTCTTTAGCTGTGTGGAGAATCAAGTAGGTTCTTAAAATATGATGCCCATCTTTCCTTAATCTTGCTTTTATCAGAATTGATGTTGCTGATAACATCACGGCAAAGCGTAGTTTTGGGCTGAGAACTGTGTTTTCTTCGCTCGAGAAGTGTACGTTGATCAGCCAAATTTTGTAAAATTTCACTTTTACAAGGATCGCACGCGACCGTTCATTTATTACCTTAAAATCAATAAGGTGCGATTGAAACTCCCTATTCACAATAAAGGCTACTCCGACCTCTCGCACAATACTGTTACATGTACAAATAATTCTGTGAGCTACTGTCGCAATTGTTTTCACAACCATTAAGAACATCAACAAAACGAATTCACTAGAAACCACGAGAACCCACCAAGCATGATCAACATTTGGAAGTGAGTTACTGCTCCATTCATTAATTTACTCGAATATACCAGATTCCTTTCGGCAGAACATTCGCCAATGTACGTGAAATGCATTGAACCACTGGAGACCCTATATAAAGACGAGCTGAATGAATGGGGCGATCATCATTCGACCGCGATAAAAACTGCGATTGTGTGTGGAAAGCGATATTGTTCGAGTAATAGAAATGTGATTTTCGTTGATTGTGAAGTGATCTTAGAAGACAATTGCAATAGAAATTTATGGACAAGTGGAAGTTAAATTTTAAAAGTGAAAATTAAAACTGTGAAATAGACCAAAAAAGTGATTATCCATTTTTAAGTAATTTAATAAATTCTTTTAAATTTAATTTAAAAGACATTGCGTTTTCACTTTCCCGGAAAATTAAAATTATTGGCCGCGAACCATAACACGCAAAAATACCAAATAATAATTATATAACAGTTTGACACGAATTACGCGTGATCTATCAGAGAAAGCCTATTGAAAATCAAACCTCATAATGAATCACTCATTATAATCTCGGATTCAATAGTCTTCCGCTATTTGACGAACAATGCTTGGCTCCTCACTGTTTCACTTATACATGGAATTGATCGAAGACAACAACCATGTTAAGATTAGAATCACAATGACTTGTTGGATTTAAGTAAACTTCTGGGTTATTTTGTTACCATTTAAAGACTCTACTAAGTTTGATTTTTGAAATTGCAAGATTAGTAAATGTATGGAAATTATATCAAACCAGCCCAAAGGACTTCCAAGAGTTCTACAATATCGGTGGGGGGAAATTTATAGCCACTTCGGAAGCAGAAGGCCATTTTCGCTGCCTCACTCTGGTAAATGATTCAGAATTGTAAAGCTCAATCAGATGATGCAGTTCGTAAATTGACGTTTTATTCCAGTTTAAACCATGTATCAATGAGCTGATTCAGACCCCATTCACCAAAAAAACACGATGCAAACCTAAGTCACCCGCCCTCAATTCTCGCACGAGTTGAACCTTGTATGCCTTAAAACCAAGATTCTTATGTTGAATATGCCAAGTTGTTGCGTAAGACAAACCAAGCTGTTGAAAATGACGCCGAATCGATTCGTTGTGCTCTTCAGCCATACTCACAGCTAGAGCCGCTTTATACTCTTCATTACGTGCTGGATATGATTTAATGCGCAGAGTATTGTAGTGATAAGAGTGGATATAAATATCCGTAAAGGATTTCAGCGATGATCCGCTGCCTCGGTGAGCAAGTATATTGGTGTTCGCCGAGATAAGCCTTGTGTGAGGATAGAATACGCTGGCGGACTAGCATTGCGGTGTCGAGATCTTTTTACCAGCACAAGGACCCACTTAAAAAAAAATTTCGCATCCACGAATTACTAGCTAAAATTCACATTGACAGGTGTTCAGGCTGAGGTAACCCACTTAAAGGACTCCAAATAAGGGTGGGGCATCCAGGTGGAAGCGAGCCGCCTCGCACTCCTCTTCATTATCTGGCTTTCACCGTTCAAGCAAAAAAACACACTTTTTCCTCTTCAATTTCACATTATTTTGCTGCATAATTTTGCCATTACAACTTATTCGCACATTTAGAATACTAAAAATGATTATTAAACTGCAGGTCTACGACGACAGTAGAATCCAGAGGAATTTCGTGAAATTCTAATGTAACGATTACTCATGAAGCCACTGTTTATGTGCACTCACCATGCAACCGCACTGGTCCTTTCACAAGGAACAACCTTTTGGACTCGACATAGTTTTGCTTCGCGCGCCCACCAAACAATACTTGGTGGGTGAACCGTGGCCGGTTTTGTTTTGCTTATTATTCATCTCACATTCAATTCAGCACATCATCGCACTCTTCTTATCACACTTTGCAATCGAATTCTTTGAACTCTCTTCTCAGTTTCCACGTATCAATTTGGATTTGTCCAGCAGTTTTAGATCTTTTCGACGTCCACCCCATTCTACGATTACCATCAGACTTTCCGTGTTACACCGGTGGTTTCTAAGCGAGCCCTCTCATTCTGTCAACTGTAGTTAAATGGGTAGATAAATGATCCGTAAGAACGGCAGCGATGGTTTACTGCCTTGGCGAAAGTGGTTGGTAGTATCCGCCGAGATTTGGCCTTGTCGACGGATGCGTAAATGCGCTGGCCGGCTAGTATTGTGGTATCATGGAGCGGGTTCTTTCTCCAGCACAAGGACCCACTACAAAAAAATTTCGTATTCACGAATTAAAAAGGTTCAAATGCCGATCGACTGGTGTCAAGGCTGAGGTGACCTACAAAGGGTTGAACTTGTTATAGCCTGTAAAAAACTGGGCCGGGAGAAAACAGACGTACTTGATTGCAGCCTTCATCGTTACCGACGATACTTATGGCCCACAAATAAGAGTGGGGCGGTGAAGCGGTGCTCCCTCGCACCATCCCAACCGGATTAAGACCCAAATTTAGATGTGGCCATATATTTTCCATTTGAGTGGAAAACTCATACAAACCTAGTTTGCATGAATTTTTCCATCAAATGAGAAATATAAACATGGCCAATTTATGTTAAAGTATTGTGCGATGGAATCACATAGCACTATACCATAAAAGGGCACGTGAGCAGGAGGCCACTCTACCCGGGCAAGAGCCTCTATAACGCAAAATGAAAGGGAGGAGTGCGCCCGATGGCTAGCTCATTTCAGTGGAGGGGCTGGCCATCGTTCCGGGTCCCATACCCGGTCAAGTTGGATGAAAAGAAAGACCGGGTGTATCGTTTAATTCAACATTTTTTTTTCAATTCCTAGTATTTGTTTCTTGGTGTGTAGATATGGGTGCGCCCAAAGCTATTTCTTTAACATTAATTTAAAAGAGACTAGCCTCCTCTTGCTTTATATGATTCGGCATCATTACGATTTAACTGTAACTTTTTTATTGTACTTTTGTATCCAGGTTGGAGTTATAATTTCATTGATTACGTTATTATGCTTGAGTACAAATTTCATGGAGAGAACAAAAAATATACAAAGAGGTTGACAAGGCCTGGGTTTTTTACATCAGTCTAGCTTGTAGAGAGCTGTGAGCGAGCTTAACTGCTTCTATCTTTTGACAGAGCCCAAGATAGTTATGAAAATGAATTTCACGCTTATTCTGAGCTTAAAAATAAACGTAAAAAGCACCCGCTACTTCAGTGAAATTTCGATCGCACATTCTCGCCATGAACTCAATTCAAAACTTTCTTTTTTTCCACCTTGCCATAACGTGATATTAAAGCAGTAACATTCCGCAAAATTTCTTTTTAGGGCTTTGTACTAAAATACAAAACCCTATTGCAATCACGACCTGTGTCCGTCAGTCTGTCCGTCCGTCCGTCCGTCCGTCCGTCTGTATGTCACAGCACTTTTTCTCCGAAACTATAAAAGCTACAGCCATGAAACTTTGTGGAAAGGTCAGAAGTGGTGACTTCTTGAAAGTTCAATGGTGGAAAAATTTTTCAAAGGGTTTAAGGGGGGTCTCCCCATATAGGGAGGTGACCCCTCAAAAAAACATTTTCACCATTGGTAGTCGAGTAGGGTGTCATTGGAAAGGTCTCAACGAGATCTTCTCAAAACAAGTCTTAAAATTGCCTTATGAGTACCGAGGGGGGCAGGGGAAGAGGAAATGTACGAGCTTTTTGCGTACCCCCCCCTCGCGATTGGACACCTTCCATCCGAAAAATCTGAAAAAAATCAAAAATGTAGGCCTTTGTGAGTACAACAACAACAAATACATTAGAAGTCGAAATTCACTCAACTTTGTTGGTAATAGTATGATTTATCAATTTTACGTTTTCTTGAATAAAATCTAGACGGTGCCCTTAAGTTCAATAAAATTAAGCACACAGATGCCTATTTATAAAATTAATCTTTCCTGAAAGTTTCATAAAGATCGAATAGTATTTAACGAAGTTATAGCGATTTGAATTTTCCTGCATTACTATGGAACAATATGCCCTGTATTACTATGGAAACACATGGCTATGGAGCCATATGCGCTTTTACCCGACTTAGGCACTACAGCTTTGCTAGAATTTGCATGAAAATTTCAGGAATGATAGGTATCATGAAGATGAGTACATACAATTGATATAAGTCGATAAGGCAGGAGACAGCTCCTAGCAAAAGGGCTTTGTAACCATTCTAAGATTCGAAAAAGTAGGCCATGAATCGATGATTACAGTACAGAGGAGTGGCCCCTGAAAAAAAATTTCATGAAAGGTAGCCGATATGAGTATCAACTGAAGGTTCTCTATGAGAGCTTTTCAGAACAGTTCTTAAACTGACAGTTTTTGCTTCAGTGGGGGCACAGGAGGGGGGAATACATGAAAAATGTGTTTCCTCCCTTGCGAATGGACACCCGTGATCTTAAAAAATCTGAAATAATTATCAAGAGAGATACTTGTGGGTATAACTATAAAAAATACCTCAGAAGTCAAAATTCTTTCAATTTTGCTAATAATAGTATGATCCTCGAACATGACATGTTTCTTGATTTTATTCGTTACTGGTTACTGCATTTTGTATGTTGAGTACAAAACCCTTCTGACATGAGCATAGGTCTGTCTACCCAACTTGTTTTTTTTTGTTATTTCTAAATTAATTTTAAGTTTGTGCCTAAAACGTCACAAATAGCAATTCAAATTGTGACGAATCATATAATTAATAATAAAGAAATTTATTAAAATTTGTAAGTTAATATATAAACAGAATAAAATTAATAAAAAGAACAAACAGGCACTCACCTACATCATCGTCGGGCGTCTGCTGATGATGTGGGGATATTACTGAGACTAATTGTAATGGGGTGCAAAATTTCAAATGATGCTTTTGCACTTTATACAAAGTAATTTCCTTAATCATGCTACTGAATACGAACGTTCAGTTATTTTTGGATACCTTATAAGTGGTAGTATGTAGAGAGCCTACTTCCGCTTCCAATTTATAATTTAATTTATATTTTTAGACTTCAATCGAGGAATTGCGTTTGCGGGGAAATAATTTGATGCTCCTGTTTTGCCGTTGAATTTGTTACACTCAAAAGGAATAAGGAGCTCCAGTGGTGCTCATGGACCCGGTTAAGCTCACCCGGAGACGGGCGTGGGGTGCCACGTGCTTGTCCACCAAAGCCCCGATAAGCCACCTAGCAAAAATATGGCTTTAGGGTTTCCCTTTCTCGCAGCATGAAAGAGGACACTTCGCCAACTCCCACAACTTGAAATATCAGACACAACAACGCTAGAATTATATGGCCCTACTGCACTCTATCAGGCAAATTAAAGTACTGAAATTTGCCAGATTCTACACACCTCCCCTGATCACTAACGCTCGACTTAAATTTTCTTTCCGCGAATTCACACCCAAGCCGCACCCGTTACAACCTGAAACTCAAATTCAAATGTGTTGTATAAAAAGAATTTAATTTTTACTAGATTTTACCTTTAATTACTTTTCAAAAGAAAATTCAGTTATGCAAACTTATCTTTCTTTTCAAATTTCTTTATGCAAATAACCAAACCAAATTCACAATTGCAATCGAGCGGAAAAAAAGATATCTTTAAGAAAAAAAAGCTTACTGGTCTACAAAGTATGAAGAGGCCTCTTCTACACTGCTGCCGTCGACGTTTTCGAAATTGCTTTGTCATTTACTGCTCCGACTACTACCTTGATGCTTACCTTCGTACTGATGTTTCTCAATGTCGTAATCTGCCCTTCATCTAGTACGCACTTGCTACACTTGATTTCAAAAATTCAGCCGACGCTCGTCTTCTGTATTATCCACCGTTGCTTCACCTTTTCACCTTCGAGTCACCAATGAAAAAAAGAGGATGCGCGTCATTAAACGCGCTTTTAAATAATCTCCCTCTAACTGCCACTTTACTGCTCTGCGACCGAGTTCTTTGTCTCGTGTTCAGCCACCTCTTCAGAGTGGTTCTTCCTGTTCCCGCGGAGTGGTTCCACTCAAACTCAGCATGGTTTCAATCCAGCTTTAACCACTCTAGAGGTGATCACTACAATCGCGGCTGAATTGGCTGAATATCTTATTAACTAGTGATATCACCGTGTAAAATTGCGTGAATTTAAGTAGTGCTTTTCCGGATTTCATTTTAACATGATTTGACTAGTGCTACTGGTCACGCAATGCTCCGTCAAGTACGCCTTGAGGAGTATATCCGCTAAAGTTAATATTTTACCAAGTAATTTATTATTTTCTTTTCAAAAAATTGTATAAATATTTTGTACTGTATGAAACATTGCTTTTCGCGTTCTCCTTTGACGGAGTTATTATATATTGTGCGAATTATCGCACTATACTCAGCTTTTGCGCAGAAGCTTGGTCTACTGCGTGTGGTCATGATGCAAATGGTGGGGTGATTTCATTGTCTTTTAATCAGCTTTTCGCGATTTCTGCTTTCTCATCATTTTCTTTGTCTTCGTCGTCGTCAGATTCAGATGTCGACTTGCCGCCTTAATCTTGAGCTGCAAGCAATCCTTAGTCATGATGCACAATATTGTATCGGTCGGTACATCTCTGCAACTCATCTCATTAGTATATTTTCGGTCTCTAAATGATGTTTAACTCTGGTTTACATTTGTTGAACGAAATTTCGGTTGCTTTTGGAAATGTGGCGATATTCTCGTTCAGGATGTGAATATTGCTGGCAAGTGGTTCAAGACATTCCCTCCAAATTAAGTTGTTGTTCGGTTAATCCCGGACCTGATGTGGCATATACTATCGCAGAAACCTACCTATCTACCAGTATAGCTTATATTTATTCATCTATTTTTTCCCCCTTTTTAAAATCATGATTACAAGTACTCGTACTTAAATTACTGCTACGGGCAAAATCAAAAATTATTAACCGAAACCCCTAATCGAATACGGCTTAGTATTGCTTTGTTTAACGTGACTGATATGGTAGTGTTCGGGGTGTGCAAATGTTGATGCCTCTCTACTCCATCTGTAACAAATTCAGCATAGAACCGTGCGTGCGTGTAACTTTTTTCATGGTTCTTATTTACGCGTTAAATATAGGGAGATACTTTATCCTTCTTGGGTTTAAATATTTCGATTTATTGTAATCTGGTTAAGTGATTTTTAAAAATTCAAATTTTATGTTCTTTTGTTAAATGCAAAGTTGAAGGCCTTTGGTAGATTTTGAAGACTAACAACAGATTATTCGTGCTTTGCCGACTTCAACGTGTTGACGAGATCGACTTGTAGAAATTACGTTGAAAGATGCTGATGACAGTAGACGTTAGAATTAATGTTAAACTTCACCACATTAAATACAAACAAGTTGGTCAGACAGACCTATGCTCATGTCTGAAGGGTTTTGTACCCTACTTACAAAATGCAGTAACCAGTAACGAATAAAATCAAGAAACATGGCGTGTTCGGGGATCATACTATTATTAGCAAAGTTGAAAGAATTTTGACTTCTGAGGTAATTGTTATAGTTATACCCATAAATATCTCCCTTGATAATTTTTTCAGATTTTTTAGATCACGGCAGTGTATTCGCGAGGGAGGAAACACATTTTGCATGTATTTCCCCCCCCCCCCCTGTGCCCCCACTGAAGCAAAAACTGTCAGTTTAAGAACTGTTTTGAAAAGCTCTCATAGAGAACTTTCAGTTGATACTCATATCGGCTACCTTTCATGACATTTTTTTTCAGGGGCCACTTCTCTGTACTGTAATCATCGATTCATGGCCTGTTTTTTCGAATCTTAGAATGGTTACAAAGCCCTTTTGTTAGGAGCTCTCTCCTTTCTGTTCAACTTTCATGAAACCTATCATTCCTGAAATTTTCATGCAAATCCTAGCAAAGCTGTAGTGTCTTAGTCGGCAAAAAGCGCATATGGCTCCATAGCCATATGTTTCCATGGTAATACAGGAAAATTCAAATCGATATAACTTCGTTAAATACTATTCAATCTTTATGAAACTTTCAGAAAAGATCAATCTTATAAATAGTCATCTGTTTGCCAAGTTTTATTGAATTTAAGGGTACCGTTTAGATTTTATTCAAGATAACATAAAATTGATAAATCATACTATTACTAACAAAGTTGAGTTAATTTCGACTTCTCATGTATTTGTTGTTGTTGTACTTATTAAGGCCTACGTTTTTGATTTTTTTCAGATTTTTTGGATGGAAGGTGTCCAATCGCGGGGGGGGGGGCATGCGAAAAGTTCGTACATTTCCCCATCTCCTGCCCCCCTTGGTACTCATTAGGCAATTTCAAGATTTGTTTTGAAAAGATCTCATTGAGGCTTTTCCAATGACACCCTACTCGACTACCAATGGTGAAAAATTTTTTTTGAGGGGTCACCTCCCTATATGGGGAGATCCCCCTTAAACACCTTTGAAAAATTTGTCCACCCTTGAACTTTCAAGAAGTCACCACTTCTGACCTTTCCACAAAGTTTCATGGCTGTAGCCTCTGTAGTTTCGGAGAAAAAGTGGTGACATACAGACGGACATATGTAGGGACGGGCGGACAGACGGACACTGGTCGTGATTGCAATAGGGTTTTGTATTTTAGTACAAAACCGTAAAAACAAAATTAGATGATGTTCTTGCTCATGAAATATTAATTATTTTAAATTTTTCTACAGTTATTCTCTTTATAGTTTACTACAATTATATGTAGTATGTAGAAAATTTTTAAGCCAATTTTTGCTGGGCCTGGCAGTATTCTGCGCTGTCGAGGTGAAACTCCATAAAGGTAGGAACAAGATAAGCTAGCAGAATAGCCGTACTTATCGGAATTATGTAGAACTATGTCGGAGAGATTCCCACGGCAATTGCAAGCGGAAAACCAGAACAGAACTCCGTGCTCAGCGCTTTCTCTTCAACGGTCGTGACAGAGCCCCAAAACGGTAACTGGGCGCTCACCTAGGCTCACACACAGGTCGAATGCGTTTCCTAATTAGGAAATCCCAAAAGCAATTTGCGAAAACGCACAATTACGTGAGAACGAGTGAAATTCCACGCGAAAATCACTTAACTGGTTTACCGTGAACACAGTTGGGTACGTTGTTGCAGTGTTTGTCATCCCATGATGATTTGTCAAAAAAATACTGAATTAAAATTACCTAAGGGTTTGACTGGAGTCACTCGTGATCTATCAAAAAATCCTATTGAAAATCAAACCTCATAATTCTCGGTTCCCTAGTATTTCACTTATACATGGAATTCATCGATCCCAACAACCATGGTAAGATTAGAATTACGATGACTTGCTAGATTTTAGTCAACATCTGGGTTGCTCTGTTACCATTTAAAGACTGTAGCTAGTTTGATTCTTGAAATTGCAAGATTAGTAAACGTTTGGAAGTTGGGTCGTGGCAAACCAGTCCGAATGACTTCCCAGAATTCTAAAATATCCATGGCGTGAAATTCGTGGGTACTTCGGAAGCAGAAGGCCTATTTTGCTGGGTCACTGCTGGTAAATAATTCAGTATTGCAATCCTCAATCAAATGATGCAGCTCGCAAATTGACGTGTCATTCCAGTTTAAACCATATCGAAATCAAAGAATGACCATTTCATGGATCCAACAAAACATCAAAACCATTCAACCTCATTTCAAACTATAGGTGTGATATGTGCTAGTAAATCTCTTATTCTTAATATGTATCCCAAATTAAAATTATAGATTATTCATTACAGTAGAAAATCTTGAAGCAACACAATATTTGGCCTTTGCTCTCCAGCAGCAAATTTATTTGTTAAATTTTTTGGACCACTAACTTTTCGATTTGGCACTTTCTGTCACGGTAACTCAAAAAATCGTCGTCCTTGTGTGTCGGTTATTAGTGGCCATCGTAGTTTAATTTCATAATGTTAATACGCTTTCTGTTGATATTGTTTGGTTGTTTCTGCAGCGGTTTCTTTTCAATAGATGGAAAGGTGTTCCCAAACGAAGGGTCAACGATTATTCTCACCTCCACCATGTCAATTCCAACTTGGCAACACCGTAGCGAGGTACTCAGTTGGTCGAGTCAAGCCAAACCAGGCAAACGTTTCGTAGGAACAACGTATCCTATGATATGATTGTAAAAGATATTTTTAATGTGAATTTGTGAAACAAAGCGATGCTATCTTTTGCATAAAGCAATTCCCTAACATTCACAGTCCTTTTATTCCTGATAGTTGATGCTACGGAGTTTTCGGTTTATTGGATATTGTGTGCTTTTAATAAAAGTTAGCCGTCCCGTAACTGCTCGCTGCGTATTTTGGATTGGTTAGTCGACATTTTGAATTATGAATATTAACGCAATTGCCGTGTCAAATTTTTATTCATATGTGGCCGCAATATTTCTTAGTTGGAAATGCCGGACACGATAATTCGTATTGATTCCCTCACAAGCAACGAACTAGAACATGAGCTACGTTTGCGAAATTCGTCAACAAGAGGCAACAAATCCGAATCAATTTTACCTCTGACGGAAGCCATCAATGGAGACGATGTTGGAATTTTAGCCGAGAGCTCTGGTGCATCCGACGAAGCGATAAAGTTGCAAGAAAGCGTGCAAAATCTCACAACTCTGTTCAAACATTAAATATTCAGGTACAGAGTATTGCAGGCGGATTTGCAAATTCTGTTTCAGGCATAACCGGCGCGTCGCCAAACTTGAATATGGCATCAACCTCTAGTCTTGGTTTTTCGACGAACGATAGGCAAAACGTGTTGTGATGGAATCAACACCGAATCTACATCTACCGCTGACAGATGAAGGTCAGTCACCGTATCCGATACAACAAGCAGTCCCAGTATGCCAAAGCATGTTCCACAATTTGCGCGACGTCATTGAAATAATGCTAGAATTCGATACAACGTTAAGCACATCACTGACGGCGTAACAGTTTGTTCATCGTGTGAAATCACTAGCATCCATATATTCAAAGGATGAAAGTATTGTTCTGTTTGCAGTGCAAATGAAAGTTCGAGGGGTTGCAAAATTGTGGCTGAATGTAATAAGCAGTATTTTCAAAAGCATCGATGAATTTGCAAGCTCTTTAGAAGAGGAATTCGAGTCTACCGAAAATGAAGCCGAGGTACATCTTCGTTTGATGGCAAACGTTAGACGTTCAAATGAGCCATATACGGATTATTGTTATTGAATGTATGCGGAAGGTAGACGTGCGGGGATTAGTGATGCAGCCATTATAAGATATATGGGTGAAGGTTTAGGTGACGTTCAAATGCAAGTCGCTATCGCGTGCTTTACATTCAAAACAACTAAGGAGTTTTTGTGTTGCCTTAAAAATTATTTAACAAACCAAAGTAAGATAAACAAACCGGTCTCGCAAAAATCACAAAGTGAATTAAAAAGTGTAAGCCCGATGAACGTGAACTCTGTGTCAAAGAAATATTTAATAAGGCTGTGTCGGGAGCGACGACTGTTCCCGATACAAACGTCGTGTCAAAGCGTGTTTGTTACAAATGTTATAAGCCGGGGTACATTTACAACGACTATCGCGATGTGTTTCATGCCAAATTGTCTACTAAAATCACTTCACACTCAAACAATCAATATCGCCTGTACTTTGCGTATCGCAGTTTTCTATCGCGGTTGTAACGCAGTGCGGATACATGCATAAGTTGAGGAAAACCGGAATATGTGAATAACTCAAATATTCGTCAGCTACATTCAAAAATGTTGGGCGCGTTTCTAGATTCGGCTAGTAATGAGTCTCTCATGCGAGAATCATACGCGTACCACTCAATAAAGTGTCCGTCGATTGAGCTGAACGGATTTGCAGATGTTTGCTTAGAATGTACTAGCAAAATGATAGCGACATTAACAATAGACAATACAATTGCACGCGTGGACTTATATGTTGTAGGCGATCACCTCATACCAAAAAGTTTGCTTTTGGGATTGATGCGTTGAACGGAGTTTCACATCGAAGAATTATTGGAAATGGTCAGCGCCATGTTGAAAGTAAATGTTCCGAAATACCCGACATGGAAAGAAATTTAACTGCAGCTGAAGTGACTAAAGTGCGGGTACTACTTGATGATTTCCATGATTGTTTTGCAGAGACTACGGCCAAAATTGGTCGATGCCGGACAAAATCAATGTGTATCGAGTAAAGCCCGACACTGTTGGCTAAAAGGGATAAGATTGAGCAAATTATGAATAAATTATTGGCCACAAACGTAATTAGTCCAAGTTATTCATTATACTCTCCGCCTTTTGTTTTGGTTCCCAAGCAAGATGGGGAAGATCGTCTTTGTATTGACTTTCGTGCAATGAACGCTTTCACCAGGAAGAAGCCGTACCTAATGCTAACTGTTGAGGAACAGCAATAACAACTTGCGGGAAACCAGTTCTTCACGACACTAGATTTATTCTCTACATACTACCAAATTCCTATGTATGAAAAATCACGTCAGTACACCGGATTTGTGACTCACCTTGGTCATTTTGAGTACAATGTCATACTTTTTGGCCTCATTAATGCGCCGATGATTTTCCAAGAGGTCATGACTGACTTAATTCGTCGTATAAAATCAAGAAATATTGTAAGCTATATGGATGAAGTCATTATCTCCAGTGTGACGGTGACTGAGGGCTTCAACACTCTGAAGGAAGTTCTGGAAATTTTACGGGAGATAGGTCTTACACTTAGACCATTAAAATGTTTTTTTTGCATTCGAGTTAACCTTCTTGGGTCATCACATACAGAGAGATGGAATGAAGCCTGGAAGCAATAAAATTTATTCTATCCAAAAATTTCCAACGCCTAAAAATTTGACCGATGTCAGAAGATTTCTTGGGTTAGCGTGGTTCTTCCGCAAATTCATTGAAGGATAATTTTTTAGCCGCTAACGAATTTGTTAAAAACAAAGGAATAGAAATCCTTCATATGGGACAAGACCGCAGACATGAGCTTCGACGAGTTAAAAACTTTTAGATCTTTATGATCCACGGGCTAAGCACGAGGTACACACCAACGTCAGTTCTATTAGTCTCGCCAGAGCCTTGATGTAGTCTACGGAGGAGAAACCATTCCGGCCAGTAATATATTTCAGTAGACATTGCACCGATGCTGAAACGAAGTACAGTAGCCACGAATTAAAGGTACTGGCAATCGTTGAAACGTTCGATCGATTCCGATTTTATTTGATTGGAAAATACTTCTGAGTGGTGTCCGGTTAAAATACAATATCGACGATGAAGTTGACCGCTTCACTTAATAATCGAGTTGCCCGATGGTGGCTTAAACTCCACGAATTTGAACAGGAAACAGTATGAACCATGTCGATGCATTAAGTCGTCAATCACACGAACAACAATGGCAGATAAAGTGCTATTGATGCAAAAACCTGATCGGAGCCACTGGTTAATATCATTACCGCGACAAGACCCGAAACTATAGGAAATTATGTATATAATTGATGGAGTATGTAAATCGGCTCAATTTTCTTAATCAAAGTGTAATAACACTCTTAAGAAAGGAAGGTTGATAAGAAAAGTAAATGACGATCTTGAATTCAGCCTTCCCTTGGAGACTAGTAAAAAGTTGTCATGATGATGCCGGTGATTTTGGCATTGATAAAACGGTCTATAGGATACAAGAACTTTTCTGGTTTACTCGAATGCACAACTACGTGAAGTCGTACATTGCTTCGTGTCCGGAATGTTATCTCAATAAAGTACAAGCAGGAAAAACCGAAGGTTGCTTCTTTTATGAACAGGTTGTACCTATAATTTTTAGGGTATTGCCCTAAGTGAGGCCATTTCCTAAGAGTAACAAAGGCAATCTATACATAGTCGCAGTAACGGACCCTTTCAGTAAATTCGCAATGGTTCGAGCCACGAGAGCAACCAACAGCCGACGAGTAGTTACCATATTGAGGGATATTACGTCAATCCGTATTATAAGCGATCGAGGGTCGGCATTTACATTGAAAGATTTCGAGAACTACTGTGCAACGTATGATATTCATCACGTGAAGCTTCTTGTGCGAACTCCACGAGCTAATGGGCAGTTGAGTGTGTTAACCAATAAATATTGTCATATCTACGATATTCGATGACGGATTGTTAAAAAATGGGACGAGCTTCTACTGAGTCTGCAATGGGTACTAAATTCTCAAATCAACTCGGCGATTGGACTCACACCTAATCAGATAGTTTTTGATTTCCGTTTGAGGGATGTAACAGCGAGCCGTATCATCCAAGCACTATAGGACGATATGGGTGACAATAATCTACTGCCGATAAGCGAAACTCGACAGGAAGCTACAAAGCATATTACGACCGAAAAGGAACGATGGAAAATAAGATTCGATGAGAAACATAAGACCCCTGTTTTATACAAAGAACGTGATTTAGTGGTTATACAGAACATACCAATAGCAACCAAGAAGTCCCATAAATTGGAGCCGAAGTATCGAGGGCCATACGAAGTGGCCAAAGTTTTGAAAAACGATCGATCAAAAGCCTGGAGGATGATCAGAAACGAAAATTCATTTCCGTGTTCACGAGTGATGAAATGAAATCCTGGTGCCGACTCAGCCCAGCTTTGGATACCTCCGACTTTAATGACGATGACGAATACCACGAAGATATTGGCCGATTTTTGGCCAGAAGGGCCGAGCTGTCAACTCCAACTTGGGAATCCGTACTTCTGTTCTCCGTCCCACAGTGGACCTCTGGCGACAGCTTTGGGATGCTTAGTCAGTGATCAAAACTTTACCGTTTAGTTGGCAAGTGATTATTATTTTATTCGACAGTTGATCATTAGTAAGCTTCAATACTCTGTTTGTTTCAAATCACTCATGAATCCAGCACTTGCTTCTCGCAAAAAGGTGCCGTTACGCATAACAAGAATAGTTTCTTAAAATCAATAATATCAATTTTCTCCTTACTCCATTCTTACATTCATATTGAGAATACTTACATTTATATTGAAAATTTCTATTCTTAAAACAATCTTTGGAAATGACTTTAAACTATTACGCACACTTTCAGCATAGTTCGGTTTGACAGGTTGTCATGTTCTCTGGACTTCACAAGAAGTGTAAAAATTCATCTATCATTTTTAGAATCCCGCTAAATTGGCTGGAATAATTGCTTTGGGAAAGCGAAAAGTCAGCTAACTAAAGGGTTTTCCAATAAGAGGTGTTATTTTGAATAGCCCGCTATTTCAGTAGATATCACTTTTGAAGCTGTCATTTTTGACACTTGACAAGTATAAACTACGCTATTAATTAAAGTGGAACAATACACGCTTCAACAACGCATTAAAACTACTAAAATTCACTTTAAACATGAGAAAATTTTGCAGAGACGCAATACAGAAATTGGTGGAAACACTTGAGCTGTTGGGACAACTTAGTGATGTGAAGAATAAAACCCGTGCACATCTCTCAAGAACAGCCGAGAATATTGCTGCTGTAACCAAAAGTGTTTAATAAAACCCACGTTTGTCCATTCTTCGTCGTTCTTTGGAATTAAGCATTCCACAAACGTCATTCCATCGTATTTTGCATAAAGATTTGGGTTTTAAGGCCTATAAAGTTCAGTTAAAACTAGAACTCAAGCCGATTGATCGTTCAACAACGTCGTGTCTTTGCTGATTGGGTCCTTGAAATGCATGAAAATGATTCGGAATTCCATCGGAAAATCATCTTGAGTGATAAGGCCCATTTTCATCTCGGTGGCTTCGTCAACAGGCAGAATTGTCGTATCTGGGGCTCAGAAAACCCAAGAGTTATTGTCAAAAAGCCTCTCTATCCTCAACGTGTGACTGTTTAGTGCAGTTAATGAGCCCGCGGAGTCATTGGACCTAACTTTTTCGAAAATGAGGCTAGAGCAACAGTTACGGTGAATGGATTGCGCTATCGAGAGATGATTGATCTGGACAACGTTTAATTTCAACAAGACGGCACTACGTGCCACACAAGCAACAAAACCATTGATCTTTTACGGGAAAAGTTTCCGGACCGTGTTATCTCTCGAAGAGGTGATCATAATTCGCCACTAAGATCTTGTGATTTAACACCTTGCGACTCTTCCTTTGGAGCCACGTGAAAGGAAAGGTCTACGCCAACAACCCAGCGTCGACGTCAAAGATGGAATTAGTGAGGCTACCGAGGACATAGGGCAGCCACTTTGCGATTTGTTTATGGAAAATTTCATGAAAAGGATATGGACCTGTAAGCGTGGTCGTGGTGGTCATTTGCCTGATGTTATTTTTCACTATTAACGGCATACCTTTATAATGAAATAAACATCTGATCATTTACATTAAAATATGGCATTTTTCTTCTAATACCAAAATAACGCCTCTTATTGGAAAACCCTGCATATTCTGCACGTGTAAAAAGACAAAGCAGAGAAATCTGACCCATCGTGTCTATTTTTAATGGCTACCAAATTGTTGATTCAAATGGGGCCATAATTCTCCCGTTATGGAGGAGGAGGAAATATATCACATGTGTTTCAGACTTGATATAAGCGAGGATAAAAACTCGTCGTTATGTTTCCTTCTTATATTGGCAAGCATACATGCATGGTCTAAGCAGCTGAAAAAAAAAAAAATTAACCGACCGTTTGATTTTTCAGTTAAAAGCAAAAAAGAAATTCAACAAAACAAATCTAAACACGACTTGGAAAAACTAAAACAAACCAAAAAAAACTCATCCAAATTCAACCTGCATCCTTTCATACTTTTATGTTGACTAAACTTTATATTCCTTGAAGCTCAAACCCTTTTTTGTTTGGGTCGTCAGAAATCCGCTTTGAGAAGTTTTCCACGATAAAAAATTCTTTTTTCATACCAACCGCTAACGATTTATACTTTTAGAATGTTAGCTTTCATCCGAATGCCTAAAAAACAAACAAAATATGATACACTGGTGGGATTACGCAAAACGGATGTGGTTTGGGAAGGATGCGGTAAGAAGAAAAACATTTGCCATTGGTGTGATATATTACTAAAGCTTTAGGGGCTGTGGGTTGAATAACACGTGTTCTGTAAGTTTTCATAAGCTCTCGAATGATTTATTGGCAGAATGTTCAAAATTATAATACAAATACAATTTTCCTTTCTACTTAATTTGTAAACTAAGAGAAATTCGAAACCAAATGTTGTTCGATAATTTGTGGGAGATGAACGAAAAACTAAGATTAACAGCTGCTGACTTTTTGTAATTATTTTAACAACTTTAAAGAGAATATTTTTCTTACCGTTCAGTATTCGTAATGGTTTCCCAATTATGGAGACATCATTCCATTACCAGTAAGATGGAATCGTGTCTGGTTTTTCTAATAATAGCTACTCAGCCATAAACGTTCGTGCCCATTATGCGGTCTTACTCTTCGAAAGCACAAGTCATTCGTGTAATTAATGACATTTACAGGAAAAGCCAATAAGAAATTTTCCACACCTTTTGCTAACAATGACGTGCAAAAGGAAATTAGGGTTTTCCGAACGAAATGCTATAAGGGACATGAGTCTTCATGACTTTCTGAATTTGATGAGATCCAAATCCTTCAAATGACATCGTGAAAAAAAGTTTGTCAATGATTAGGGAAAAAGGTGTAACAAGCCTTCCATTTTTCAAGGATTTCATGATAGCTGGATAGATGGTAAAAAGAAGCCTTTTCAGCAAATAATCGTATGCTTATTTCCAATCTAAATTTCTTCGGATTCATTCATGACAGCACGATTTTTCAGCGAATTTGAGTTTTCATATGAATTTTGGTAAAGCGATACAATGTAAGTTAACTTACATGACTTCTTTAGATGCATCTTGTAATTAGGTAGCAAAGAATATTTTACTTCAGAGATTATCATTAAAATGCAGTTTTTTCAATATTTTATTAACCGTGTAACTTCTTTCTACGTCATTCTATCATGAAAAACGGATGAGGCATTGAACCTGGCATACTTCACAAGATGAGTTAAAGAGAAGGCTATACTCTTTTCAAGCTACAGACTAAATAATTCAAGGTGACAAACATTAATCAAAGAATGGCGTCCAGTCCAATTGAAGTAGATCGGGATAAAAGGAATAACGAAAAGACACTTGATTGCGTGGAACACAAGGTCGGAGGTTCCAGACAGTGCTTATAAAAGGAGCGAAGAAAGCCGCTAAGAAACTCCTTCAAAAAGTAATAGAAAGTAAAGTTCGCATGGACACCCAACGAGAAAAAAGACCCGATGCAAAACAAGAGAGATAGGAGCCTCGACAAAGCCCCCGGTAGCAGGCACTGCTCGTTAAACTCCCAGATGGCCGATCCTACGTAGAAGTGCTGCGGGATATCAGGGAAAATTTAAGGCTCGAAGAAACCAACACTGCCATAAAAGCATTACAACCAATGCGGTCGGGCGACATACTGATCAAATTTAGAGCAGAGGCCAAAAACAAAAAAAGCATTCTGCAACGCAGCAAAGAAAGTCCTCGGCAAAAGCGCAACCATAGCCTCGCTCGAGCCAACAGCAACGATCAAAAGCGAGTTCCCTAGCGTGGGTAGGACTGAAGCAAGACTGACACCAGAAAACTATAGGAGACAACGCATGGCCATCATTGACGACCGTAAAAGACGCCGAAAAATTTCTGAATAGCGGTAAATTAAAAATACGATGGGTCGTCTGCAGGAAACAGTGAAGAGCAGTGCCTCTTCAATATTTCAAATGCCTTGGCTTTGGTCCCCCCACATAATTATGCAAAGGGCTCGATAGGGGTTCCCTATTGAAAAGTATCTAAAGAGCATCCACACCAGATACAGTTTAGATGTTAGCTAAAAGACTTAATTATTGTAAAGTCTTTTAGTCCTTATGGAATTGGGATGGAAATGGAAATAATAACACTGTCGTGGTTTTTGTTGAACTGGGCTCTATTATTATTCTTATTCGCTTTTATACTTTATAAAATATGCTTACATCTGAAATACATAAAATTTCTTTCCGTTAATGTTAGCATTTTACATGTCGCTTAATGCTGCACTTGAATTATTGATTAGGTTATTGACAGTAAGCGTCATGTAAAAATGCTTATGCGCAATATGCAAAAAATGGGACTACTGTGCAAGGTGATTGTCCAAACAATCATTCCGATGATATTCAATTCCTATGTCTGCAATTGTTCCTGCACGCGCAATCGTAAATTCATTTTTTACCTATCTCATAGAATAACTCTAAATGTAATTGGATCATTGATTTCCTGTTTTTTCATATTTTCTTTACACGCGCGAATCAATTATCGAAATTTGCGGATCATTTTTGCTGACCACAAAGCGCGTGCAGTAAAAGTTCATAAGAAATATATGACAAATAATTTGCTTTGTAAAGCAAAAATATTCTACTTAAAAATCATGAAAATTGTCATTTTATGATTATTAAAGTTGTTATCAGAAGAAGCAGTTGTGCTTATTAGAAAGGTAACATTTTTTGGTGACCCCAGACTAAACTTTTGATCATTTAGATATGGAGAAGCTGCTGTTGGACCAATCATCTGCTGGAAAAATTCTTGAACGGATGCTGGTGAATTTCTACAAGGATTCGAAATCAAGGAAGACTGTGCGATACTTCGAGATCCGAATGAACAAATTAAACACGGAGTGGGATAAATTCTTCAAGCGAGATGCAGAATTGCAAAGTTTTCGTTCAAGGCAAGCAGATCATCAATATTTTGAGGAAGATTTCTTTGGCCAAGTCCGAGACGTGTATGAGGAGCTCAAAGGTGAGCTGGAGGATGGTCTTGAGGAAGCAAAGGTAGTCAACAGTTCCGCTGTTGGCCATGATTCAACCACATCTTTGCCCCCCGGAGGAGATTCACAAGAGGTCCATAAAAGGCTCATCATTCAGGAGTCTTTAATATCATCACTGGAAAGGGTGATGGCTACTGTCTCAAAGGTTTCGAAGGATCTTCCTGCCCGCTCTCACAAATTCTACCAACAGCATCTCTCGAGTATGCGTTGTTATTGGACATCAATAACAAGCAATCATCACGCATTGGTTGCTGAAAACACACACTATGACGCCTCGCGGTTCAGCACGCTGGAAGACAACTACAATGCAACGGTTGTTAAGCTTATGGAGTTGGACATGCAGAACATACAGCCATCAAGTACGGAGGCAAGGCAAGGGTCAGCAGCAATAAGGTTGCCCAAGGTTGTTATACCAACTTTCGATGGCAATTATATCAAGTGGCCTTCGTTTGCAGAGCTCTTCACACAACTAGTGGACAGTCAGAATCTTCCAAGTGTGCAGAAAATGTTCTATATGAAGGCCAACCTTGCTGGCGAAGCTGGTAGATTGATCCAACATCTTCAACCTTCCGAGCAAAATTATGCCACAGCATGGCAAATTCTTAGGACACGCTATGACAATCAACGGATGATAGTAGTTGCATGTTAAATGTACCTGTGGCTGCTCGAGACTCTGGTGCCTCTCTCAAACGACTTCATGACACAGTGAATGAGACACTGCTGGGTATCAGGAATCTTGGAATTGATACAAGCAGTTGGGATCCATTAATTGTCCACATGTGTCTTCAGAAGGTGGACAAAGAAACCCATCTGCTATTCGAGCAGTCACTTTCCGATCCTCGGAAAGTTCAACCACTTTCTACATTACTGACTTTCATCGAATCAAGATTCCAGATGTAGGAGGGTCTAGGGGATTCTGCGATGAAACCTAAAGGTGACAAAAGGCCCGCCACTCTTTTAACCGCAAAGGAGAAACAACTGTGCCAACTCTGCAAAAAGAAATGCAAGAATCTACGGCAATGCCAGGAATTTTTGCAAATTACCATAAAAGACAGGTTCAGCACGGTCAAAAGACTACAATGTTGCATCAACTGTCTTCAGAAAGGGCATACACGTAAGGATTGCAGCTCTGGATCATGTATGAAATGTAACAACCGACATCATACATTGATTCACTTTGAAACTGAGCCAGTGACACCTACCATAGCAAACGAAATCAGCATGAGTCATTCAGCCTCAAGCCAACAAAAAGTGCAACACTATGTATTCCTTGGCACTGCATCCATTAAAATCAAGGACAAGAACGGGCAATTCATTATTTGCAGAGCAATTCTAGACTCAGGATCGCAGCTGAATTTTATCTCTGAGCGCCTTTTTAAACAACTTGGATTTCGACGAGTTGATAAACCTATTGATATCTGTGGAATAAGAAGTTCAAAACTGCACAGTAAAGGGAGAATGAGTCTTACTATCCAATCCCAAGTGAGCAACTTCTCTACTGCACTTGAATTTATAATATTGCCAGAAATAACTTCATACCAACCGGACCAGATTTGCAGCACGAATTCATGGCCCATCCCAGCAAACATACATCCAGCCGATCTCGACTTTAATACTTCCAAAAGGATTGACATTTTAATAGGTGCCGAGATTTACGCCGACTTGATGTCTTCAGAGAAGATAAAACTTTCCGCTAATCTCCCTACGCTACAGAATTCCGTTCTCGGTTGGATCGTTTTAGGAAAATTAAAAACAACACAGCTCCCACTCTAAACTGTTTGCAATATTGCCTCCAGCTCCATTGAAGAACAATTGAAACGCTTTTGGGAGTTGGAAGAAGTCGAAACCAAAACGTCGCCCATGTCAGACGCAGAGAGCAAATGTGAAGACCACTTTCTGAAGACTATTCGAAAAGGCTCAGAGGGAAAATTTGAGGTCAAACTTCCATTTTCTGACTCACCTGATTCTCTTGGGGAATCGAAACAAGTCGCAATAAGACGATTATTAAGCCAAGAGCGCCGTTTGGAACGTCATCCCGAGCTTAAGCGTCAATATCAAGACTTCATGGACGAGTTGATTGCACTAAAGCACTTGGAACAAATTGATCCAGCCAGGATTCCAAGGGTACATTACTTTCTGCCCCACCATTGTGTGCTGAAACCTACTAGCACAACGACAAAGTTACGTGTCGTTTTCGACGGCTCGTGTAAAACGTCAAGCAATGTATCCCTTAACAATTTGCTTCTTGTGGGACCAGTGGTTCAAGATGAATTATTTGACATACTCATTCGCTTCAGGATTCACCGATATGTTTTTCGGCAGACATAGAAAAAATGTATCGGCAAATTTTAGTCGCTGATGAAGACAGAAATTTCCAGTTGGTATTATGGAGAGATAATTCCACCGAAGCAATCAAATATTACAGATTACGAACAGTAACCTACGGTACCGCTTGTGCACCGTATTTAGCTACCGAAACGCTACAGTATTTGGCTGAAACAAAGCAGAGAGATTACCCACTGGGAGCTAGTGTTGCTTTAAAGGATTTCTACGTTGACGACATTTTATCTGGATCTAACAATTTAAAGGAAGCCGTGCGTATTCAATCCGAGCTGAGGACCATGCTTCTCGAAGGCGGATTTTCGTTGCGCAAATGGTGTGCTAACTATCCTAAACTACTTCAGCATATCCCAAAAGCAGATTTGGAAACTATGACCACGTCAAATACAAAAGAGGACTACTACACTAGATCACTTGGTATAATTTGGCATCCCCATACCGACACTTATGGCATCCAGGTAGATCTCCCAGCAGTGGATAAAGTCACAAAACGTAGCGTCCTTAGTGATCTTATGCGCATCTATGACCCTTTAGGTCTCGTCAACCCTATCGTTTCAAAAGGAAAAATCTTCATCCAAGAGTTGTGGCAGCTCAAACTTGATTGGAATAATCCAATTCCGGAATCGTTATCAGCAAGGTGGTGTAATTTCCGTGAAGAGCTGCAAGTATTAAATTCACTCATTATTCCACGACGTGCAATGTCAGGCGATACCTCCAATATCGAACTACATGCGTTTTCAGATGCAAGTGAAGGTGCATTTGGAACAGCAGTTTATGCACGCTCAACCAACTCAAATGGAGAGTATGTAACGAATCTTCTGTGTGCTCGGTCAAGAGTAGCTCCACTGAAACAAACAACAGTTCCTAGATTAGAGCTTTGTGCTGCTCATCTGATGGTAAAACTTGTGGTCAAAGTGCAAAAGGCTTTGTGTGCACCAGTCAAAAACGTTTTTTACTAGACCGACCCAACCATAGTTCTGTCATGGATAAGAGGATCGTCATCAATGTTAAAATGGTTTGTGGCTAATAGAGTGGCGTTCATCCAGGAAAATACCAAACTAAGTCAATGGAGGCACATTCCGACGAAGGAAAACCCTGCAGACATTCTCTCTAGAGGTGCCACCCCCGTTGATTTTGTCAACTGTAGCATTTGGTTTAGAGGACCAACATTTTTGGAGCTCTCAAACAACGAATGGCCAAAGCCCCCAGTCAAATACTTGGAAACAGACGAAGAACGGAAACCCATGGCTTTGATATCAATACAACCACATTCACCAATTATAAGCGGCATCAACCATCGAAATTCATTCAGATTTCTTCAGCGTACAGCTGCCTACATTCATCGCTTCAAGCACAATCTGAAATCAAAAGATGACACCTTAATTGGACCACTAACTCCAGCGGAGCTTCACAACGCTTTACACTATATTGTCTATGAAATCCAACATATCGCCTTTATGGATGAAATAAAACATTTGGCAAACCATCCGATGTTGCCAACCGGACATTCTCTCAGTTCGCTCAAGCCTTTTGTGGACAGCAAAGGATTACTTCGAGTAGGAGGACAAATCAAGCTATCTGAATCAATATATGAAGCAAAACATCAACTCTTACTGCCACATTCAAACGAGATTGTGAATCTATTGATTCAACATGTTCATGAAAGGAATCTTCATGCCGGTCCCCAAGCGCTGCTTCGAATACTTCGGCAAGAATTTTGGCCATTACGTGGAAGAACTTTGGCACAAAAGATTGTTCATAAATGTATGCGGTGTTGCAGAGCAAGGCCAAGATTGTACTCCCAAATTACGGGGAACCTCCCACGAGAAAGAGTTCAAGCAACTCGTCCATTTTCTAACGTTGGTGTTGATTTCTGTGGCCCAATTCAAATTCACTACTGTATTAGAGGAAAAAGGCCCACAAAGGCATACATTGCCGTTTTTGTTTGTTTCTGTACAAAAGCTGTTCATCTGGAACTTGTGTCGGATCTCACAAAAGACGCATTCATTGGCGCTTTAAAACGATTCCTTGCTCGGAGAGGCCGTCTGACGAAGATATATTGTGACAATGCCACAAACTTTGTAGGAGCCAAAAACGAGCTTGGGGAGGTACAAGAACTATTTCTAAACAAACAAAATCAAAATGAGCTTCAACAGTACTGCTCAGAAGAACGAATAGAATGGCTTTTCATCCCTCCCAGATCACCTCATTTCGGAGGACTCTGAGAAGCCGCTGTAAAGTCTGCAAAGTACTATATCAAAAGAGTGATTGCTGGAGCTTCACTTACATATGAAGAACTGCACACAGTAATAACAGAGATCGAACCGGTTCTGAATTCTAGGCCACTTACTCCTCTCTCTAATAATCCAAACGATCTGCAAGCGCTAACACCGGGTCATTTTTTGATTGGTGAACCACTCAACGCATTGCCAATTCCAAGTTCTTCAGAAACCAACATCAAGCTACTACAAAGATGGAAGCTAGTCCAAGCCTGCCAATTGGAATTTTGGAAACGTTGGTCTAAAGAATACCAACAAGAGTTACAGACCAAAAGCATGTGGAAGACGTCGACAGCAAAAATTTCTTTGGGGACATTAGTCCTCTTAAAAGAAGACAACGTACCCCTCTCAAATGGGCCATTGGCAGGATCATCAAACTTTATGAAGGATTAGATGGACTTACTAGAGTAGTTGATGTCAAAACCGGAAGAGGAGTACTCAAAAGAGCAGTTCATAACTTATGTCCTTTGCCAGTTGACACAACTGAAGTAGACCTGACGAAAAAATCCCCTGAAGGCTCAACTGAAAATAGGATCGACTACACAGTCACAATACCATGAGATTTGAAGGAGGACGTTGAGAAGCCGAAAAGGGATTCGGTCATAAATTCCCTGAAGGCTCAATTGAAAATAGGATCGATTACACAGTCACAATACCATCAGATTTGAAGGATTCAAGCACATCAAATGTAACCAATAACCATTTAAAATCGTCTGAAATCTCATTAACTGTTACTGCTAGCCAGAACGATGGACGTACGTTGCTCGTAAAATTCACTAAAATGGTGAAACAAGTTGGGTAAACAGACCTACGCTCATGTCAGAAGGGTTTTGTAATCAATTTACAAAATGCAGTCACCAGATCGAATTAAATCAAGAAACATGTCAAAGACGATTTATTGGAGAAGATATGAAAAACGAAGATCATACTATTATTAACAAAGTTGAACAAATTTCGACTTCTGAGGTTTTTGGTATTGTTATACTCATAAATATCTCCCTTGATAATTATTTCGGAAGTCCATTCGCGAGGGAGGAAACACAATTTGTTCGAATCCTAGAATGGTTACAAAGCCCTTTTGCTAGGAGCTCTCTCCCGCTTCCTTGACTTGTTTCACTTATGAGCATTAATTGTAGGTACTCGTTTTCAGTCATTCATTAAATTGAATCAAGCGTTCAAAGCATGCACCTTAAACGTTGAAGTTGGGAAAAAATAACTCAAAATTATCCAATCTTCGCATTTAAAACAGCCACTATTTTGTTTTACGATTACTGATACCACTAGCTGAACTGATTTTCAAAGTTATTCATGACACCTATCATTCCTGAAATTTTCATGCAAATTCTAGCAAAACTGTAGTGTCTGAGTCGGTAAAAAGCGCATGTTGTTCCATAGCCATATGTTGCCATAGTAATAAATGCAGCGCATATTGTTTCGTAGCAATACAGGAAAATTCAAACCACTATAACTTCGCAAAATATTATTCAATCATTATGAAACTTTCAGGATAGATCAATCTCATAAACAGTCATCTGTGTACTGATTTTCATAGAATTTAAGGGTACGGTTAAGATTTTATTCAAGAAAACATAAAATCGATAAATCATACTATTACTAACAAAGTTGAGTGAACTGCGACTTCTCACGTATTTGTTGTTATTGTACTCACCAAGGCCTACATGCCTGATTTTTTTCAGATTCTTCGGATCACAGATGTCCAATCGCGAGGGGGGGGGGACACAAATTTTTCGTGTATTTCCCCTCCCTGTGCGCCCCTCGAAGCAAACTTTGCCAAACTAAGACCTGTTTAGAAAAGTTCTCATCAAGACCTTTCATTTGATACCCATATCGGCTACTTTCAATGAAATTTTTTTTCGGGGGGTCACTCCCCTATAACGGGAGACCCCCCTTAAATACCTTATAAAATTTTTTTATTGTTGAAGTTTGAAGAGAACACCACTTTACACCTACATACAAAATTTGATGTTTCTAGCTTAAGTAGTTTCCGAGAAAAACTGCTGTGACACACGGACGGACGGACGGACGGACAGACAGACGGACAGATAGGATGCGATTTTAGTAGGGTTTTGTAAAATTATTTTACAAAACCCTTAAAACGAAGCAAACATCGAATTTTCCCCATAAATTCTAACTGCCCATCCCTTCATTTTCGCTGCAGTGACCTGGAGAATTCACACGAGAGTAAAGACTCCCAACCGTCTCAAAATACCACAGTACAAACGAAGCACGTTCAATCCAAAAGGACACGATTGCCACCAACGATACGAACGCCAAAGATCGCGAAACTCGCCTTAGTGCTATTAATATTATGCGTACCAAGCATCAAAACAACAACTCAGCCAATCAACGAGACTATCGTGATCAGACCATTTACCAAGGAGACGCCGGTATATTTTGAGGGTATCGGTAAGGTCTCAATGGTAACGGACAATTGGAACATCATAGCATATTACAATATGACCGAATATTGGAAGGATATGCAAAACCTGCGAAACAACCACAAACGCCTGGAGGAACTCTGCGAGCAGCCTGAAACCGACAACCAAGGACGATGTAAGCTCCTCTTAGCACAATTTCAATCCCAGCTAAGCACCATACAGGCAAATAATAACTTGCTGCTTGAGAGAAGCTCTGAAATCCGGAAGAAGCGATCGCCTTTTGATTTTATTGGAACCATGAGCAACAAGTTATTCGGAATATTTGACCAGGGCTACGCAGAAGAAATGGCAACAACTATTGACAAAATTAATTTAAATGAAAACAACATTATAGAGCTGATTAAAAATCAAACATCCGTCATAGATTCCACCCTAAATCTCCTAGACCAAGACATAACCTTTATAAAGGAACAGACGAAATCCATCGAAACTTATCTAGAACACTTCCGCTTAAATATTAATAAAACCAGCCATATTCTGGAGAACCAAGGTCTCATACAAGCTTTCAACACGTTATCCATCCACTTCACTCTGCTGCTTATGGCATATCAACGCATCCAAACAGCATTAATTGGTGTCACTATAGATAGTCACAACGGAAAAATGAACCCTATCATCCTGCGGCCAGACCAGCTACAAAACGAACTAAGATTCATCCGAGAAAATATACCAGCCTCCTTAATCGTACCGAATCAATCTGGGTATATTTCACTGCTAAAACTATACTCAATTATGACTGTTCAGTCAATAATCATGAAGGATAAGGCTATTTTCAAAATAAACATACCCTTGCTAAACGTAAAGGTGTTCCAGCTATTCAAAGTTATTCCTATTACTTTTAAACTAAGGGAACAGTTTGCTTGCATTGTTACAAATACTACATTTTTAGCTGTGTCACTACACAAGGATCAATACAGCGTCATGTCCGAAGCCGAAATTAGTTGATGCCTATTAACAAGTGAAGATAAATACCTGTGCAATAAAAAACATCAAATATTCAACCGAGATACCGGACCAGCTCAATGCGAACTTAAATTATTAAACCAAGTGCATACACTACCCCAAGTTTGCAAACTCAAGATCATTCCCAGCTCCTCAAATACGTGGATTCAACTTCACAACAAGAATACATGGATCTACAATCTGCAAGAAGAAACGTCTATAAACATAGTTTGTGGTGACAACAGTTATCACACCATCCTAACTGGATCTGTTTCTCTGAGGTTTAAGGCCAGCTGCAACATAAGACAAGGCTCGTTCACGATCAAGGTCCACCATCAATTTACTAATCGGATCGACCTTTCTTACCTAGCATCAGTTACCTTAAA
Organism: Odontomyia ornata; assembly: GCA_963969285.1. Classification (NCBI taxonomy): domain Eukaryota; kingdom Metazoa; phylum Arthropoda; class Insecta; order Diptera; family Stratiomyidae; genus Odontomyia; species Odontomyia ornata. The sequence goes on along the minus strand of OZ017739.1, from coordinate 82,909,063 downwards.
CTCCACCATCATTTTGGAGCACTTAGAACCTCAAGAAAACTTCCACTGTATGAAGATAGCAAAGAATTCCGATGACATTGTTCAGCTTAAAACCACTCTCCTGCAAATCAAACAACAAAGCTCTCTTCCTCATCACGTTGACTCCACAATCTACCATGTCTCAGCAGGATATTTGGCATTGGTCATCATCTTCGGCTTGACAGTCATTTACTTCACCACAAGATGCTACAAAACACGAATATCACCAGGACCAGAAGCACCAGTAAGGAAACCACAACCCTTCCCAAGGACCATCGACTTTCGACTTCAAACACGCCGGAATACACTGTCTTGAAACCTCAGCGCTTTCAACGGGCGGGAGTATGTCCAAACAATCATTTTTCGTCATCAAATATTGTTGCTTACATTAAAATTATTCCGATGATATTCAATTCCTATGTCTGCAATTGTTCCTGCACGCGCAATCGTAACTTCATTTTTTACCTATCTCATAGAATAACTCTAAATGTAATTGGAACATTGATTTCCTGTTTTTGCATATTTTCTTTACACACACGAATCAATTATCGAAATTCACGGATCATTTTTGCTGACCACAAAGCGCGTGCAGTAAAAGTTCATAAGAAATATATGACAAATAATTTGCTTTGTAAAGCAAAAATATTCTACTTAAAAATCATGAAAATTGTCATTTCATGATTATTATAGTTGTTATCAGAAGAAGCAGTTGTGCTTATTAGAAAGGTAACAGTGATCATTGAATACAAATTTAAGACAAGTGAATGATCTAGAGTTGAATTATCTTTAAGCAATGGAAAACTATTAATTACGTATGTAGTTAGATTATTAATGTTAAAGAGTTTAACTAATTGGGGGGCTGGAAATAACATGATGGAATTGTTCTGCTAGCGATAGCTCTTAGTAGTTCGGCTAGTAACAATGCTCCACTTGGTTCTTATGTCGGAAGCGTTAGTTTTGCTTTAAGGAGTGTCACTTTTGTCTTTGCACAAATAAGTGTCGTCGTGATTTTTCCAGGAGAGTCTGTTATTTTGCAGTAAACTAATGCAGCGTAGGCGGCTTCCGAAACATCGCAAAACCCATGCAATTGTATTGCATGCTGACTTTTATAGTGAATCCAGCGTGGCATTCTAACCAATTCTATAATTGCCAGCTGATTTTGTAACTGCTTCCATTCAGCTATAATCTCATTGGATGGATTTTCATCCCAATCGACCCCAGACTGCCAGACTTTTTGGTGCCAACCATTGAAGTGGATCGTATAATGTCGCTATGTTGGAAAGCAAATGCCGTTTAGTGGTTTTTGCTGTGTCATCAAAGTCGGGAATTTTGAACTGAAACTCGTCCTTAGCTAGATTCCAGTTTATCCCTAGCGTTTTTATAGTAGAGTCTTCAGTAAGTTCATGGAGTCCGACTTCTCTGAAGTTTTTGGGAGTACCTTCAAGCAGATGTTGATTATTGCTAGTCCATTTGCGTAAGATGAACCCATTCTTTTGTAAAAGGTTACTTATATCTTTCTGGAGAATTTTTGCTCCACTCAAAGTATCAGCTCCACTTAGCATGTCGTCAATATAAAAATCTTCCCTCAGTATTCGCGAGGCAAGTGGAAAATTGCTTCTTTTATCCGTGACTAACTGGAAAAGAGTCATTACTGCCAGAAATGTCACTACAACAGTGCCGTAGGTAATGGTTTTTAACTGATACTCTTCTATAGGACAAGATCTTCTAGGTCTCCATAGAATTCTTTGATAGTCTCTACAGCCTTTTGCCATATTCACATGGCGAAACATCTTTTCAATATCAGCTATGTATAAATACTTATGCTTCCTCCATCCAAGCATGATTTGTACTTGGTCTTGCTGTAGTTTAGGACCGATGTATTGTTTTTAATTCAAACTTGGACCATACAGCGTTTTTGCGGAAGCATCAGAAACCACTCGAACGTTTGTTGTGGTGCTGCTTTCCTTTACTACTGGATGATGTGGAAGGTAGTAAACGAGTCGTTCATCACCAATGTAAGGTGTCACCTTCCCCATATGGCCTACGTCCAGATATTCCTGAAGAAATTCATGGTGTGCCTTTCTCAGGTCTTCGTTTTTACTCAAACGCTTCCTGACCTGTTTAAAACAAATGAGCGCTCTGTTTCCTGACTCCCCAAGTGCTTGAATTGGAGCTTCGTTTTTGAAGAACAGCGGGACGGTGTATTTACCACTGGCATCTCTTGTGGTTGTGGCTTCATAGACGATTTCACAATTCTGCTATGATATAGAGATTTCACCATCTCTGGCATCCATTTCGAAGCACTTTTGTATGGACGTGTGGAATTCAGCCATAGAGATATTAGGTGATATCCGTATGTCTAGCCGATTAGACTGCTCGTTCAGAATTTTGCCAGATAAAATCCGTCCCAGTTTGGTTTTTTGCGCTAAAAGAATTTCCTTTCTTTATTTTACCTTTGATTATTTCTTCAAGCACATCTGCACCAAGTATCATGTCTATAGAGCTTGATATATTGAATTGTGGATCTGCGAGCTGCAGACCTTGCGTCTACTTCGGCTAAACAGCATGTGTTTGTTCGTCTGACATCATGGTCAGAAGTGAGGGCACAATAAATGCCTCTTTTGAAAGTTTAAAGGTGGATGCGAATCTTGGTGATATATTGATGGTAATTTTTTCGGATTGTTGCAGCTTTCATACCACCAATACCTGTTATGGTAGCAAGTACATTTTTGGAGGGTATACATAGCTTTTTTGCTGCCTTGGCTGAGATAAATGATGTTTGAAAACCTGGATCTTTTAATGTTCGCGAGGATAATATTCTCCAGAATATGATGTTGCATTTATTAATGCTGTGCCTAACATCACATTGAGCTGCATGGAATGCGGGTTGTTTCGCTTTTAGTAGCCAAGTTAGCTTTAATTGTGTTATCCATGTGCAAGAGTGTATGGCTTACTTTTGTATTTAGTTCCACTGCTGCGGGCCAGACAGTTTTTGCACAATTTTTTGTCTATCACAAATTGGAGCCGATCTGCAGGTGATGAGCTTTTAAATTTTTCGCAATGATATACAATGTGAGTTCCTTGACGATATGCACAATTTGATTTTGTAGTCACTAGTGCTTTCTTTTTCAACGGCTGAGCTGAATTTGGCTGGGTCTTAATGATAGATAGGAGCTGATATCGTGGCATCAGGAATTCGCAGAACTTCTGAATTGATGGAAACTCTTTGCCGTTATCTAGTCTTTTCTCAATCATACGCAACGTTTTATTGTCAAATTATTTGATCGCATATTGTACGATGACCGGGTGCCAATGTTGGGTCTCATAGCCCATGCTTTTAAACCCTGCCATACAATTTCGAATTCTGTTGTATAAATCGATTACAATTCGATATTCCATCTTCTTAACATCAAGGATTGAATCAATTTATATTGTTGCCATTCTATTGTTGCAAAATCTATCTTCCAACATATAAAGCGCAGTTTCGTAATTATTTGCATCTAATTGCAAATGGCCTACTGCCTCCTTATCTTCTCCTTGAAGGTAACCCAGCAAATATTGCATCTTCTGAATGGATCCCAATGAGGGATTGCAGTGGATAACTGCTTTAAAAAGCTCGTAAAAACGTTGCCAATCCTTACTATCTCCGTTGAAAGTTGGTATTTGGATTGGTGGAAGCTTTGGCAGCTCGGAGTGGAATCCACCGTTTAGTGGTTGCATATCATGTTTTAAAACTGGGTTGAACATTTGTACGCCAGCGTTTCTTAGTTGAAATGCTTGATGTTCTTGAGTCACAAGTTTGGATCTTATCTGTTCTTTTCCTTGTTGGAAAAGCGACTTCATTGCATCAAGTTTAAACTTTGCAGCTTCAAACAGGCCGTTTGTAAAATATGGCTCTTCTGAAGATAGATTTTCCATATGTAGCTTGTGGTTTGCATGCAAGTTCCGAAATATTTCGTCCAAGTCGGATATCTCCTTTTCGAAATGTTCTGTTGTTTTCCTTGTTACGCAATCCTTCCTAAAGTTTCGCTCCATAGTCTCCATTTGCGTGACTAGCGTTTGCTGGTCTTCTGAAATTCGCGATGTATCCATTATCGAATTTTTACGCGCACTTATGTAAAAAGTATAGACTTTGGAGACTGGAAATCACTTGGATAGGAAAATGATTTGAACAAGGAAAGGCTCGACGGACCAATGAAAAGTACCAAAAGAGCATCCACACCAGATGCAGTTTAGATGTAAGCTAAAAGACTTAATTGTTGTAAAGTCTTTTAGCACTTAGTAAATTGGGATGGAAATGGAAATAATAACACTTTCGTGGTTCTTGTTGAACTGGGCTCTATTATTATTCTTATTCATTTTTATACTTTATAAAATATGCTTACATCTATAATACATAGAATTTCTTTCCGTTAATGCCAGCATTTTACATGTAGCTTAATGCTGCACGTGAATTATAGATTAGATTATTGGCATTAAGCGTCATGTGAAAATGCTTATGCGCAATATGCGAAAAATGGGACTACTGTGCAAAGTGATCATTGAATACAAATTTACAATAAGTGACTGATTTAGAGTTGAATGATCTTTAAGGAATGGAAAATTCTTAATTACAAATGCGGCGAAATGGGACACAAAAGAAAAGAGTTTACTTAGTAGGCACACTGCATTCTTTGCAAGGATGCTGAAGCAAGACCTGATCTTGGGTACGTTTTGGGATCAGAAAAATGCCGGGTTTTCTAGGAAGCCCTAGCCAAGGCAAAATCAGAACTTCGATGACTCGTATCCTGCAGCTAAGCCTATACCGCAGCTCAGCCGTCCACCATCTGCTTGAACAGTTTGCGAGGAACATGAAAGCCGACATTTTGCTGTTGAGTGAGCAACACCATGATAAAAGTTCTGCATCATGGTATCCTGATTAAACTGGTACTGCCGCTATCTGCGTTCAGAACAGTGGTTCTCAGGTGAAGAGTTGTGGACGGGGAGATAATTTTGTGTAGATGTAACGCCGAACAAACCGATATCATCTTTCCAAGCCGAGATTAATACTGTTACATGTACAAATAATTACATGTACAAATAATTCTGTGAGCTGCTGTCGCAATTGTTTTCATAATCATTAAGAACGTCAACAAATGAATTTACTCGAACCCACGAGAACCCAACAAGCATGATCAACATCTGCAAGTGACGTCACTCCATTCATTAATTTGCTCGAATCTACCAGGTACCTCTCGGTAGAACATTCGCCAATGTACGAGAAATGGGTGAATAGGTAGAGACCCTATATAAAGGCGAGCTGAATGAATGGAGGGATCATTCATTACAACCGCGATAGAAAACTGCGATATAGTGGAACGCGAAGTAAAGACGATTGATTGTTTGAGTGCGAAGTGATTTTAAGTGGACAGTTGAATGACAAATTTATAGACTTAGTGAAAATTAAAATTATGAAATACTAAAATAAGTAATTGTGCATTTTTGTGATTAATTGAATAAACTCTTTTAAGTTAATTTAAAACACATTGCGTTTTCACTTCCCCGGAACATTAAAAATATTGGCCGCGAACCGAAAACACGCGACAGTGGTGTCGAGAAGTGAGATTAAAATTTTGGAAGTGAAAACGTTTAAACAATTTTAAAGTGCACAATTGTGAAAGTTAACGTGGAAAAATAGCCGAAACAATAAAAATGCCAGGAAATTTACATCTAAAAATTAATCAATTGAGCATATCGGAGCTCAAAGAGGAGTTGGAACAACGAAATCTGGCTACATAAGGTACAAAGGCTATACTGATTGCACGCTTGCGTGATGCGATCGAGTCGGAAGGCGTGAATCTGGATTCGGATGAGCTCTCAGCTGCAGAAAGAGGCGCAGAAGGTGGTGAAGCCGAAACACCAAAACCAAAGGAACCAGAAAATGCGCTGATGCAAATGTTGATGCTGATGCAGCAAGAGCAGCGATAACAGTCATCCAATTTAACTGTGAAGCTAAATGAACAATCAGCGAAGCTAAGTGAACAATCAGCGAAGCTAAGTGAACAATCAGCGCAGCTAAACCAACAAGCGTTCGAAATCAAGGCAGACATCGCACAGAGGCTGGAAAAACAGTCAACCGAAATAAAAGCGGAGCTCAGTAGTCTCAACAGCCAAATTAAATGCGTCGAGGAGAAGGTATACCAGGTCGAGGAGAGAATCAACCTTGAGATCAGCCAGGTCAACCATGAGATGGAAAAAGTGAAAAAGGGCTTGGAAGCAGCGAAGGCAGTAGTAACTGCCTCACCAGCCCCAATTATAACCGCAGCGCAAAGCTCATCTAGAAATTTGCAAGCACCAATATTTGATGGGCAAACGGTCTGGACTATTTACAAGACCCAGTTCGAAGCAGCCGCTCACATAAATCACTGGAATGAGCAGGAACGAGCAACTACATTGATTCTTGCTCTAAGAGGCCCAGCTGCCGAGCTGTTGCAGACGATCCCCGTTAAATTGCACTCAAACCCGAATGCTATAATGAATGCGCTCGACATGCGTTATGGAGACGATCATCTGAAGCAGATTTATCGGTCACAGCTAAAGCATCGAATGCAGAAGTCTGGCGAAACCCTACACCAGCTAGCCCAAGACATTGAGCGACTGGCACTTTTGGCTTATCCAGCTTATGACCCAGAACATCGAGATGATGCAGCGACAGAAGCATTCATCAGCGTACTAAAGGACCCGGAATTGCAACAAGCCGTGCGTTTAGCTCAAAAGCAAACGGTTAAGGACACACTGGCTTATAGTCTGAACTTTGAGGCAGCGAAAAATGTGACTCGTACCACTGCCCGGGTTCGTGAAGTAGTGACAGACGAGTGCAGGTGTGAACGCGTGGAAATTGAGCGAGATCCGCATGTAAATGGTGCGCCTAGATGCTGGAATTACGGAGAGAAGGGGCACCTGCAAAGAGACTGCAAGAAGCGAAGAAAACCGAGCTATTGTCCAGGGTGTGCAGCTAGGAGGAGATCCAGACCGAGTCAGGAGCCCAGAATGGAAGCCCTTCAAACAGAGGGGTCGGGAAACATGTAAGAGCCAACTTCGTGGGACAGAGGTTGGCTAGGAGGATTGACGTCCCCAGCACCACCATCATCGTGTCAAGACTACATCGTGAAGAAGCGGACTTATGCCTTCCGGGTCAAGTTGATGGAGAACACTGCACCATAACAATCGACACTGGTGCAACCCGATCGATTATCCGACCAGACCTAGTTAGACAGCAACAACTTCACAAGTGAAGAATTTTCTCACTACGGACAGCTACGGGAGAAACTGCACCTGTTCATGGAGAGGTCAACTTCCGGATACAGTTGGGAGACCTTGTGTTCCGACATAATTTTCTGGTCGCAAACATTATGGATGACTGCATTCTCGGAATGGATTTTCTGCGACCACATGGAATCACGTTGGATTTGGGCAAACGTGTATTGAAATGGCAGAATGTCGAAGTACTGATGGAGGATCCCAGCGTCCAAATCCCCAAGATGAATCTAGTGGTATGTACTGACACTGATGTACCGAATTCTTCCGAAAGCATTGTATGGGCCAAGCTTGATGGTGATTCTGGAGACCACCGATCTTATCTGATAGAGCCAACGAAGACGTCCGCATTACGCAGTTTGATTGTAGGATGATGCCTTGTAAGATCTTTAAGGAACGGAAATGTGCCGGTTAGAGTCCTTAACACCGCAGACTCAACCACGAGCATCAAAGCGGGAGAAGTCATCGGCAGCTGCCAGCCTGTTTCCACCATCACCTCTTTGGAAGCTACTCATGACCATCATTGGAGTAGGAGGCAAGACACAGACAAAGCCCGGGAGTCCACGTCTGCAATATTGAAGCAAGTCAAATTGCCAGTGCAGCTATTCAAACGAGCCTCTGATCTGGTCACCAAGTACAGTGACATCTTCTCAACAAGCACGGATGACCAAGGCCGAACGAGTATGGTAACTCACGTCATAGATACACAGGGAGCCAAGCCGATTCGACAAGCACCGAGACGTCTCCCTATAGCCAAACAAGGAGAAGTGAGCGCGCTGATCTCGGACATGGAAAAACAAGGCGTTATTGAACCTTCTGTCAGTCCATGAGCCGCGCCTGTAGTTCTAGTAAAGAAAAAGGATGGTAGCACTCGCTTTTGTGTCAACTATAGGCAGCTTAACGACGTCACTAAGAAAGATAGTTACCCACTCCCACGCATCGATGACATCATGGACACTTTAGCCGACGCAAAATGGTTTTCTACACTCGATCTCAAGAGTGGCTACTGGCAGGCAGAAATTGACAAGAAGGACCGAGAGAAGACCGCATTTTCAGTTGGGACTGGATTGTGGCAATTTGTGGTGATGCTGTTTGGGCTTTGCAATGCTCCAGCCACTTTCGAACGCTTGATGGAATATGTTCTACGTGGTCTAACCTGGAAAACCTGCTTGGTATACCTAGATGACATCATCGTCATCGGTAGAACGTTCGAAGAGCATGTGCGGAACTTAGAAGAGGTTTTCTCCCGATTACGACTGGCAAATTTGAAACTTAGTCCCGACAAGTGTACTCTTTTCGCAGCTGAAGTAAAATACCTGGGACACGTCGTATCAGCAGAAGGGGTCAAAACAGACCCTGAGAAAATTGAAGCCGTGAAATGCTGGCCACCACCAAACAACAAGCGCCAACTACGAAGCTTTCTGGGTCTGGCGACCTACTATCGACGATTCGTCAAAGACTTTGCCAAAAAAGCTAAGTGTCTCCATCAGCTTACCGAGAAAAATCGTCCGTATGTCTGGAATGAACAATGCCAGACAGCCTTTGAGACCCTGAAGGAAAAGCTGTGTGAATCACCCGTGCTGGCGTATCCGAAACCCGGAAAAATGTTTGTAGTTGACACTGATGCAAACAACGGCGGTATTGGAGCTGTACTCGCCCAGCAGATCAATGGCGAAGAAAGAGTCCTCTCTTATTACAGTCGAGTTCTCTCAAAAAATGAGAGGAACTACTGCGTGACCAGGAAGGAGCTATTGGCTATAATAGAGGCCACCAAGCAGTTCCACAAGTATCTATATGGCCAGAAATTTGTTCTTCGAATGGACCATGCATCACTGAGATGGTTGCTCAACTTCAAAAACCCCGAGGGATAAGTTGCGAGATGGATCGAAAGATTACAGTCATACGACTACGAAATTGTTCATCGGAAGGGCGGAGTTCATGGAAATGCTGACGCCCTATCCCGCCGTCCATGTCCAGCTAACTGCAAGCATTGCCGACGGATTGAGGAAAAGGAACCGTCCGTTGATCTGCGATTGATAACGGCGGAATTCGATGAAGGTTGGTCATCGGAGGAGATTCGAAACGCCCAGTTAGCCGATGAAGACATCGGACCATTGCTCGTATGGAAGGAGACGACTGGGCGACCCGAGTGGTAAGACGTTTCAATGCATGGCGCAACCCTGAAAAGCTATTGGGCACAATGGAACTCCCTTCAGGTGGAGGGTTGCGTACTCTAGCGGAAATGGGAAACGGCGGATGGTAGCTCCTATAGGATGCAAATTATACTTCCCAAAAGCCGAGTCCACGATGTGGTTAAGGAAATACATGCAGGATCCTCGGGAGGCCACCTTGGTGTTAACAAGACCTTAGCGAAATTGCGGGAACGGTTCTACTGGCTCCACGCTCGAGAAGACGTAGAGGACTGGTGTCGCAGATGCACAATTTGCGCTTCCGTCAAAGGCCCAAAGCGACGACTGAGAGGACAAATGCAAACCTATAACGTAGGCGTGCCATTCGAAAGGATTGCTGTTGACATCGCAGGACCCTTTCCTGAATCCGATTGGGGTAATCGATATACGCTGGTTGTAGCCGATTATTTCGGCAAGTTGCCCGAGGTCTACCCCATTCCCAACCAGGAAGCAACTACCGTAGCTGAACAGCTAGTGTTAAATTGGGTCAGTAGGTACGGCGTACCTTGCGAACTACATTCAGATCAAGGCCGAAACTTTGAGTCACTAGTTTTTGGTGAAATGCGTGAACTACTGGGAATACGGAAAACGAGGACAACACCGCTGCATCCCCAATCCGATGGAATGGTCGAGGTACAACGGCACGCTCAATAATCATCTGGCCGAGATGGTTGACGAGAACCAAAGGAACTGGGACCGACATATCCCACTATTTTTGATGGCGTACAGAGCTGCCGAACATGCATCGACGGGCCAAGCCCCAGCCAAAGTCATTTTTGGAAAGACTATTCGTTTGCCAGCCGATATAAAGTTCGGAACACCCCCTGAGAAACCCCAAACGGTCTCGGAGTACGCAAGTGATCTAAGACAACGGTTGAACCAGATACATCGGACAGTGCGAAAACACCTCGAATCGGCTACTGACCGCATGAAGACCAGGTATGATCTAAAGGCTAATTCTACTGGCTTCCAGCAAGATGACGTGGTGTGGCTTTATAACCCGCAACGGCGAAAGGGCAGGTCTCCAAAGGTGCAACATAATTGGGAGGGACCATACCGAGTTATAAAGTGAATCAACGACGTCGTATACCGAATACAGGAACATCGTAAGCCGAGAGCTAAAATGAAAATCGTGCATCTGGACCGTCTTGCCCCATATTACACCCAGGGAGAATTGACTACAAATAGCGACACATCTTTTCGGGGCGAAAAGAACTGAGGTGGGGGCAGTGTTACATGTACAAATAATTACATGTACAAATAATTTTGCGAGCTGCTGTCGCAATTGTTTTCATAATCATTAAGAACGTCAACAAATGAATTTACTCGAACCCACGAGAACCCAACAAGCATGATCAACATCTGCAAGTGACGTCACTCCATTCATTAATTTGCTCGAATCTACCAGGTACCTCTCGGTAGAACATTTGCCAATGTACGAGAAATGGGTGAATAGGTAGAGACCCTATATAAAGGCGAGCTGAATGAATGGAGGGATCATTCATTACAACCGCGATAGAAAACTGCGATATAGTGGAACGCGAAGTAAAGACGATTGATTGTTTGAGTGCGAAGTGATTTTAAGTGGACAGTTGAATGACAAATTTATAGACTTAGTGAAAATTAAAATTATGAAATACTAAAATAAGTAATTGTGCATTTGTGTGATTAATTGAATAAACTCTTTTAAGTTAATTTAAAAGACATTGCGTTTTCACTTCCCCGGAACATTAAAATTATTGGCCGCGAACCGAAAACACGCGACAATACTTTAGAGGACACCGTTTCGGACGCAGACGGCATAGTGCTCATTGGCAGGGACCAACTCTGAATCAATTGAATGAGGCATGCTTCAAACAAATCGGCGGGAAAAGTGAACCCTATAAATAGCAGTCAGGTGCTTGTCGTACTAAACACCGAAAGTACGCCTACTTTACGCCGCATTGGCTGCGAAGAAACCATATTGGAGGTGGTATTTGCCTCGGAGTCCTTAGTAAGAAGGAAACACAATTGGAGAGTATTTTGCTTGAGATCAGTCATATTGTCTCCCTCTGTCCATGCTTTTGACTTCCTACAATTAGATGGAACATCGGACGAGGTGCTCACAGCAGGTGCTCTTCTGCTGGGAGATTCGCAGGGGACGAAAAAATTGGCAGCTCAAGACATGGTGAACTCAACTATGAGCATAATCACGACTGCTTGCAATGCTTCTATGCCTCGTTTAAAACCCCGGCACGGCTAGCCCCCAGTATACTGATAATCGACTGGGTTCACCAAAAAGCGAACGGAATGTCACAAACTTCGACAAGCTCACCGGGCATGTAAGTGTGATGAGGGATGCAACAAGGTAGCAGCATATAAGTCGCATATGAAATGCACTCGCAAATTGAATAACAACGGCAAAGCTCATTGCTGGCAAGATCTAGTGGACAATGTGAACAAGGATCCGTGGGGCCTTGGCTACAAGCTAGTTATGCGGAAGCTTGGTGCCATACGGAGGCCTTGCATACATGACACAGAAAAGATGGACGAGATAGTGGGGGTACACTACACTGCTCATCCTATCCGTGTTGACCCTGTCCATGGTGAAACAGCAGTCGAGTGTCTATTTTTCACACAGTCGAAACTGGAAGAGGGAGTCCTTTCACTGGAAGCGAGGAAAGTTACAGGTCGAGATGGTGTTCCAGCCGAGGTGTTGCAACTTGTCTACCACCATTGTTCTAATTTGTTGGTCAGCACATTCAACACTTGCCTACCGGACGGGGTTTTCCCGGTACAATGGAATGTGTTGAGGCTCGTGATGATCGGGGAGGAGTAGTGAAATCCCGGATCGCCGTCTGCATACCGCCCGTTATGGATACTAGACACTGCTGGGAAAGTACTAGAGAAACTCATCAAGGGAAGACTCACTGACATGATTCGTGCTACTGGGGACTTATCTTCTCAAAAAAACGGCTTTAATGCAGGACGTTCCACCATTGATGCGATTGCAGAGGTGTTCAGCGTGGTCCAAAAGGCACAGACATATATCTGCACCGAGCGACGGATCGTCTTGTTGGAGAAGCTTGACTTCAGGAACACCTACAACTCCATAAGATGAGTAGATATTCTGGATACGTTGGAAAACCCTTTTCAAGTTCCAGAATATCTAATGCGGCTTTTGAGGAACTACCGAACGGACCAAAGCCTGCTCTATGACACGACACAGGGCCAATGAAGGATGGAATTTACATCGGGTGTTGCCACGGGATCTATCCTTGGACGAAATCTGTGGAACGTGCCTTACAGTGGCCTACTGAGACTGGCGATGCCAGATGAGTCACGCTTGATCGGTTATGTGGATGGTATTGTGGCTCTGATCACTGGACGTACCATTGAACGAGCGCAACTTAAGCTTGGTATGCTGATGCGCCGAGTAAGAGACTGGTTGACTGCTTGCGGGCTCAGCTTAGCACTGAAGAAAATCGAAGTGCCCATCTCGACAAAAAAAGAATTCCTACCATAAGGATGATCAGCATTGTCAACATACTAATCGAATCAAAGCCAGCGGTGAAGTAGCTGGGGCTACTGATCAACTCGAAGGTGTGTTTCCCTGAGCAAATCAGGGCCGCGGCTGAGAAGGCTGCCTCGGGAGTGTTGGCTCTGGATTGGCTTAAGGCAAACGTAGGGAGACCCAGTCCGTCAAGAAGGTGCCTCTTGTGATATGAGATACTGTCTCAGTATGAAGGTATACCGGAAACACCTGGCACGGATACAAAGAAAAGGAACACTGATGATTGTATTTTCATACCCGACCGCCTCTAGTTAAGCGGTGAGGGTTATTGCAGGCATGATATCTGTTACCGACCTTCATAGAGAGCACCGTGCTATTTACTTGCGTCGAAGTGAGGGTGCAAGGGAGATGGTTGTCCACGAGTAGAGACAGCACTAAGATGGACTGCGTGCCTCATCCCGCATATTAGACTGTGGCTGAATTGAAGGCATACCAAGACAGACTTCTATCTGACCCAGCTTTTGAGCGAGCATGTGTGTTTCCAGTGTTAACTGCACAAGATTGGTAAATCACGGTCCCCCGACCGTCGATTTTGTCCATATGAGGAAGACAATGTCTGGCACACATTTTTTGCGATTACAAAATGGGAAAGGCGTCAAAGGAACCTCTACAGGGAGAGCCCACCTTGGATAATATAATCACGGTGATGCTCGAATCGGTTAACAAATGGAACACACATTATGTTTGGGCAGTCCTAAAAAATAAAAGGGACTCACAGCAGCGAGGGGCATTAGGGCTGGGGGATAGCTTGTCTGCCATTTCCTATTTCCCTCTCCCCTCCCACCAGAAGAGTTATCCCCCAGCCTGAAGGCACCACATGGCGTATTAAAACGACACCTTGCCCAAGGTAATGCGTCAAACGGTCCCAGGATATGTTCGCGGGTTGACAGGGCAGGTGTTTAGTGGGTAGTCCAGTCTCCTTCTTACGCGCATAGGAGTCCCAAACTCAGCACCTAAATGACATTCACTTCTCAAACACAAAAAGAAAACTTCTATCAGATTGAGGTGTTGTGACAGAATTTTTGTGCCTAGGCTAGAAGCAAGACAGATAATATTCGCATCTGTGTCGATTAAGTTAATAACGATTCCTCTGAGTGGCTTAATATCTGCGTATGACCTGGTATAATATTCCGTGACTTTTCTGATATTACACACGGTAAGGTATTGGTGTCGGGTATGCAGTCACCTCTAGAACTACCTTCAAAGGCAAACTGAGCCTGTGGTCTTATGTGGGCGCTTGAGGACCTCTTCTTTGGCGGAAATTCGTACTTCTGCAGCATTATATTCTCAAGCATTCCCATGATAAGATCTTGATAGGTAGTGCACTACAATATCAGACTTCAGGGGTTTGGGTTACATAGCCTTCGAAGATATCTTTGGGGAAGATGAGGCATCAGCTGCAGTTTGGCTAAGCAAGTAGATTGGGGTGTCCAGTGTTCTGTTTCCATTCAGCAAACAACAGATTTTAGCCTGATTACCAATAACCGGTACTTGCTTATGATATGTTACTATGCCGTTCACAAGTTCTGGTGGCTGGTTTGGGTACTCATTTGCAAGTTTTTGGTTTTCTGAAACTGGTGAATTTTGGAGGTTAGATGTTTGGTTTGCCACAATGGAAACAAAAATTACAGACTTGGTCTCACAGGCCATTAATTGCTGTCTCATTTGGCGAAAATTCTAATACATAGTAAATCGTATCCTAGGTGTCAGCTAGTATATTCCGTCTGATAGGAGTTATCCAAATCAATATGTGATGGTAAAATGATCTCGTCTGAATTGTTTATTGTGAACTTTTTGAGGTATGATCGTGCATGATAAGTTGTGGTGAATCTCCGCTACATACCGTCGATCTTGTTGATCCCTGCTATTATCATGCTTATGTTGGTGGGCTAGCTTCCCATGGTAGTAGACTGCCTCTAACTCCTTCCCAAAGGATGGAGTGCAGGCAGGGGCGCAAAAACTAGTCTCTCTTACAAGTCAAGCCAAATACTTATTCAGAATATTTCCAAAAATTTCTGTTCGAACATCGGGCTAACTAAGTGCTCCAGCAGATAACAAAGGGATTCGTAATAGTAGTCCACTATCGCATGTGCTAGCTGATACCTACTTCTGCTGGGAAAAATTCATGACTGGGACAAATTCATGTAACTCAGCAAATTTCAGGGTTCTCCAGCTATAGTAGGGATCGGCCTACGTGAATCGCCAAACTCAACGCTGAGCAAACCTCTCATACAACAGCTGCACCTGCTGGGCTACGAGCTGCAGATCTTCTTCTAGGTTAACGCCGGTCATGAGTTCTACCCTACACAAAAAAGCCCCGATTCCAACTGGATTTTCTTGGCCAGAAAAGAAAAATTTCCAGCTAGCGATTATCGCTGATACCTTTGATACGCGAATAGGGTGTCCAGTTCGGTCTACATTACTATCGACTTGTGGTGGTGCATGTGGGTGTTAATTAGCATGCATGTTCATTCAACGGACTCCAATATTGTGTTGAGAAGGGAAATCTGGCGCATCACAGGGCATCAAATGAGTCATACCGCTCAGACTTAATGTATGCTTTGGTGGTTTAAATACCGTTTTTTGAGGCTGCGATGTTCCTTCATGGTGGCTCCGAGGAAAATTTCCCGATGCAGGGTTAATTAATGGAGATCGTGGCAGTAATATCAATAAGCTGGCCTAAGGCTTGTACTCAGGAGCTTGATTTTTTGCATATCCACCACGTGTTGCTCTAACTTCCCCATCCTAATAGCCATTCTTTTAAGCAGTTTGATAACTTATTCGAAATTGGGCGAGTGAGTCCCTGCTGATGGGGAAACAGCTTCGATTGTCATGGGAGCTTCATAGCTAATAGGGCCTTTATGCGGCCCTCTCAGCTGCTAGAATCTTTAGACACTGCCTCCTGCACTGTAAGTGGAACCTCGGTGTGTGAAGAAACTGCAGCCAGAATTTACTGCCGACAAAGTGGACAGCTATTTAATATCTGCCGGTGGTGTTGTTGGTAGCTGCGGTGGAATTGATGACCACACTGTAGGGTCTTCACCGGTGGATCATCATCTATGGCCTCCTGACATATAGCGCAAACCACAGTCGATTCAACTTTGAGCCCTGTGAAGGGCACACTTGGTCGGCATAATTTAATAAGAACCTAAAAAGTAGTATGAACAAAAAAACTCAACTTTAAATTGTTTATTTCACCATTTTTACATCAATTTAATGTAAATCTATACGATAATTTTATGCTCTACAATGAGTTTTCATTGCTCCGTGGGGATATCGATCTCGTTATCGGATATCACCGATAGCTTTTAAACTACTTAAAGAATCCTTTGTAGCTACATGATTGATTTGCTTTTTTTTAAATAATTTTTTCTGAAAAATTAATAGAGAAGAATGGTTTCGGCGTGTGTACTAATTCTCATCGGGCCGTATTAGATACACCTTCTTCTAACATTTTTCTTCTTCAATAATTTTTCAGAAAAAATTATTAAAATAAGTCACTCAAATATGTAGCTACAAAGAATTGCATAAGTAATGCATTTCTATAACTGAAAAAAAAAATACTTTGTCTTTTAATTTCTTCTGAATGGCAAACAATGGTGAGCTATATAGAACCTTTAAAAAGTATTTATTTGTAAGCATATATGAATATATAAACACACACACAGACACACACACACACACACACATATATATATATATATATATATATATATATATATATATATATATATATATATATATATATATATATATATATATACATATATACATATATATATATATATATATATATATATATATATATATATATATATATATATATATATACATATATAAACTACTACTACTGTGTCCAAAAAAATAAGGTGACATTTGAATTTAAACTGCGCGTGTCGAAGGATTTGAAGAATTATTTTTTTTTAGGTTGATAGTACTAACAGTAACATCTATATCAAATTTACATGTCAAAATACTCATTAGTGTATGAGATACGCGTCGTTTTATGAGCTGCTAAATGTGAGTTTTTCGTTTTTTGCGATGTCGAAAAATTGTTGAATTTGCAGTAAATTTTGTTTGCAGAATCAATTTTCTGCTGCGGATACGTTGAGGATGGTGTAGAAAGAGGGTCTATTTAAAAAGAATGTTAACAAGTGGTATAGTGAGTTATAAGCCGGCCGTGAATGTGTCGCAGACAAAGAGCATCCTGGGCGACCATCAACCTCTTCTCTTCTTCGATTATCGTGGTTTTGTGCATTATGAATTCCTTCCGCTGGGTCAAACAGTCAACAGGGGATACTATTTGAACGTTATGCGTCATTTGCGTAACGCTATCTTCCTAAAAAGGTCGGGATCGTAGAAAGACAATTCTTGGGTTTCACTCCATGATAATGCACCATCCCATACTCGTAATTCGTTATCATTTCACCAAAAACTCAACCCATATCGTTCCGCAATCACCGTATTCACCTGGTCTGGCGTCGTGCGACTTCTGGGTGTTCAGCGAGCTCAAAAGACCGTTCCAGGGACACCGTTTTGAGATGATAGAGGAGATTCAAGCCCCAGCGAAGACGGAACTGAAGGCCGTCCCGGAAACGATGCGTATCTCAAACACTAATGAGTATTTTGACAAGTGAATTTGGCATAAATGTCACTGACAGTACTACCAACCTAAAAAAAAAATTCTCCAAATCCTTCAACGCGCGCAGTTTAAATTCAAATGTCACTTAATTTTTTGGTCACAGTAGTAGTTCCATTCCAAGCCGCAACACATATTTTTGTGAATGAAAGCTTTCATCGAACGCTTGCTCTTGCATACCTTTACTACGTCCTCAACTCTGCAACCTTCAAGCATGAGATCATTTTCCCAACACTTCCAAACTTCGGAGGCGTTGATATTTTTTGGTATTTTCAGCATGAAAAATGCATCATAATTTTCCAGCTTAACTGTTTTGGCGTGAACTGCTTTTAACTTTTTAAGCCGAACATTTCATTTATCCACTGACCAGAACATACCTAGCTTAAAATGCGTTCTATGATTTCTGGAGCCTAAATTTGCGGAACCGGAAAAGCATTCACGTCAGGGTAGCTTGTTTTAGATTAGTTGCATTAATTTCTACTGGAAATATGTGTAGTAAAATGATGGGTAGACAGATGTCCGTAAAAGACTGCAGCGATGCAGTGGGATCCACTGAGATGGGCCTTGTCTGAGGACGCGTGAATGCGCTAGCAGGCTAGCATTGCGGGGTCGTGGGCGGGTTCTTTTCCCACGCACAAGGCCGATCGACTAGTGTCCGGGCCGAAGTAACCTACAGGGTTTTCTAATAAGAGGTGTTATTTTGATATTAAAAGAAAAATGCCATTTTTTAATATAAATGATCTAACGTTTATTTTATTGTAAAAAAAGGTATGTCGTTAATAGTGGAAAATAACATCAGGCAAATGACCACCACAACCACGCTTACAGGATAATATCCTTTTCATACAATTTTCTATAATCAAATCGCAAAGCGGCTGCCCAATATCCTCGATAGCCTCGCAAATTTCATCTTTGAGGTCTTGAATCGACGCTGGGCTGATGGAGTAGACCTTCTTTTTCACGTGGCGCCAAAGGAAGAAGTCGCAAGGTGTTAAATCACAAGACATCGGTGGCCAATTGTGATCACCTCTTCGAGAGATAACACGGTCCACAAACTTTTCCCGTAAAAGATCAATAGTTTCGTTGCTTGTGTGGCACCTAGCGCTGTCTTGTTAAAAGTAAATGTTGTCTAGATCAATACCACCCAATTCAGGCCATGAAAAATCATTAATAATCTCTCGATAGCGCAACCCATTCACCGTTATGGAATTTTTGAAAAAATAAGGTCCAATGACTCCGCCGGACCATAAACCACACCAAACAGTCACACGTTGAGGATAGAGAGGCTTTTCAACAATAACGCTTTTGCTTTCCGAGCCCCAGATGCGACAATTTTTCTTGTTGACGAAGCCACGGTGGTGGAAATGGGCCTCATCCCTCAAGGAGATTTTTCCATGGAATTCTGGATCATTTTCATGCATTTTAAGGACCTTATACGCAGAGACATGACATTGTTGATGATCGACCGGCTTCAGTTCTTGTGTTGACTGAACTTTATAAGCCTTAAGACCCAAATCTTTATGCAAACTACGGTGTAATCACGTTTGCGGAATGCCTCATTCCAAAAAGCCTGGGTTTTCTTCAACACTTTCGGCTACAGCAGCAATATTTTCGGCTGTTCTTGAGTCATGTGCACGGGTTTTATTCTTCACATCACTAAATTGTGCCACCAGCTCAAATTTTTCCACCAATTTCTGTATTGCAGTTCGACAAGGTGCTTCACGACGACCCTAAAATGTTTGAGTTTTACGAACGGTCTCGGCCAAATTTTCACCATTTTCTTAGTGAATTTTAATAATTAAAATGCATTGTTGAAGTGTGTATCATTCCATTTATATCAATAGCGTAGTTTTTACTTGTCAAATATCAAAAAAAGACAGCCTCAAAGGTAACATCTACCAAAATAGTGGGCAATTCAAAATAACACCTCTTATTGAAAGACCCTTTACCAAAGGTTGAAATTACTTATAGCCAGTAACAAACTGGGGCGGGATAAAACAGACGGACTTAAGAGCAGACTTCGTCGTTATCGACGATACTTATGGCCCCCAAATTATTGTGGGGTATCCAGGTGGAAGCGGTGCGGCCTCGCACCCTCCCAACCGGATCAAGATCCAAATTTAGATGTGGCCATGTATTTCCCATTTAAGTAAAAAACTCATACAAATATAAAATATATGAATGTTTCCTTAGATGAGAAATATATACGTGGCCAATTTATGTTATAGTATTATGCGATGGACTCACATAACACTATACCATAAAAGGGCACTGAGCGGAAGGTCACTCTGCCCAAGCAAGAGCACCTGCAACGCATCATAAGGGAGAAGCTCGCCCGATGGCTAGCTCAGTATATTTTAGGGGCCAGCCATCGTTGCGGGTCCCATACCCGGTCAGTTTCAGTGAAATAGAAAGACCGAACGTTCTCTTTCTTTTCATCTAATAATTTTTTTTCTATAACTTTCATACTTTTACTCATGTACTTGGCGAAAACACAAACAAATATTTCCTCAAAAAATATTAAACTCAGAAAATTGAGCTCCCATGAAAAAATACAGGAAATTCAAAAAATGTTAAGAAAACCACTTTCATTAAAAGAGAAAATTTAAAAATGGCGAAAAAACAACTTTCGAAAAAATAGAAAATTTATATAAAAGTGATAAAGCACGTAACTTAGATAAATAAAATAGAAAATCAAAAAAAATGAGAAAACACCCAATATGTTTTTTGGTTTTTAAAACATTATAATTTAATAAAGTATCGAATCAGGGTACTCACCCATCATCCTTGCCAGGCGCCCGCTAGTGATGTCGTGATTCCTGAAAAAAAATTTCAAACTTCTATTTGAAGTACTTTATGAGTGCTTCGCCGAAATTATTACAGTTGACACTTAACGTGAATGGGGAGGACAATCTCAAACCAGGCTTTTGCACTGTATGTAAATCAACTTCCTTAATCATAGATGATGTCGAGGCAAGCTGCTTTGCGTCAACTTCATCCACAAGTGGTTTCCTGTAGCTACTTTTCGAATGCAACCCATATCAAATCTAGAAACATCGCTCCACTATTCATTTTTTTTTCACGGTGCTTTTGCCCGACAGATTTTATTTGCCCTCATTCGTCGGAAATAAACTTCGACATAAGAACTTCACTATCGCTGTCCGGAGTGATATTCGATCGTCACAATCTTCAAACACATTTCACGTTACCGAATGTACACCAGGACCACACATTCAAGGGAAATACGTTGCGGATTTTCCAAATATTTAACGAATAAACCACTGAAAAATGACGACAAACTGCTTTTCTACTCTTTTCTCGCTGCGTCTGCGCTGTATGGCGATCTGAAGCAGACCCCCAGTGATCACTGTGGCGATTCAAAGCAGACTCCTCTCTGGTTGTCCATCATCCACAGCATTAAATTCCCAAGCTCCTTGCTCAGCCAAGTTAGATTGCATTCGCAATACAATCCGTGGATGTCTTTATGATTTCAGTGTTCTCATGTCCAAAATTTTAATTTGCAGATTTGAATTTTAAAATTAACAAAAGTAGGAACATGAAAATTTTTTAAATAATAATAAAAAGATAAATTGCATAAAGAATATAATTAGAAAGAAAAGTTTAAATTTATATAGAAGAAAATTTACATTTAATAAAAATTAAAAAAAAAAACTTTATGATTTATAACAATGAATGGAAATATTTAAATTTTTTTTCAAATCTGCAATTAAAATTTCGGTTAAGAGATATGAAGATTTTCGAGCAGTTAGCTTAGGCGACTGCTCGATTGCTACATCTGTGATGTGCATTTCTATGCTCTTTTGATTTCTACTCTAATGAATTACACTTCATTCCACATTTGTTGGTTATGTTAACATTTCCGATTATTGTAATAAATGATTCTGTTTGGAGAGTTTCATGGTGATGCTTGTTAATATATTATTGAGCCATTCTTTACTTTTATCATAGTAGTCTTCCTTACGGCAATCTTTTTTAACACGATTTTGCGATGCTTGAAATTTGTTCCTTCATAGAGATTAAACGATGGTTGAACATTTCGAGGGGTTTAAATTTTTTCCTTTCGCTCTTTGATTGATTCGTAGCTAGTTCGTCGAAACTATTAGACATTTCAATGAAACTCTCATCATTCGCTAGAGATTTAGATGTTTGCCGTGCGATTAATTGGTCCTTCTCTTCGATGATGCTATCAATGTGACCAATAATTCTGTCATACATGAATTTTATCTTCTGCTCGAAATTCTGACAGTTGGAGCAGATGACATGTTCCTCCAAATAAGAATTATGCCAATCCCTTGGTGCATCCATGCATGTACCGTGTAGTTTGCGGTTGCAAAAGCCATGCAATTCAATAAGCTGCACCTTACACTCATTTCAATGGATCTTACATGGATGGAACAATATGTCTCGGTACTTTTCAAGGCTCCAAAAAGATTGCTTTGCAGCGGCAAGAACTGGATGCACTAAGCAGGAAATTAGGACAAAGGCGATAGACCTGCGATTACACCTCTGTTGGGAACGCCAGCTGGTTTCTTACTGTCCTTACTTTCGTTGGTAAACCTGCCTTTTCTAGGAGGGAAATTAACCTAATCATATGTAGTAATCGAGTAGGAAAATGCTGCGATTAAGTAACAAACTTCTAAATTGTGAGTAAGCTTTTACTAGCTTGTAATTAAGATGGAGCTACTTCTGAACAGATTATTGCGATTTAGCAATGATTGGAATAAACTCCATAAATCGCCTGAAGGTTGAGTTGCAACAGAGTAAAATAATATGCCTTGAAACAGATAGTAGCTAAAGTTAAATCACACTCTTGATATGAAGATTTGGGAAATATCTTTAATCATAAGTCACACAAACGTTAAGCCGAATAATAAGTCAGCATGCTACACAAACCCTCCCCGCAACCAGCAGCACAGCGTTAAAATCAACAAACCTGGCACAATGGCAATCAAATTTAGAAAATCTTCGAATAACTACACCTCCACTTCACCCAAATGAATCCAAAAATTAGGACTTCAGGGCGAAGAAAGATTGAAACAGAAGACAACTGAACTTCTTCGTCTTTTGGAAATCAAATCATCTCGAGCGGGCTGCACAGTCAATGAATATGCTAAAACGATAATATGTATCGATCTTGCATCTTTACCACAAGGAATAACCCTTGATTTGGAAATTGGATTAAAATTATCTGGAATACGCAAATCGGCATATGAAAACTACAAACGAATTTTCGAGAAAATCTTTGAGCTCAGCAAACTAGTCGGCATAAATGAAATTTGCATACAGCTAGGTCCACAAGAACATCAAAAGAAAGCTACACAATTTTTGGAAATTTACAAGAAAAGCGTAGCTGATAATGAAAGCGATATTGATACATCGCATCCTCAGTATGCTGCAATGGCGGTTTACCAAGCCTGCAAAACTGGCAAAAAGGGCAAATCATATAAATCTAAATGAATACGATTGAGTCATTTGAAACCTGCTCAGTGGAATAAACTTGAATTTAGATTTGATAAACTACTCAAAAATCATCTACAAAATGAAAAGAAGAATAAAAAGATAACCGAAGAGCAACAGGCTAAAGATGCGGTGAGTGAAAAGCAGCAATTGAACACATTTTCCCGCTAGTCTACGAGTTCCGCAAGAGACGTACAGTGGAAGATTTAAAATTTCAAAAATCAAAACAGGCCGTCGTAGAAGAGGAAGAAGAAGAGTCTGATAAAGAGTGCGAGACGGAAGATTCACTTCAGAAGTTCGTTTTGCCACAATCAGATCGGCGAATTGCGACGAGAAGAGGGGTCCGCTTCTGACCGGGACCGTGATCACGTCGGGGAGAATGTGATGGCGAAGATGCACGTTTCCGTATAATCGGCAAGAGCCTAGAATAAGTTATGCGCGTGGAAAAACGGATTGTGAAAAATTTGTGGGAAAAATTTGGAAAGAGTTTAACAAGCATCGTGTAATGGAAAGAGTCGCGAAATTCGAAGAACGGATATTCATTTCGAGTGCATGAAAGGGTGAAAGAAGTAGGATCGCAGCACTTGATTTTGTCAATGAGACGCGTCTTCAGTTTCGCGCGCTACAGTACAATTGGGCATCAAAACTAACAGTGTCACGTAAGAGAATGTTCGAGTTTTGTACGGAAATTGTGAAGTGATCGTATAGTGAAAAATTTGTGCCAATCCTGCTCGAATTGGAAGCACCGCTAATTATATGCGTTGATATACATGGACAGTATACGGATTTGTTGCGAGTATTCGAATATGGTGGATTTCCACTAGCAGCCAATTATTTAATTTGGGGTGATTATGTCGATAGAGGAGAACAACCGCTTGAAACAAGTTGCTTGTTGCTTGCCAACAAAATCAAAGGCCCGGAAAATTTCTTTTTACTACTTGGTAACCACGAACGCGCCAGTATTAATAGAATTGATGGATTCTATGATGAATGCAAGCGACGGTATAATGTAAAATTATGGAAACCATTCACTGATTGTTTCAATTGTTTACCGGTAGCAGCGATTATTAATGAGTAAATATTTTGTTGTCATGGTGGTTTAAGTCCTGATTTACAAGGTATGGAACAAATACGTCGATTAATGCGGCCCAATGATGTTCCCGACACTGGCTTATTATGTGGTCTATTATGGATTGATCCTAATAAAGATTTACAAGGATTTGGATTTAATATGTCGTGCGCATCAGGTCATTAAAGTTGGATGTGAATTCTTTGCGAAAAGACTACTTGTTACGTTGTTCTCTGACAAATTATTGCGATGTTGAAAACATCTGAAAAGATAGCCAAATACTTATATAGCGGCTTAAATTCGGGCCGACCGTCAACGCTTCAACGTATTACACCAACGATAGCAGCCAATAAGAAGAAATAATACCACATTCAACAACTTTCATATCCATAAACGTTTTTATTTAACTATAATTTTAAACCAAAAAGTGTGCAAAGTCAAAACTAAGCTAAAATAAAAAGTGAACATACTAACTAAAGTCGTAGATACAGGAGACTCGAAAGAGAAAAAAAACAAAGAGTTAACATAAAGTAATTCAGATGATAATTTAAAATATATAAAAAAAAAAATATGAATAAAGTCTAAGAAGAAAACAATATAGATGTTGTAAGAGGTTACATGTTCCCATATAAGAAAAACAATTCGAAATTGGATTTAGAGGAGCGACTACATACAAATCAAGAGTGTTATTTTGCTTTATTAATTTCTTCATATATGACCATCTGCATCGTCGTCGAGCGCTCGGAGGACCATGCGGGTGAGTACCCTTTTATTGTGTTATCTATATATATATATTTTTTGCATGTTTTTTCCATTTAAAAAAAATGAAATTCATATAAATAAATAGAAAGACGTAAATTACATATTTTAACTATTTTTACAATTTAAAAATAAGTATATATTCGTTTTTCAATCAAAATTTGAGTTAATTCCAAAGCAATTATTTTGTTTTCTTCTCCATTACATCTTTAATTTCTTTTTGTTAAATTATAAAACAGTAGAATCTAAGTAAAGCTTTTTATTGTTGAACTAATTGTAGCAAAAATGTTCTCTGTTTGCTTATGAAAAGTCATTACTTTTCTTGAAAGCTGTGGATTTTTATATGTTACAAAAAATTTAAAAATATTCAACTAATCAAGTTGGGAGCATAATTAAATTTTTAATACATGTCAAAAAAAAAAAAACTAATTTAAATTTCCAGTTTAGTAGAAAAGCAATTTTATGAGCGTTCAAAGTTGTAATCAATGGTTTATTTGATTATTCTTTTGGTTGAATTCATTATTTTATGATTAGTAATCCCAACTTGAAACTCGGCGACCATTCTTGGTTTATCATTGAAAATTAAGGAAAGGAATATTTCGCGAGTTTTGTCACACGTCCACACATGATTACATTCTCTACGTATTGCACCTAGTCTGTTCTAAATTATAGATGATTAATTTGTTGGAAATATTTCAAAGCTAAATACAATAAATATATATTACATTTACGACTTGGAAATCTATCTACATACGTAAATCGGGAAAGTATTCTAAATCAAAATGTTTATAGTTGTATGGGAATAAAATGAATAATATAATGAAGTGCTAATTTTCCCCCAAAATCGGTCTTTCCTTTCTTCCGACTCTAACCGGGTATAGGACCCGGTACGGTGGCAGGCTTCCACCTCAAGACATGAGCCAGCCGCCGGGTACTTAAACTATACTTCTCGTTTCAGGTGACGTCGCGGGTTGAGTGGCCCAAGCAGAGTGCCTCTTTATGGCATAGAGTTATGCAATCAAATTGTATAATTCTATGGCATAAATTGGTCACCGGGGTACTCCCCTTCTGATGGGAAAGCTCATGCAATTCAAGTTGTTTGAGTTGTAATGATTCCCACTATTCCCACTAAATAAGTTGCATAAACTCAATTAAATCATTCATTCATAATACAAATACTCAAATTGTATTTCGTCTCATATTCCCATCCCATGGTGAGGTCATAAATTACTATCACGAGCCATTGCATTGGAATATGAAAACAAAACATGTCGCAAAGACTAATGTGACGACGAACGTATGTAACATGAAACCTACCTCATTACTCAACGTTCAATTTCTTTCACTTTCACTTTTCTTCCGCATTCGATTTGCCATGTGCATGCTAGCGACCTAGTAATGCACTTGAGACGACGAAATTTATGACCTAGAAAATAGGTCATAAATTGCATTGCGATGATGAGTGTGGTAAATGGGAAAGCGAGGTGTTGATGACCACACAAGTTGAACGTTAAGTAATGAGGGCGTGAGAAATAGATTTACAAACAATGAGTAGAATTAGTATAAAAGAAAAAGAATGTATTGATTCGGGATCAGTAAATTCTGACCCGTCCGATAATAAAGAGTTCGGCCAAAGTATATCTTAGGCTGGTATTTATTAAAAGATGAATACAAGATTTTATTGATCAAAAATACTTTGGCTGGTTTATTCGGCCGAACTTAGATTCTCTTGCTGCATAGAAGTTGTTACTTTGGTGCATAGTCGAATTTGGCCAGATAACAATCAGGCTAGACGACAAATTAGGTAAATACAAATTGAATTAAATTAAATCCTAGAAGGACTAACTCGATATGGCGATCCTGCAAACTTTAGGCAAAAATGGAAGCGTTGTTCGACGCAACTGAATTGGAAGCATTGAACAAGAGGTTCAATGAATTGCTGGCACAAGCGGAGGATGATTTACGAAGGAAGAGTATAGAATATCAACCTGAGTCAACAAGTACGGTTGAAGCACCTGCATACACTCCAGCCCCAATCAACGAACTAGGACCAAAGAGGCTAACGGTAGAAGAGTATTTACAGCGACAAAAGCGATCAACACCGATAGTCAGCGCGGTACAGCAGCGTAAGAAGAAACATCGTGCAGGAAGCAAGGCAAAATTAAGAGGAGAACGGAAAGAGCTTCATCGTTTGACATCAATCTCGGAAGGAGAAGTACAGAAGAGTTTATTCAGGAAGTTAAATTTGTTAAGTGGAAAAAAGAAATTGTAACATGGGTAATAGCTGTTCGACAACTAATATCACAGATTCGTTTGTAGTAGAGTATAAGCAAAGTATAATAACGTCAATTATTTTTTGTATAATTTTAACAGTACTGTATGCATATCATGTAAAAAATAGAAATTATGTTAGAAGTAGAATAAATAGAAACATAAATGTTTAATATCTGAAAGCAATCGTCTTCCTAATGCAGCGTTTAGAACAAATAGTGCAAGAATTAGAACAACTTTTGGCAAATATAAAAAAATGTAGAAATCGTCCCTATAGAGAGGAAACAATAAATTTGAAATCGACAATAATTTAAAATTTAAGGAAAGAAGCAAGACAATTATTTAGCAGTGAAATAGAAGAAGAAACATTGGAATTAAAAGAGAAATTCGTAAAGTTAATGTCTTTGTTATCGGAAAATCTAGATAGTATGAGAGAGCAGAATAGAGCAAAAATGGCAGAATTTAATTTAGAGATTTGTTTAAAAACAATTCCTGTCTTTGAAGGATGTTTTAAATCACTACAGCAATTTTTGAAGCTAGTAGAAATATTTTACAAGACATTATCTACAGAAGGAAAAGAAGCCCTAATTGATTTTGTGTACAATATAAAACTATCAACTAGTGTACAGACCTCTATAGTAAGTTCAGGAATTCCCAAGACATTTGAGGAATTAGCGGCAAAATGACAAGCCAAATACACGAGCCCAAACACCATCCCTCATATACACACCACTTTGAGTGGGTTGACCCAGCGAAAATTTAGTGTATCTTCTTATAAGGATAAAATATCAGAGCTGGTAGATGAATTAAATAGCCTGCAAATATCTAACCTTGGTGCAAGTGCCACTCAAGATCAAAAGAACATGAACGTGAAAATGAACGATTCCTATGCCCTAACAGTGTTTAAGAATGGCCTTAATGATCAATTAAGGAGCACAATCTTTGCGGCAAGACCAAAGAATTTTTCAGATGCTACAGATTTAGCTCTGGAGGTTGAGAAGACTGAAGCAAGTCAGGTTAATAGTGTATTTTATTATAAGAAAAATAGAAATAATCAGAATCAGGGTGATAGGAGAGATAGTAGGAATTATAGGAATAGAAATAATGATAACACTGAGAAAAATTTTGGCGCACGGAGCCATAATTTATATGCTTCCCATGCCATATGTATAGTCGATTTCGTGACTGTAACAAATTATAGCATACGATACCATAATTTAAAGTCCAATGAATTGTAGGATATTATGCCATGTAGTATGGGTGTCAAAGTCATAAAAGGCGCATGGTC
Organism: Odontomyia ornata; assembly: GCA_963969285.1. Classification (NCBI taxonomy): domain Eukaryota; kingdom Metazoa; phylum Arthropoda; class Insecta; order Diptera; family Stratiomyidae; genus Odontomyia; species Odontomyia ornata. The sequence continues at coordinate 82,880,503 of OZ017739.1, read as the reverse complement.
CTTAGCACTATGTGGTAGTTTTATAGTCCAGTAGCTTACTTAACATATTAATACCAGCTAAATTTTATTGTGAATGTGATCTTATGTCATAGCTTCCTGTACTATGTTAGTATGAGTCTGAACTATACGACATAGCACTTTAAGTAATGCAATGTTGGAGGTCCGCCGAAAATTATCACCCAACTTCACATATAACAAAGTATCCATTGACATATTTTATGGGAAGCGATGACGTATATTAAAGACCTTATTTTCATTTGCATATGAACAGAGACTATATATAATTGCACTTCAAACAATGTAAATTATTAATTCTCCCTAAAATTGTTGCAAAATTTCACAAAGTACAATTTTATGATTACTATATTTTATTGTGAATAAGACCAAAAAGGATGGGTCCACTTTTTATATTCATTTGAATCTGAACCACACATAATCGCACTTGCAACAATGAATTGAACTTAACATACGTTAAGTTTTAGCGCAGTATCCCATGAAGCAGAGTTCTAGCCATTGTTTTTTATAGTATAAGTAGAATTTTGTCCACATAAGACTTTTTTAAAGTGACTACTGGGTTCATTATATAGTACAAAGTAATTATTACTTTTTGAATAATTAAATTATATACATACATATTTAGTCAATATTGCAGCTGCTTCACTTTTATATTGTTCATAATATATTTTTTCTACTATCCTCGATATAAGAATTTATTCAATAACATTTCAATGAATGAAGTAAGAAAAAATATATCATAAACAATATAAAAGTGAATCAGCTGCAATATTGACTAAATATGCGTACAATTCAATTGCTTTGTCAACTGCGTTTTGGCTACTACGAGTAATTCAATTAGTTAAAAGTTACATGAAACTTCTTTCTCACTGCGAAAATATACGAGTAAGATATAAGTCATTATAAAAATTCATTTTTATCCTTACTAACTGCTTTTGCTAATTTTGAAGCATCTTAAATTGAAGGAAATTTAAACATCAGATTAAATTCAGTAAATCACGATAGATTTTATTCAAATTTTTATATAACTGATTTTCAATTCAAAAAAATAACATAGTTCATTGAAAATGTTTGCCTTACAATTTTTTCTTTCTAAAATTATTACAGCTTACATTTCAGTCACAGTAAAGGTTTATTTATTAGGTAACAATTTCAAGTCTTTGATGAATTTTTAATGAAAAAATATAATGAACGGTTTTAGGCACAAATTTTAGGGTGTCTATATCCCATATCAAAGAAATTATATTATATTAATATAAGAATATTATACATTTTATAATTTAATTATAAGTTTTCAATTGAAATACGATAATGTAACTGATTTTCAATTAAAAAAATAACATTTTGGAGAGAGGTCACACATTATTTTTCTTTGTCAACAAATCTATTATAGCACAGCTTACAATTACATCATAGCAAAATTCTTTCATACAAAGTTTTCATATTATTACTGCAATTTTAACAGAAGAATGTAATAATTGCACATTTTTGTTTATATTCAGGTCACGCCTTAGTCTAGGTAGCAATATAATATAAATATTATACTAATATGAAATATGATTGAGTGGACAAATGATAGAATGTCTGTTGGTCATATCTATGAATTAATCTTATTTCATAATTGATATATTAAATGGCTTATAGATATTATGATCTCAATAGATCGATGATGGTTACTAGTACGTCCGACTATACGGGGATTTTCTAACATCTGAGTAAATCAAGAGTCACTCCCAGGTATACTTTTTGAGCTACAACTGTAAAAATAGTCCTACAAAAATACCGGATATCTGATACACATTGACATAGTGACATAACATACTGGGCTCCAATTCACATTCAATATCAAAGAATTCTCCTTTAAACAATGAAGAGATCCGAACCTATTCTTACCAATGAATATGATGGACTGAATCTGCCAAATAATTCTTTACTTATGAAAGTATCTGTTTTGACTACAGAGTGTGCGCATTTATGGCGGTCGTAATAATTTGTTTTTAAAACAGCTATAATAATTTGAGATTTATTTTCAGATACCGCAATATATTCAATAATGCCAAAAGTTGGATAGTCTTCCTCACTGCCTATCATCATTACGTCCCCTGTAGCAACTTGAAAATTGTATGTGTTTATCCACTTCACAAATTTACTGCTTGGAATAGAATTTTTTATTTCTCTTACTAGAACTCTAGCGGTTGTTTTGAAAATTTGCACTGGCTTTCCAGTCTTCATAGCTGTACAGAAAAAGCTATTATTTTTAATTCTATGAGCCCCACTAAGTAAATACCTTTTAACAATAGTATTAGTAATATTTTTACGTGAAGTGGTTGTATTTGCAATTTTTTTAAGCTGTTTGTGTTTAGCTTCAAATCGCATCGACCATAAATGCTTCAAAGGACCAACTTCATTCATAATCATTGCATAATGACACATCAAATGATGTTTAGGTTTAAGGTTAAATTTAAATTTACATTGAAAGAGCTCGTGGTGAAATCGTATGAGATGGTCTAAACGTTGAATCATATTTTTAGAAATTTCATCTTTTAATAAGATATTCAGTATGTCCTGAAGTGTTAAAAAAATTTCCCATATTTCATTTTCTTCTGGAATACAGTCACCAATTAATAAGCCTAAATATTTTGTTAAAACCAGCACCTCTGATGCCGAATATCGAAGCTTATTTTTTTTTAAGTGGTCTTCTGAAATTTCTGGAGGTTTATTTTTGCCAAAAGTATTACCAAAATCAAAAACACTGATACGATTGTTTAGGTTTGCAAGGTCAAAAAATTTCTCATTATAAATGAAATGTTTTATTATAAGCGCCATTTCATAATTAAGAACTCCTTCAAGTAAGTCATGCATGATATCCACGGGAAAATTTTCCACTGCATGAAAATTTGAAAGCTGATTAAATGGACATATAGATGAGATGCCCGACTTTGAAACGTCGGCCTCCTGACAATCAAGCTCATATGAATGTCTGGTTTGAAGCAAATTTATTGGGATTTCACTGGAAGATTTGGTATTTCGTTTATGCATTTTACAAAAGCGACAAAAAAAATTAGCCGAAAAGCTTTCCGTAAAGCCCAACATTCCATTTAATCCTTTATTATCACCAATGCATAGGCCAAGAACAAAATACACTTTATCGTTTGATATCATAATTCCCTCACTTTCTAGCTCCACAAGCTCTGATACAAGCGGTTGAAAAACTCTATTTCCCACAAGTTTCCTGTCCAAACTATTAAACAGCATAACGAGAAAAATACTTTCTAGTTTAGACCTATAACAAGGTGGAAGGCAGGGTAGTGAAACGTAGACACCTCCAAGATTTTGTAAACCTGCTCTTGATCCTAAGGGATTGTTTACCTCAAACTCATCAAAATATACAAACAAAGGTAAAACTATGCAATCGGCATTATATTTTTGGGCTTTCTTCATCCAAAAATTTGTTTGCATAATGTTTGATGTATATGGACATTGTTTTCGTAAAGATTTGACATAGTCAGTTGTTTCTTTAAAAATGTTTGAAGATTCAAAAAATGTTTTCAGTGTTTCTTTAATTGAAATGTAGTCTACCTTGACATCTACTGATTTTAAAAGAACCTCCGCACATCTCCGAACAGAATCTATTCTCTCACCAATGAGAATGGAAGTGGGAGGAGAAAGCAGTTTTTCAGAGCGAAGAACTGATTTTCTTCTATGTTCTGTTTTCAAGTCCTCAAAGCAACTTTGTATGTCAGCGAAAGTAGCCCTTATGCAGGTTTGAATATTTACAGTTTTAAGTTCAGCGTATTGTAATAGTGTATCTTCGATTTTAGGAAGCAATGAGATAAGAGTATATTTGGAAAAGCTATTAATTAAATTTTGAACATCTTTTGTACAAATGCTCGAGTTACTATAAATTTCGGTGATAAATCCTAACAAGTCATTTTTAAATTGAGTTTTGAAGTTCAAAGGTTTTAATAAGGATGTATGAGAACATAAGTCAGAAATAGATACGCTATATGCATGCTCTTTAGGTTTCGAAATATTTCGTGAACTAATTTCTACATTTGGGCAAGTTTCGTTCAGCGAAAAATGTGAATGAATATGTTTTTTGAACGCATTAGTTGTACGAAAATATCGTGTTATGGGACAGGCATTGCATTCCAAAATTTCTTCGAGCTTATGATAAATTTTTATGTGCAACAAGTATGAATTGAGGTCATTTTGCATTCGGTTACATTTAAAGCACTCCATAATCCAAAAGTATAAAGAAAATTTTCAACAAATTTGAGGGAGTTTACATAGTATCAGCTAACAGAGAACTTACTAAAATTGATGACTTATCGAATGGAGTTCTTATATTGTACACGCGTTGTTGAATAAAGGTCCAGATCGCTTCGCTAGCTTGCGGAAATGCTGCATTCAACGATGTGAAGCTCTTGAAACATATGTCAACGGCTGTTATAACATTCTCCACCTTGTACAAAACATCGTCAATCGCCACATAAGATGCTGTAATATTATCTGGAAAGCCAAATATGTTGATTATTGCCTTCATTTTGAGTATTTAATACTCTTACCCAAACTCTCGCCTACAACAACAACAGTTGGCTGGAGTGTAAGTTTGCAATTGCTGAGGTCGCTCCGAATTTTCTGAATCCTTTCACTTAGTAAGTTGCCGTTCTGTCAAATAAAAAATTTAATATTTTGCAAAAGAAATTAAATATATTCACCTTTACATGCAGTATAAATGAAACAAATATTTCTTGCCGCATGAATTTTATTCTGGACTTTCCATAGTTCCGTTTTCTTCCATATGTTGAACCAGAAAAAAAGCGTGGTAAAAGTAGAAACCCAGCCAAATCATTTTGAGGTATCAAAGAGCATTCCTCAGGAAAACATTTTTTCGCTTTATCCACTAATTTAGCATTTATTTCTGGCCAATAAGAAAATAAATTATTGCTGCATGACGAATATTCAACCTCAAAATCATATGTCAGTAAATAACAGCCTTTGGATCCTTTTAGTGCCGGAAATGCGTTCATGTATGATTGAATAGAAAAATTAGACGTGGGGGACTTCAACAAGTTTACTCTATACTCAAACGTTTCATGCCAATAAATTTTTATTTTATCCCAAGGTTCAAGATTATTTTTAAGAAAAAATATTTTTCCAGTAAGGTCTTCCGTTACAGTGACCTTATTTTCTACTGGAGTAGTTTTACAAACTTTTAATTTCTTTTTGAGTCTGTTGTAGCACTCCCACAGTTTTCCGGATGCCAGTGATTTAGTGTCTGGTTGATATGGAGTATAATAAATGGCTGGGTTCTCCGTAGGAAATACCTCTAAAATTTCATTCAGTAATGATTTGAACCTTTCTGTTGATATTTTGAACCGTTCTGGTCCGGTCGTTTCAAATTCTTTTTGAATAATGATATTTGCGAGAAGATTTCTCTCCCTACGTTCAAGTTTATTGTTTTTCTTAAAATAGTTTTCAACAATAAGACCGTTAGCGCATTTCAAATAATTTTTCACTGTATTTGCAGACACTCCCATAAGAGGAGGTTTTGAAATCTGTTCAATGTTGGAAAAATAAAAAAAAACTATAATAAACGAAATGATTCAATAACGGTTGAATTACCAACCTGATCAAAGTTGCTAGTAAAGTTGAATCCAAAATTGAATCTGAATTGAACGTGCAATTCGAAGATGCAGGTAATAGATCTAACATATCATCTGCACCTATAGATGAATTAGTCTAAACGAGAAATAAAGTTTATTGAATCGACGTCAAATTTCGCGTTTCTTGCCTCGGAAGAAGGTTTCATTTCCGTTTTATATTTTATCCAGAAGGATTGTCGCGGCCCAGCTTTTGGTATTACATCTTTAAGGATCTCATATTGTAAGTTTGCAAATACTTCGTCATCTATTTCTTCTTCTAAGGAAAGTAAGTTCGAATCAATAAAAATGAAATGGGCACAATTTGAAAAGTTTGAGCTTACCAACGAATTTGGAAATGAGCTCAGGGAAGCCCCACTCTTGGAGTTTTTTCTCCATGACAATATTTCAAAACAGTGTTCAATTTTTCTGGATAAAAAACAATTTTTAATTTGTAGGTAACAAAGCATTCATTCATCATTTGTTATAATGCTCTAAGTATTAACGGTAATTATTATGCTCAAAGTTATAATAGTAATGAATATTTTACTGATTGAAATTTTTTATTTTAGTTGTTTTCAACCTTTATTAGAATTGTATATTGTATACATGTATATATATATATATATATATATATATATATATATATATACATATATATATATATATACATATATATATATATATATATATATATATATATATATATATATATATATATATATGTATGTATACAATATAAAATTCTAATAAAGGTTGAAAACAACTAAAATAAAAAATTTCAATCAGTAAAATATTCATTACTATTATGACTTTGAGCATATATATATTGTATACACATATATATATATATATATATATATATATATATATATATATATATATATAATATATATATATATATATATATATATATATATATATATATATATATATATATATTGTATATATATATTGTATACATATATATATATATATATATATATATCTATATATATATATATATATATATATATATATATATATTGTATACATACATATATATATATATATATATATTGTATACATACATATACATATATATATATATATATATATATATATATATATATATATATATACTCGTATATATATATATATATATATATATATATATATATATATATATATATATATATGTATATATGTATATATATATATATATATATATATATATATATATATATATATATATATATATATATATATATATATATATATATATATGTATATATATATATATATATATATATATATATATATATATATATATCAATGAATGAAATGAAACCAGTGCAGCGTTAACGCAAAAAAATTTGAAGGCAATTTTGTTCCGACGCGTTCCCATAATAGTGGCCATATGACGGTAAATATCTACTGTGAGCGTCAAGAGAAAGTAAACACCAACTTATCATCTTTAAATTGTTACATTACAGAGTTTCTATTGACTTGCGATAAAAAGTGATATTAATGAGTTTACTACCTAACCATTTAGAGATTGATTACTATTAAACATGAAATCAAAACAAGTGGCAACATTGCACAAATCTCTGTTTAGTTTGTATTAAATAAATCTTTAATTCCTTATACTTATTTTTGATTTTATGTTAATTACTTTGTTTTAATAAAATTCTTAATACAAGTATCAAAGGTGTTCACTTTCTTTTGACGCTCACTGTTTATTAATATAGCTTTTCAAATATCAATTATATCCTAGCAAAAACATAAATATGACAGCGGGTCTAAGTTCGGTAGAAAGGACCCTCGGAGTATTTAGTGTTACCGAAGAAATAATTCATATCGAACGGGGCCAAGTTCCAAAGCAGCTTCTTTAAACATAGTGCAAGGAATTAAAAACTACCACTCACACCCATATTAGAAATCCAATACGGGTTTTAGTTAGAAATCCAATACGGGTGTGAGAAATAATTTTTAATTCCTTGTACTATGTTTGAGGAGCTGCTTTGGAACTTCGACTCGTTAGATCTCAAGTTTTTTCGGTAACACTGAATTTTCTGCGGGTCCTTTCTACCGAACTTGGCCCCTCTTTCAAATTTATGTTTTTGCAGGGAGTATATTTGCAATATAAGAACATACAACACCACTTACAACACAAGAAGAGACAATACCACTTACAAGAAAAGCACTCGCGTCGCGATGCACATTCGCAGTATACTCGTATTCAACTGACCACATTAAACGATGCACATTCGCAGTATACTCGTATTCAACTGACCACATTAAACTAACCGGTCGGATGGGCCCTTTTCCAGGGTGTGCTGAGTCTGTTTCTCGTTCTCTCTAAGCCCCCCTTGTCCTTCCTGTTTGAGCACGGCAGCAAGCTGAACCGTGTAAACATGTCCCACTGATTTCATCAATGCGACGGTTCAGATAGCCTTGAGCTTCGACGTGCTTGTTTATATTATGCTAGAATAAACAAACCAAATGAGAGAAAAACGCTGCATAACTTGTTTATAGAATGCTATGAATATAGTCTCAAGCGCGATATGTTTACTGTTTATTTTGTTTGAAATCTAGAAAATTAAACCAAAAAATATAGCCCTCGTAATTTGTACTTTATTTCCCTATTTAAATTGGAGCTTTTGCTAAAACTATAGCAAATTCCCCTATGTATATTTAATCGGCTATTACTATGTAGGTTTAGCAGCATATGTTAAGTACTTTTGCACAGAGCCCTTTATATATGGGTATTGTGATTATTTAAACAGGAATATATGCCACAATTAGCGCGCTATACAAAATAGGAAAATACGCTGCGTGAATTTTTCTCAGTGAATAGGAGAAATAATTATAGGAATAGAAATAATGATAATAGGAATGGTAATACAGACAATAGCAGGGGGCGTAGTTATAATAATAACAATAATAGTAGCAATAATGAATATAATAGGAACAATTATAGAAGAAGAGGTAACAATAGGAATAATCAAAACAATACATACAATAGGGATAGTAATAGTAATACTAGAGGTAATAGACGCAATAATGATAGAAACAGGAATAATGTAAATGTAGTACAGGAACAGGAAAACTGCCAGGACTCCGGAACGGAGTAAAGATTCCTTCCGGACAGAAGATATACAAAATTTCGGATAATTGTGCGAACTACATTAGTGTATTTTGCAAAAATGCCTCACAGAACTTGAGATTTTTAATAGACACAGGAGCAGATGTTTCCTTGTGTAAATGCGAGAAAATTAACAAAAATGAGCTATTTTGGTCGGATGATAAATGCAAATTAACGGGGATTACAAGCGAAACAATTACGTCTTATGGATCAATAGATCTTGAGATGAAATTGCATGATGAAGACATCATTCAAGGAAAATTTTATATTGTGGGTAAAAAATTTCCTATCAATACTGATGGAATTATAGGTAGAGATTTGTTGGAGAAGTTCTTGTGCAAGATAGATTATGAGACCTACACAATATCTTTTCTAGTAAATGACAAAGAAGTAGTACTACCTATGCATTACAAACAAAGCAAAATTGCGCAGATTACATTACCTGCCAGAACCGAAACTATTTTTCCGATTAACTTGGAGACTAAGGAAGACATGGTACCCAAATAAGGAGATAATGGAAGGTATATTTGTAGGAAGGATCATTATACCATCCAAAGGGATCAAACATATAAAAATTTTGAATTCAAGAGATTCCGAAGTCATAATTGATAGTATTGAGGATCTTATTGATACTGTACCTTTACGCAATTATGATGTGAGAGCATTGAATAAACGCAAAAGTACTCACACTACACTACTCAATACACTTCTGAATTCTATCAATATATCTTCATATGATCCCAAAGCTAGAGATAGTCTTCTGGAAATTATAAAAGAATATCAGGATGTTTTTCATTTGGATGATGAGAAACTGAGTGTTAGCAATTTTTACACTCAAAGTTTGAATGTAACCGATAATATACCTGTTTACACAAAAAATTATCGACTTCCTAATTCTCAGTGCGATGAGATCAAAAAACAAGTCCAAGATCTTTTAACAAATAAGATAATTGAGCCATCCGTAAGCCCTTGTAACTCACCGTTACTTTTGGTACCAAAAAAGAGTGATGGTACTGAAAAGAAATGGCGTTTAGTTGTAGATTTTCGAAGACTTAATACTAAAATAGTCAACGATAAATTTCCATTATCTAGACTAGATGATGTCTTAGATAAACTGGGCAGAGCCAAATATTTTTCGACTCTGGACATGACTAGTTCATTCCATCAAATAGAACGAGAGAAAGAGTCAAGACCACTTACAGCATTTTCAGATAATAATGGTCACTATCAATTTAAGAGATTACCTTTTGGTTTAAAAATCTCTTCAAACAGTTTCCAAAGGATGCTCACAATCGCACTTTGTGGACTTGATTTCGAAGCTTTTCTTTATGTTGATGATATAATTGTTTTCGGATGTAGTATTAATCACCACAACGAAAATCTGAGAAAAGCCTTCAAAAGATTGAAGAAGTTTAATCTTAAACTTAATCCTGATAAATGTCAGTTTTTAAAGACAGAAGTCGTCTACTTAGGTCATCTTATTACCAAAGATGGCGTAAAAACTGATCCTTCCAAGTACCAAGTAATCAAAGATTACCCAATCCCGAAAAATGCGGATGAAGTTCGTAGATTTGTAGCATTCTGCAATTATTATAGGCGTTTTATTCCGAACTTTGCGAGCATCGCAAAACCACTCAATTCGCTTCTTAAGAAGAATGCAGATTTTATATGGAATGAAACATGCCAGAATGCATTCAAGTCATTAAAATCAAAATTGATGAAACCACCAATATTGCAGTATCCGGACTTCGATAAACCATTTATCTTGACGACAGATGCATCTAATTATGCATTAGGAGCAGTCTTGTCTCAAGGAGAAATCGGTTCTGTGCTACCCATTTCCTATGCAAGTAAATCATTGAATAAATGTGAACTCAATAAATCGATAATTGAGAAGGAGTTACTTGCAATACACTGGGGTATAAACTTTTTCAGACCATACTTATATGGCAGAAAATTTATTGTGGTAACAGACCACCGCCCACTAGTTTCACTGTTTACACACAAAAACCCATCCTCAAGGCTCACACGAATCAGATTAGATTTATCCGACTATGATTTTGAGATTATTTACAAAAAAGGCAAAATCAATACGAATGCTGATGCTTTATCTCGCATTGAATTAAACACTGATATTTTACGAAGCATGATTCCTCCAGAAATAGACGAATCAGTAAAGAAAACTTTAGCTATTACAAGGGGTATGAATAAGAAGCAACAAGATACATATCCAATCGAAGCCTGATCAACTTCACATTTGGAATTGCACATCGTTAAATGACGTCAAAAATGTTACAAAGCTTAGATTTAAAATACCGCGGATAAATGAATTAAGAAATCCTACACTAGAAATCGTACGTACGTCTGATGAAATAATAGTATATGTTGGTAACGATAAATTTTCCAGAGAATCAGTTCCTGATGAAAAGAAGTTATCATCATTTATCTATAAATCAAAGAGCAATAATCCTAAAAGAAATCTAGATTTCATTATGGAGAAACTCATTGATGTTTTGCGCAAAATAAAAATAAACGAGCTCGCGTTATCAAGCAGTGATAACTTATTTGATAGTGTACACGTTGAGGATTTCAAGAAGATATATAACGAATTGCAACTAAATAGTAATAAAACGCGTTTGAGGACTAATATCTTAATATACACCCCAGCTAAGAAAATTTTGAATAAAGATACCCAAAACAAACTAATAAAAGAATACCACAGCTCACCACATGGAGGTCATCTAGGAGTTAGAAAAACTTTACTAAAATTAAAACAAAGATATTGTTGGAAGAATATGAGCGTTATGGTCAAGAAATTTGTTAATAATTGTGAGATTTGTGCTACTAGCAAGTTATATAGGCACACTAAAGAAAAATTTGTACATACGAGTACACCATCAACAACTTTCGAGACAATTCAAATTGACACAGTTGGTCCGTTGAGACTATCTAATCACTTTCGTTATATTCTCACAATGCAATGTGAATTATCGAAATTTGTTGTTGCCATCCCAATTGAATCAAAGGATGCGAGGACTATAGCGGCAACCTTAGTGAAAGATTTTATTCTAAAATACGGTCAATTTAAAACTTTAAAATCAGATAGAGGTACTGAATTTTTAAATGAGCTAATGAAGGAGGTTTGTAACTTGTTACAAATAGAACAGATATTTTCAACACCGTATCACCATGAAACTTTAGGCGTAGTTGAAAGAAACCACAGGGTTCTCAATGAATTCTTACTCTCATTCACTGAAGATTCGGAATGGGATACTTGGCTTCCGTATTATACTTTCGCTTATAATACATCTCCTAATGTAGGTACTGGTTATATATCATACGAATTAGTTTTCGGAAAATTGGCTTATTTACCAAATGATAAAAAATTGTCTACAAAAGCATACAATCTTGACAACTTTGCCAATGAATTAAAACTAAGATTGAAAACAACAATAGATAAAACAAAAGAAATAATAGAGAAAGTTAAAAAGAAAAGATTAGAAAAGCAAATAGATATTAATGCATTAAACATTGAAATAGGTGATAAGGTATTAATTAAGAATAATAATTGTAAGAAAAATCAAAAACCATATATGGGTCCTTTTATAGTAAAAGATAAGAAAGGTGTAAACTCCATAATCGATGTCAATGGAGTATTAAAAGAATCACATAACAATCAGCTAAGATTATATAAATGTTTGTAATAAGATTATGCAACTTCATTGTTTCGCTTAATATGAATATACGCTCAACAACAAAAACGCGGAGGGTGTAATGATTCCCACTATTCCCACTAAATAAGTTGCATAAACTCAATTAAATCATTCATTCATAATACAAATACTTAAATTGTATTTCATATTCCCATCCCATGGTGAGGTCATAAATTACTATCACGAGCCATTGCATTGGAATATGAAAACAAAACATGTCGCAAAGACTAATGTGACGACGAACGTATGTAACATGAAACCTACCTCATTACTCAACGTTCAATTTCTTTCACTTTCACTTTTCTTCCGCATTCGATTTGCCATGTGCATGCTAGCGACCTAGTAATGCACTTGAGACGACGAAATTTATGACCTAGAAAATAGGTCATAAATTGCATTGCGATGATGAGTGTGGTAAATGGGAAAGCGAGGTGTTGATGACCACACAAGTTGAACGTTAAGTAATGAGGGCGTGAGAAATAGATTTACAAACAATGAGTAGAATTAGTATAAAAGAAAAAGAATGTATTGATTCGGGATCAGCAAATTCTGACCCGTCCGATAATAAAGAGTTCGGCCAAAGTATATCTTAGGCTGGTATTTATTAAAAGACGAATTCAAGATTTTATTGATCAAAAATACTTTGGCTGGTTTATTCGGCCGAACTTAGATTCTCTTGCTGCATAGAAGTTGTTACTTCGGTGCATCGTCGAATTTGGCCAGATAACAATCAGGCTAGACGACAAATTAGGTAAATACAAATTGAATTAAATTAAATCCTAGAAGGACTAACTCGATAGAGTTTTCCACTCAGAAGAGGAATACCTGGCCACTGCAACAAAATATATATGGATTTATTCCGGTTGGGTGGGTGCGAAGGGGCTCCACCACCACCCGGTTGCCCCTCTTTCCTTTGTGGGCCATGAACTTCGTCGGGTAATGACGAGGTTACCCCAAATCCGCCTTTCTTTTCAGGTTCCACTTGTTTTCGTAACAAGTACTATCTCCCTCCGTGTAGTTATCTACACTTTTTGCGACTTCGGTCGCCTCGTGAGCTACAACCAAATTCGTGAGTGCGAAATTGTTTGTAGTGGGTCCTCGTGCTGGGGAAATGAACCCGCCCCACGACACGGCAATGCTAGCCTGCCAGCGCATTCACGCGTCTCCAGACGAGGGCATTCTTGGCAGATATTGGCATCTTCTTCTGCCGAGGCAGCAGAACATCGCTGCAGTCCTTCACGGATCTTTTGAAATTTGAAATTCACTACACATATTCTGGTACTTATCAGAGTGGAGAAAATCAAACTCAATTGGTATGAAATACATTAAAATGATAATTCAAATGTGAGCTTCATAGAGTCAAAGTTAATCAATCAAATAGAAATCATAAAGTTAATCTTTCAATATGTACAAAAATTAATGATACATATAAAAGTTCTTCCCATAGTAATTGCAAAATTTCACCCAATAAACCATGCTTCAATATCAATCAGTAACATACCTCCTAACTTTTCAACCCTTATTTTCTCATGACCCTTTAAAGTTTTACTTCTCAGTATCTTACTTGATAATCCTACTATGTCCAGCATTAAAATTTAATCATGAATGTCTCAGCAAATATTCTTTAGCAATGACTTCACTTATTATCCTTTTCCACATTGATTCCCGCTCACAGAGCATTAACTCTCATGCATCCACTGGTCTGCCATAATCATTGTGCTTGTTCAGCAAACTTCGTTTATTTTAAATTAGTCACTAGAACGCTCGATGAATTTTCAAATTGTGAGGAAATTCAATGTCTAATGCACTTTTTCCACCCCCAGCTAGAAAGTTTCCAAGTCGGATGATGAAGTTAGACAAGTGACTTGTGCAAGACATTACTATAACTATTCATTCGTATATGATTCACTTGATGAAAAAGGAAAACGTTCTGGGAAAACTCGAACAAAAAAAAAAATTACGATTCCTTTTGAACCTTCCTTCTTGCGTGTCAGTTGAGAGCGTGTTTGATTTTCCCTATTGAGCAAAAAATCTTTTGATCTGCCTTTAAGGACTTTTCAAGACGAAATTGATTTATTCGCCTCCGCAGAGAAATCAATGAAAGTAGTATAAAACCATTTAGTAAGGCTTCAAGAAGAAGTGTCTGAGAATCAGTAAAACTTATCTTTCAATTTTATTATCGTACCCAAGAGGGAAGGCAAAACTTTATAGACTACCTTTACTACTTGCCACTGAGCAAATTGTAACCTACGTCAGAAGTACCAAAAATTTCCATTATCATTTTATTGTGGATGAAGAATAAAAAGCAAATATTTTCTATACATTTCCAAAATGCTATCGTCTACAGCTTGTCATTCTCTCCCTCTAAAATGTCACATTATAATTTCTGCACCATCAGAACTCTACAAACCCATTACAATCAACTGATGCCAGTAAGCTTCCGAAAGCCATTCATCAACTTTAAGCTTAGTCGCGTATGTAGAAAGAACATTGTTACCACCCTTCCAGTATAATTACATTATTAATTACGCCTTTGGATTCATTATCAAGTTGGAGCTCAAAGACGTCATTGTAAGTGAATTTTCACGAAGCACTAAGTCCTTAAAAACGAACGAATAAATTTCGCCAGTATGAGTTTGAAATTAAATTGACGGCGTATTTGCATATACTCATACATAACATATATGCGCGTTCTCTAGCAAAAGTGCTTTCTTGGCTGTATGGTAATTCGACAATGCTAAATTTGATAATCCGTTTCCCATAACACACAAATTATACTGAAATCCATTTCATTTCATTTACTCTCATATTTGGCTGCCACGACCCCTGTCCTCACCCTCCAAGACAGAAAAGGATTCTATCGTCACCTGGTCTCATATAAGAAGCAAACACATGTTATGTGGCTTCTTTACATTCTACATTCAAGTCGTGAATGAAATCCATTAAGATTGTATGTGAACACGCCGAGGGGATGTAAAGGATGTTTGGAATGTTAGTTCGCAGAATTAGAATGTCTCAATTCAAAAATGCGGGAATGGGGGCGTACATGAATAGAATTCGTACAAACTAATTTACATGTGAATTATGTGTGTAACATGCAGGGATTAAAAGCACGATAAAAATGTTCCAATGCCTAAATTACAGAAAAAGGACTCGCAGTTGTACCCACGTCCATGACTATACCGGAAACACGAATATTTTCCCTGGCAATTCACCGTTTTCGGATATGCCTACATGCAGATATATATTAGCTGAAGGATCAAAAGAGTCGTCACCAACGTGGGTGGTGGCAGGATACTGAAAGAAATCCACTCTGAATTTCAAATATCCTTTTGCGTGAGCCTACATTTTTGGAGTCAACCGTTCGTTCGTTTATAATGCAATTACGGCTATGAAGAAGGAAAAAAGAGTTAAGTGACTTGAAGGTGTTATAATCATTTATGAGATTTTCCTTCCGTTCCTTTTCTAGTATAGGTTTGGAAAAGTGAAAGAGTTTTTAGAGGATGCTAGATTTATTTCGGCCACAAAGTGAAAGTGGATGGAAATCTTTTCTGACTGAGTTAACTAATCTCTTAATTAAATCACCTTCTTCAAATCAAAAGAAAACAAAGGATTCAACGTGATTTAATTTTTCAACTGAAGAACTTATACTTTGTATTTTGATCCTACATTCTACAGGAAGCTTTTCGTTCTATGTTGGTAAATTCAGTCCAAGTTCCTGTAGGTAATTATTGAAGTCATTTTGAGTAATGAAACCTATTTAGCTTGCGTTTAAACAAACCCTCTTTAGGCTCACAATCCGTCAAAATGATGGATACATGAAATGAGTTTTTTAACATAAGTTATCAGCTGTATGTGGCCAATATTTTACATTATCATTAACTCATTTGAGCAACAACTTTCGCAGCCACTTCTTTTTCTTATTTTAGGAAAACTGAAGTGGAGCTGCTTCTTAATCAGATAGATATTTGGGCCTGTGGCCAGGTTAAAACACGACTTAGAAAACGTTTAACTAATACTAATTTATTCACAATATTCCAATATTCTAAGTTACATGATTACTGAATTCTATTGAAATAATTCAAGCGGGCTCAATGTTTAAGCGTGCGTCTATGTTGCGAGATCTCGATCCACTGATAAGAATTCATTTCGTTGTCTGCATGTTTCTATCAGCAAAAAATGCTAATCGCGCGCACGCTCCGGGCATTGGCATTGGAGTGCAATTGATGCGGGATGTGTATATTGCAGCTGGGCATCGGGCATCAGCATCCAGTAAATGTGACGTGCGTGCGTGGTAGTCGGAGATCAGGATTATTGATCCGCCACCGTATTCCCCCCGCAATGCCGTGGCCGCGATAATGCACTTTTTATTAGAATCTTGCGTCCACTACGGGTGTTTGTCGTTGGTTTGCTTATGAGGGGCCTCGTCGGAGTGCTAGCTTCGGGTGCGAGGAATGCGAATGTCCATTGACGCTCACCTTGAAGTCTTTGGCCTTCCTGCTCAATACAGGGTACGGACCGTCATATGGTGGCGTCAGCGATGAGTTGACTTTGTCGTTTCGTATAAAGACGTGTGTGCTGGTGCCTTATGCTTAGTGTACAAAGGTGTGGTTGTTTCCATGGTGCGCGGTGTCACTAAGTTGCAATTTTGCCATGCACGATCTGAGATGGCGCAAGAAGTTTGTATTGTTGGTGCTTGGCTTCGATGCGGTGAAGAACTCTCCAAGGAGTCGCAAGTTAGTGAGGTAAACCATGTCTGTGGCTGTAGCATTGATGTCTTCCTTCAAAGTAGCGTGCAGACCAAGAAGCACAAGAGGTAGCACTTTCGTCCATTTGACTCTACCATAACAGCGAATGGCGGCTTTGACTATGCGATGTCAAATCTCAATGATCCCATTAGCGTCAAGATGGTAAGCGATTTTTCGCACGTGATCAATTCCCACAATACGTGTCAGCTCAACAAAGGTTTGGCTCTCGAACTGGCGTCCAAGATTGGTAGTAACCCATACTAGCACTCCGAAAGGGCTAATCCATGCATTGATTAGTGCCTCGAGGACTGATGTTGCTGCGATATTTTGGAGCAAAACAGCCTCGGGCCATCATGTGAACTTGTCAATCATGGTTTGGCAATACCGGTAATCATCGTTCGGGGACAGAGATCCGATGAGATCCATATTGATGTGCTCGAATTTGGCATATGGCGGGTTGTAGCGTTAGAGTGGTGACTTGACATGACGTCCGATCTTGCTGCGTAGGCAGGCCATGCAGCTTCGCACAAAGTCATTGATTTCCTTGTTCATGGCTGGCAAGAATAAGTGGTTGGTGATGAGTTGTCTAGTCACTCGTATGCCAAGGTGGGCAAGGCAATACATCATCTGCATGATTGTTGATCTAAACTGCTGCGGTGCGTAGGGTCGAACCTTGTCGTGGGTGACTATGCAGTGCAGTTGCGTAGTGAAATTAGCTAGCTGCTGCTTCTTCCACTTGAGTTGATTCGTTCGGCTCTCCAGCAAAGCCTTGAGCTCGGGATCGTTTTGCTGAGCTGAAGCAAGAGAAAAGAAATTGATTTTGGAAATCGTACTTATCTGAGACATATAATCCGCGATTAAGTTATTCCGGCTGGAATGTAGTGGATGTCAACGGTGAACTGAGAGACAAAGTCTAGTTGACGTTGTTGCCTCGGTGAGGCTTTTTCGATCGCTGTTGGAACGCAAACTGTAGTGGCTTGTGGTCGGAAAATACAGTGAAAACTCTGCCTTTCAATATGTAGCGCAAGTGCCTGATGGCCTCGTGAACAGCTAGGAGCTCCCGGTCCTAGGTGCAGTCACTGAGTGTCATTGAGCTTGCGCGAGAAAAATCCTTGAGGCTCTATTCCAGTGTTGCAGAGGTTGATCGATCATGCCCAGGAATGACTTCAGCTGCCTTGGATTTCAAGATCGCGGATATGCGTTAGATCTTCTCAGGTAAAGGCTTCAATCCGCCAAACGAAATTGTGTGTCCCGAAAATCGTACTTCAATTAATCTAAATTGGCACTTGTCGATACTGATAGCAAGTCCGTATTGGCGTAGACAATCTAGCACCTCCAACATGTGCTGTTGATGGGTTTGTTGATCTGGCGAGAAGACTAGTATGTCATCTATGTAGACGAATACGTTGTCGAGTCTATGTAGCACCTCACGCATAAATCGTTGGAACGTTTGTCCTACGGCGCGTAGGCCAAATGTCATGTAGACAAGCTCGTATAATCCCAACGGCGTGATGATCACTGCCTTCGGGACATCATTCGGCTTGACTGGAATTTGATTAAATGCCTTCTGTGGGTCAATTACAGTGAAAACGTTCATGTTGTGCAACGGAGTAGTGCAGTCCTGCAGGAATCCGATTGGATATCGATCCGGAACGGTGCAGGCATTGAGAGCGCGATAGTTTCCGCTGGCTTTACGGACCATGTGCAGGGGACTGCTCCATGCACTCTTAGATGGACGACAAATTCCTAATTGCATTAGGTTATCAAACTCAGCTTTGTCAGCGGTGAGTTTGTCAGGTGGAAAGCGTCGTGCCTTTGCGTTGACTGGAGGGCCTTTCATCACGATGTGATGCGTTGTTGTGCAGCTAATGTTGCGACGGGTCACTGTTTCTATGATTTCGGGGTACTCCGCAAGAATTGCAGTGTACGAGTATTCACTTTTAATAGCTGCAGATGTCGAAGAGACTGCTGGTGGCTGGTTCTTGGATGGAGTTTTCACCTCCACTGCAGTTGCAATCGGTCGCTCGATTAGTTTCTGTCCTCTGATGTCAACGAGTAGTCCGTGATGCTCAAGCAAGCCAGCTCCAATTACTGATGAACTGACGTCTGCTTTGATGAGTGACCAAGTAACAGGCTTTGACAGCCTTAGATTCAGGGTTAAATTCCGCTTCCCATATCTACGAATAAAGGAACTCTTGGTAGCTAATATGCGGGTGCCTCAATCTGGGTTACTTCGATCACAGATGGTCGGTGGAATCACGGAAGTGTCTGTGACGGTGTTGAATAATAGTGCACCAATGGCTCTGCTACAATCGCCCATTGTATCTTCCGCAGTCTTACAATCGTTAATACCTCCGGATCGTCGAAAATTTCATACAGCTCAAAAATTTTTGACGATCCGGAGGTCTAAAAGATTATAAGCTTGCGGTAGCACTAGGGACGCGATGTTTGCTACAAAAACGCACAATAATATGACCTTGATGCGGTCGCTTTGCACACCAAGTGTCGAATTTACCACTAATGTATTAATCACCTTGCCTTTTACTTCCTTTACAGGCTGACTACCCATCCGCGTTGAATGAGTGTGTGGATGCGGTGGCAAAGTACGTCGACCGTGCGAACAAATCATTAAAAAGAGATAAACCTTGTTAGCACGGCAGGTCCATTCGAGGACGTGGTTGCGGAGCGCTGTCAACACTTTCAAAACTCGCGGGGAGCAGGATTACCAGTTTAAAAACGAGTTAGAAAACATTTAACTAATTTATTCACAATATTCCAATATTCTAAGTTACATGATTATTGAATACTTTTGAAATAATACAAGTGGGCTTAATCTTTAAGCGTGCGGCTGATAAGCATTCACTTCAATTGTCTGCATCTTGCTTTTGGCAAAAAATGCTGATCGCGTACATGCGCAACCATCACGTGGTCTGACTGGAGCTTTCATCGTCTCAAGCAATTTGCTGATGATGCACATGTGTACATTTTTTTCGAACTGCAAATGCTACGATGGAAACGAGTAACTCGATCCACTCGTAGTGGCCCGCATTGGGATTGCGGTGCAGTTGATGCGGGATGCGTACATTGCAGTCGGGCATCAGCATCCGTTAAATGCGGGATGCGTGCGTGGCAGTGGGGGATCGGAATTATTGATCCGTCACAGAAATAAATTGCAGAAACAGTTCTGATGGTATTCCAAATATCTTTGCTAAGACTCTCTCCTCGTTTTTATGGGTCCCGTTATATATTTTGTTAAACAACAGTCTAACCTCTGGTACTTTTACTGGTCTCTGGAAGAAATCGATTGCATTTCCTATTCATAAATCTGGTAATGAATCTTATATCTCGAACTAAAGCCCAATAATCGTTCTTTCTGCTGTTAGCAAGATTTTAGTTCATAACAAGTTATATTCCCTTTCACTTCCTCATCTAGCCTTTTAACAACATGGCATTATCAAAGGTAGATCCACTCTTTCAAATCTTCATTTCTTCTTGCGCATTGTCACGTCGTTTACACAGGCTTCTCAAAAGCTTTCGACTCAGTCAACCACGGCTTTCTTATGAAAAAGCTTAAGGCCTTAACTTTTCTCTTTCCCACTGGTTATTCTCCTACCGCTATGGTCATGAGCGTGTAGTTACATATAGGTTTGCAAGTCTTCCTCATACTGTCCTTATTCTAGGTCCTAGGTCCCTTATTATTTTTAAACGTTTATAAATGATCTTTCTTCTTTATTAAACTCTTTGTTGCTTGTCTATGCTGATGATTTAAAAATCTTCAGGATTATGCATTCCATCGACAACTGTTTGGGCCTCCCCAAACAGTTACTAGTTTTTGGTGAAATGTGCGAGCTGCTGGGAATACGGAAAACGAGGACAACACCACTGCATCCCCAATCCGATGGGATGGTCGAACACTCAGTAAACACCTGGCCAAGATGGTTGACGAAACCCAAAGGGACTGGAAATGGCACATTCCATTATTCTTGATGACGTATAGAGCTGCCCAATACGCATCTATGGGCCAAGCCCCAGCCAAAGTCATATCTGGAAAAACTGTCCGTCTGTCGGCTGATATATAGTTCGGAACATCCCCTGAGAAACCGGAACGATCTCGGAGTACGCAAGTGAGCTAAGGCAACGGTTCAACCAGATACATCGGACAGTGCGAAAACACCTCGAATCGACTACTGACCGCATAAAGGCCAGTTATGATCTAAAGGCAATTTCTACTGGCTTCCAGCAAGATGACTTGGTGTGGTTATGCAACCCACAACGGTGGAAAGGTAGGTTTCCAAAGTTGCAGTATAATTGGGAGGGATCGTACCGGGCTACAAAGCGCATCAGTGACGTCGTATATCGCATACAGGAACACCATAAGCCGAGAGCCAAACTGATAATCATGCACCTGAGCCGTCTTGCCCATATTACATCCACGAAGACTTAGCTACCACTGGCGACACATCTTTTCGGGGCGAAAAGAGCTGAGATAGGGGCAGTTTTACATGTCTATTGAGCGACTATTGTAATTGTTGTCGCAACTATTAATAACATCACGATCAATCAACAAATGTACTCGGAAGCACAAGAATGGACCACGTAGATCAATAACCAATAGCTGAAAGTTTGATCACTGTGGGTATTAAGAATTGCTCGAATATTCTACGTAGTTCTCATCAGAACATTCGCCAATGTACGAGAAATGGGTTGAATGACTAGAGACTCTATAGAAAGCTGAGCTGAATGAATGAGGAGGAGCAATAGTAAAAAAGGCAATAGTAAAACTGGGATAGAGTGGAACGGAAAAGGAGAAAAACCCTGCCCGCAGTTTTGTTGGTCCCTTTAAAAAAGCTTCCAACAAAATAGAAAAATTTCTACCAATCAATGTGTTCGGACAAAGTGGAGAAGATATGGTTCGGCTATTGGCAGTCGAAAATAAACTAGCCAATTTCGAGATCATAGAGTTAATGCCGAAAAATTTACTATCTGAACGAAATCACTGATTGATTTCAAGTCAGACAAAGATGCGCTAAACTCTGGGAAAGTTTCATACTTCATCTATAAACTTAAAAGTGAGAAGAATCAGACCTTTTTCTTGAAGAGTTTTGTCAGCAGAGAGGATACGGTCGATCTTCTTCAGGTGCTCAAGGAAGCTGCACCAGAAATTGAATTTGTTTCAGTCAAAGCTTTTGCAACAAGAAGGTTGACTGTAAAAAGGAAGAATTTACCACTTTACCTGGGGTAAACTGCAAATACGAGCAGTCCAAGTGCTCTTCAATAAACAAGGTACTTGAATTTCAGAGTGGTGAGGTGGGAACGTCTCCAAAAATAAAATTCAACAAGTGCTACCGGTGTCGAAGATTAAGACATTCGGCTTCCAATTGTCTTACCTTCCAACTCCATCAGGCCCGAAGTATACTTTGTACTTGCCGCTAGAGGACCAGCAGAAAATGCTGTAAACAATATAAGTGCAGTAATGAGCTTCTTCTCAAAGTTAAACCAGCAACTAAATTATTGACTGGAGAGAATTGATAATCGAAATCCGGAAATTAATTTTTTTTTCAGCGTTTAAGTCTTTCAAATACCTCAAAATAACTTGTCCTCTAGTCATATTTCCATGGATAGCCTTCACCTCATATGGATCAATGTCACTCTATCGTTGCTATGCGTGGACGTGATTATCTCCTTGAAGTTATTGTTAAGCAACAGCCGGACATCATATTTCTCACTGAAACCCACCTCGATTCATGACACTTCATTACTTTCACGAGTTTTGCATTCGTAAGGCACGATAGGGTAAACGGTCATGGGGGAGGTGGCACCGAGCTATTTGTGAGAAGACCCTATTATTTCCAAAATATTGAAAAAGTCAAATTCAAAAACTTTGAATTTCTGGCAGTGTCTGTCATCAAAATTTCACTGCCAGGTGGGGAATAACCTCTTCGTTATCTCTGCCTATGCAACTGGTCAAATTGTTCTCAAGCTCAAGAAAGAGCTCAATTCCTTGTTTGAAATACTTGAATTGAACAGGCTGACCTGAATGCCAAGCATACATCATGGCTAAACGCCACCAATAATTCCTGAGGTGTATTCTTGAAATCGTGGATAACAGAGAACCTAATTGAATACAGGTGTAACCTATATGGGTCGGAGTTCTTCCTTTTGATAGCGACCATAACGCAATCGTGATGGAAATCAATCATCAAAGGGATGATCTCTGCCTCATTCCAGCTCAACATGAAAATCATTGGTTGAATTTCAAAAAAACAGACTGGGAAACGTTTCAAAAGAAGTTTCATCGAGACAACCAGAACCAATGTCCTCTTACTGATGATAGCAACGCTTGTTCAATGGTTACTCATAACAAAAATCTAACTATCGATGAAATAGATCTCTATTTGTTGAAGTTAGTGAAGTTGACGTTGGAAACGATTGAGGAAGTTGTTCCCAAGATTAAACATCGAAACAGTATGGAAAGATATGAAACACCAACCATTGCAAAATTAAAAAGATTAAGAAGTCTTCTTCTAACATGCGTCAACAATGTTTATCGGCGATTTTTGGACTACAACCATCCCTTGTTGAATTTGCTGAAATTACAACTGAAAAATGTCCGGAACTTAATCCGTACATACTCCAGGAGTGAGGTCAGCAACCAATGGGCGGAAAAACTGATGGGTATTAGCCCACAGGACCTAAATAGCGTTTTTACGAAATTGAATAGCTTATTCTATAAGAAGTATTGAGTGAAAGTATCGAATCTTGGAGTAGCTAGTGATGAGATAAATCTTCTCGATAGAGCTGATATCGAAATTGATAGTACGACCCTGGATAGAAATGAAAACAGGAATGCATATGATCGATTACCAAAACGTGCCCTGATTAAAACTTAATTTGAATTAGTTCATCTACCAAACCCTGAGAGAGGGTATGAAATATTTTCAGAGGTCGTCGAAACAAACGTTTCCGACTTCAAATCAAGCCTGTATGGCCACTCAATTCTTCATTTCAATGAAACATTAACATCTGACCTCATCTTCTCCTCCTTTTTCTTGGCACTACAGCCCCTTTCGGGCCTTTGCTTCCTGCAAACAGCGCTTCCAACTGTCTCGGCCCATTGACCGCGTCTTCCAATTCTGAAATCCGAGCAGCGATGAACTGTCTTCGTCAATCGAGTCAGACCAGCGTTTCCTCGGTTTCCCACTGGCTGCCGGCCTTCAGTTCTCCCAACGAATACCTTCTTGGGTATCCGTTGATCGTCCATACAATTCATGTGTCCAGCCCATTGCAGTTTCCGCAGTCTTACAATCCCTTGAGACCTCTGGTTTGTCAAAAATTCCATACAGCTCATGTTTGCATCGAATTTGCCATTGGTCCCCGTCTAGCTTTGCTCCGATTATTCGGCTCAGGACCCGTCGCTCAAAAGCGTTCAATATATTTGCGGATGCTTGGGTTAGGGTCCAAGTTTCACAACCATAGCAAAACACAGGTCTTATCACAGATTTGCATATTTGAAGCTTTGTTTTCCTGTGTATGCAGCTGGTCTTCAAAATCATCAATGCTAAATAGAATATTTTATTTGCGTGCTGTATTCTTTAGCGTATTTCATCTCAAATTCGACCACATTCTTGATACTGTATTCACCAATTGTGATATTTTGGGCGTTTGAGGTATTTAACCTCGGTTGCGTCATGAACTTTGTTTTATTTTCGTTGATTTGTAGCCCTACTAGTTTTGCTTCACTGTCGAGTTTCAGGAAGAGTTCTTTGGCAGTTGTTAGTGACCGTGACAAAATGTTGATGTCGTCCGCATAGGCCATTATCTGGCTCGAATTGTACAGTAATGTACCTTGCGTATCGACAGGTAGCTTCCGTATGACGTACTCCAGAGCCAAATTGAATAGCAATGGGGCTAGCCCATC
The DNA here is from genome assembly GCA_963969285.1 of Odontomyia ornata. Taxonomy (NCBI): domain Eukaryota; kingdom Metazoa; phylum Arthropoda; class Insecta; order Diptera; family Stratiomyidae; genus Odontomyia; species Odontomyia ornata. The sequence goes on along the minus strand of OZ017739.1, from coordinate 82,855,337 downwards.
TCCCTGTTTTAGTCCAATATTTGTGTCAAAGGCATCGGTGAGTTGGTTATTGATGCGGACTTGGGAGATTGTCAACGTCATTGTCATTTTGGTAGGACGGACTAATTTTCCTAGGATGCCAAAACCAGCCTTTATTTGGTACATTACGTAGCGATCAATACTGCCGTATGCTTGCTTGAAGTCAACGAAAATTTGGTGTACGTCTATGTTGAACCCCCAGCATTTTTCAAGTTCCTGCTTGGCTGTGAACAATTGGTCTGTTGTTGATCTACGTGCCCTAAAACAAGCCTGATACTCCCCAATAATACTGTTGGCGTATGATCCGTTTATTTCCTAAGATTTCAGAAAATACTTTGTACGCCGTACAAAGTAGTGATAAGCCTCTATAATTTTTTCACTGTAATTAGTCACCTTTTTTGTGGATAGGGAATATAATTGATTGGATCCACTTTTTCGGCATATGTTCTTGTTGCCAAATGTACTGGATGACTTTGTGAATAGCTTGATGAACACTATCACCACCATATTTTTTGAACATCACTGATATCTCATCAATGCCCGGCGTTTTATTATTCTTTAGGGCTTTGATGATGGAAAAAAATTCATTCAGAGTTGGTAGGGCCAATAGAATTGTCCGAAGCCATCTATAGGCTCCGATGTTCTGAAGCTATGCAGAAGATTAAGGAGGTTCTTGAAATATGATGCCCATATTTCCTTAGTCTTGGTTTCATCAGAAATTATATTACCACTGTCATCACAACAGAGCGTGGTTTTGGGCTCATAACCACGTTTCAGGCTTTTAACTTCTTTGTATGCTTGTCTTTTGTTATTGCTCACTAAACTTACATCTATACTTCTCAATTGGTTGTCATAGTATTTTCTTTTCTTAATCCTAATTATCTTATTTGCTACTCTATTAAGATTATCATAGTGTTCTCTCTTCGTCCTGATTTTCCTGCCTACGTACTCCTTGTACGCCTGATTCTTTTTCTCTAACGCGTTCTGGCACTCATCATCGAACCAATCATTCCTCTTACTCCGGGCTTGATGTCCGATCGTCTGTCCTGCCACGGTCCTGAAAGCCGCTTTCACTTCCATCCAAAGCTCGTTTCTTGTCTTTGACGGTGCGTCTGATAAGATTGGAGCCAGCTGATTGTCGAGGGTCTCCGTGAAATTTTTGGCCACAGACGCCGTTTGGAGCCTTTTGATGTCAAATTTTTGTAGTGAGCTGGTCTTCGCTGAAAATGCCTTTGACATACGACATCGATAGGTTAGTTTGATCAAGTAATGATCTGAGTTACAATTGGCTCCTCGGTGTGGACGGACGTCAAGTATGCTCGAGGGCCAAAGTTATTGGATCAGAACATGATCGATCTGGTTTTGTCTGTTGCCATCCGGTAATACCCTGGTCATTTTATGAATGCGTTGATGTTGGAAGCAAATAGAACGTATGACTAGATTTCTGCTACATGCAAAGTTAATCAGGCGCTGGCTGTTGTCATTTGTGTCATCGTGGAGGCCATATCATCCAGTCATTGCCCGATGAGATAGCTCATTGCTAACCTTAATGTTGAAATCACCCAGAATAATTTTTGTGTCGTTTGTGGGCAATGTATCAACCAGTCTTTCCAGGTGATGGTTAAAACGATTCCGTCGTTTCTTCGTCCTTTTCTTCGGTCGGGGCGTGAACATTAATCAGCCAGATTTTGAAGAATTTTGAATTTATACGGATTGCTCACAACCGTTCATTGGCTGCCTTAAAATCAATAACGTAAGATTTGAACTCCCTACCCACAATGAAGGCCACTCCGAATTTTCGTTTTCCAGTAGGCTTCCCACTTTTCAATATTGTGTGCGATCTCATGTCTTGAATGCTGTTGCCAGTCCGAGTCGTTTCCTGGACTGCCAGTATTGTTAATTGATATTGACTGGCCTATTGTGAAAGGTCCTTAACAGCGCCGGGGTATTTGCGTGATCTGACATTCCAGGATCCAAAGACACAATCCTTTTTTCGTTTGCGAGGTCGTTGCCGTGAGTCCAATCCATACCGGTTTCGAAACTACATGACCCCATACCAAGCTTGAATCTTATTGATTATTTTGTCAGTTATGAAGACTTGTGTTTCATATTTCACAGAATAAACAACAAGGAATCATGTGGTACTGATGGTATTCTAAATAAAGTTCTCCGACATTTGCCTGAGGTTGCTATTAGGAATTATATCATATTGTTCAGCAACATGTTGAACAATTCATATTTCCTTAATCAGTGGAAAAAGGCTAAGGTATTTCCGATCTTAAAGAAAGGAAACAAATCTCCAAGTCCTGAAAGCTATCACTCAATCAGCTTGCTGCCTAGGATCAGCGAATTGTTTGAAGTGATACTCAACAAAGCATTAAACGCCCACATTGAGAAATATTAGTTGATGCCATATTGGTAATTTGGATTTTGTGCCAGGCATTCGACCACACATGCGATAACGAAAGTAACCTCAGACATCTATGAGAAACTAAACAAGAGAGAATGTGTTGGAGCGTGTCTCATTGATATGGAGAAAGCCTTCAATACGGTGTGGTTAGATGGACTAGTTTTTAAACTCTTTCAGCATAGGTTCTCCAGACACCTTGTCGCCATGATGTGCAATATGTTGTACGGAAAATCGTTTGTTATATTTGATGGAAATCTGACAACAGTGCGTGAATTCAAGGTCTTGAATGGTCTACAGCAGGGAAAAGTTGTTGAGCCTCTGCTCTTCTCAATCTTCATTCGCAAGCTGTTGAACGGCTTTGATTTTAACGTCTCGCCAACGTGATCATTGGTAACGTTTGCTGATGATTTGATCATATATATGGCAGACCGAAAAACTTCAATAGTTCAGAGCAATCTTCAAAAAATGTTAAATGATGTGCAGCTCTACACCGACAATTGGCGAATGAAAATCAATGCACAGCAATGCGGAACAATTTTGTTTCGGGCAACGCTGCACGGGGCCAGTCAAAACCTGAGGCGTAATTGGAAGGAGTTCCACATCATGGCTAATGAGGGTAGTTCAGAACGGGCGTTACAGAAATCCTGTGTTCGATACCTCGGTGTTTATCTCGATTAGTATCTGAACTATACTGAACCTATCGAAATCATGCTCAGTAAGGCACAAAAAGTAGTCATGGTCCTTCGAAGATTCTTTCATTCCAGATCAATTGATCAAAATGTCTGTAACTTCTTCGGAATCATATCGCAAGATCTGTAACTGTGAGTAAAAACCCCTAGATTACACAGCCCTTCCACCCTACAGATGGGTAAATTGTGACTTGTCTCGCTACTGGCTTCGTTCCTCCAGAAGCATTCGTGTATTTGGACATGAATCGATATGTTTTTGATTCTGACTGTGTCCCAATCATATATCAAATATATAGATGGGCCACCGATAAGAAGATAAAATATCCTCCAATTTGAGTTCACGAGACAAACAATTCCAATGGAGATACTCATTTGCTAGATTCGTTGAGGCTGGTCGAGCTGAGATGGAGCAATCTAGGTATTGGTGGCTGAATGATAATGTCTAAATTATCCGTGTTTATTTTCTGTTTTTGTCTTTTTTTCTCATTACTTAGTTTTTAGTTTCATCTCATTATTGCTAGATCTTGTGTTGTTGTTTATATGTATTCCAAATTAGGGATGGATTTCAGTATAAGATAAAGATTTTTTTTATTGAATTTGTTTAGAATTAGGGTGTAGCATGTTATGTTTACGATAAAAGTTCACTGTTTCATTAGTAATATAAGTAATTTTTGAATAGTGCTGGTTGGTTTTTTGTCTCCTTTTTCCAATTGAATCATTGATTAATTTAAATTTGCTATTGTTTTATTTTTCATTAAATGTAGTTCATTGAAAACGTTTAAATTTAGAGAGCCATTGTGGCCATATGTTTTCGTAGTTTTATTGTTTGGAATTCGCTTTATGTTCTTTTAAAATTTATAACGATTGGTATTGAATAAAGTGCTTTTGACTTTGACATCCTCCATGCCAGGCAGCTGACAGATTTTCAACTTTTATTGTCCTTTTCGGTAAGGTCCTTTGAGCAGTTCGCCTATGCATACTGCTCGATTACTACACTTGGGTTGGGATGGCATCGATGTATTCTCATTAAGATTGGACAAATAACAACAGAGAAATGCCTTCAGGATCGTGAAAAATAGGCATTTTCGGGATTTTTTGTAGAGAGCATAAAATAATCGGATCATTATGAAATTCGGATATGAGTTTATTATAACTTTGAAATAGCAAAAAAAATTTTTTGAATTTCCAACAAAATGGCGACTTTGGAGAGAATCTTCGGACGCCTGTTTCTTGCGACATCAAGAAGTACTGTAGCTAATATTTTTTTCCTTTTGATTTGAAAAAGATGAAATAAACCTCATTTATTTACTGACATATTAAGAGGAAAGATATACCTAAAAAAATGATGATAAAGTACAAAATGAAAATTTGGGAGCCATTTTACTTGGAAGGTCGAGTTTTCAACTTTTTTTTCGACATACTCGTATTTGATCCCCAAAAATATATTTTTTTGCACGTTACCTTCCGATTATACTCCTGAAGGAATCCTCTACAAATTTCATCTAAATCGGACGATAACTTTTTGACAACACGAACAGTTTTTGAAAACATGTTGAAACTTTTGATTCTAGTGATTAATCAGCGATTTCAGGCGCATACAATAGTCCTTCGACTTCCTCAAAAACTGATTTTCCTCCGCTAGCTGTTGTTTCCATGCTATACGAGCTTCTTTTGTGTTAGAAGAACTCATCCGGTTCTGTCGAACAATCCGCGTCTCATCAGGCGTTTCAGCAAAAACTCTGCAGCTGGTGCCAAAAAATCCATCATTGAATACCCTAGCAGCAATGTAGGCTGAAAATTCAACTATTTTAAGTTCTGAATGTAAGCCGATTGCCAGATCGCCGAGTTGTAGCTTTCGTTAGCATTTTGGGTATAGCCAACCAGGCATCTCTCAAGCAAATTATTTCTGGATAAATTTTGATAAATTGGCAATATATGCTCGTTGATACTTGCGTCAAGTAACGGTGAAAGATTTTCCAATTTTGGAACTTCCAAGCTAAACTGGCTCTATTGCTTCGCATACCCACAGTTTCAAGGCCATTCTCATGAAAAAAGTGACCTGTCGTTCTAATAATCCCTTGAAACATCTGCGTGGCCATATAAAAAGTTAATAAGAAAGCATTGTGAATCAACAATTACTCCGCCTCTAAGGGTCGGACGCCCGACTCGCTACCTGACCGCATGCTGTCGCCGCGTTCTAAGCTATATGCAATATTTCCGAAAATATTTAATATTTCGAGTTATCCTTTTTTCAGTATATTCTTAAGATACCATGCTTTCGAAATATGCAAAGGAAAAAAAACGATTTTTTGAAATTTCTAAAGGTATTTCTCTCCTTAAATTGTGACCAGCAAATAGTGTGAAGCTCTGACTCTACTCAGGTTTACTGTAACAGTGGCAATGGTATACTGCCCATATATTTTGGTTCGATAATATTAAATCTAACTTAGCTTGAAGTAATTTATTGAATGCTTTGAAGCTTGACTATTGCCCTACTTTATAGCCCATGGTTGTTTCCGTCATTGTGGTATAATATGCAAATAATGCTGCTGTGACTATTGGAGATCAGTTAAATTGATTTAAAAATTTACCGACCAATATAATTTCTAAATTAACAGTACCTTAATATTGGCTAACTTGGCTTTAAATATTATATGGCTTACAATTATCCCAAACTTAACGTAGAAACGGTTCAGAGTCCCTTCGTTTTCCAAGTCCGATCAACGTTCCACAACAAATCACATAAAGACGTCCGAAGTGTTTGGGTCACAATATGTGGGTTTACTCATGTAACATATGTATGTAACTGTTGATTAAAATTATTAATTTGAAACATGAACTCATTTCTCCCATAAAGACTTTGCCAAATTTTCTTTTCCCTTAAATTTTACGAAAACACTTTATTAAAGAAAAAGAAACATGCAAAAATTTTGCTTGAATCGATGAAAACCAATCTATTGTAATATCAATAAATGATCAATTTTTCTAAAGCAACCTAAAGTGGATCAAGGTGTTACTTCAAGGACCTCCTAATTAAAAGAACCACTTAATCAAAGTCATCTCACCCTCCTACCGCATTCATTTCCAATAGACTTGTTGGGTAGACAGTTTGAATGTTATTCCAAAACTTCGAATTTAACACCAGCCAAGGAATTTATCAAGCGATATCGAAGGACATTTATTGATGGTGTCATAGAAAAAAAATCTGGAGTACCCAAATAGTCGGCAAAGTAGCAAATCACTTCTTCAGAACAACTTTACTCCTTCAAGTAGAAGATGATGACGATGACGACGATAAGGAAGTCGACTGCGGTCCTAGACGATCCTGGTTTCCTTCCTTCTTGCAAATGCCCACTCCACTCTGAATGTCACAAATTTTTCTCTACAGTTTTCCAAGAAAAAGGTTTACAAGCGACAGTCGATACATAAATATATCAGAAGTATATTGAAACGTGATTGTGTCTTCACGGATCAACAATTTTCCCATATCCATTGTAGAAACTGCTTGTTCGTTTATTTCTTCGTTTGCCATTTCCCCATCTTCCTCCAAACCGGGTGAAGGGTGTTGAATAAGTTCCCAATGCCTTTTAAAATAAGAGAAGCAATCCTTGATACGGTTGCGCTTAACATCTTAGTCCCTTTTTTCTCGATGGCCGACAATTCAGTGGCTCAGTGTAGTATTAAAGTTATTGGACGTGTTCAGCATGACAATTGGGACGGAAAGGAAAAGTTTGAAGGTGGTATTGGATGGCAAAAAGTTATCTGGCCAAAAAATGTTTGTTATCGGATTAGGCGAAGTTCTTTATTGATTTATTTATTCATGTGAAGATGTGTTACAAGTTAAGTAAACATTGCTAATGTTGGTAAACAGGCAAAAATGTTCAAGAAACATTGAATATGGGATTTTGGATATGTTTAGGCATATCCTTGAATGGTTTAGTTTGTTTTCGCTTCGTAGAAGGATGATTTTAATCTAGAAAAAGTAAATATTAATATGTAGAAATTTATTTACCGATAAAGGGTTCAACCTTTTCTTGGAAAGGAGATCATTTTCAAGAAATAATCCAATTTTGAAACAACGCAAAAAGAGCTTTTGCAAAATTTCATGTGGAATTTAGTTGTTAAGATTGTTGGTCATTTGAAACATTAATTACAAAGGAATGGACACATAGTATAAGCACTTATTCCAAAACTGTTAGTTCTAAAACTGAAAATTTTAGCCCGAAATCAACCAAAAGATCCTCATTTGCTAATTTCCTGCATATGCTGCTACCCATTTTACGCCTAAAAGTGGTAAAATGGTGTCAGTTTTGCCTTAAGGGCTGAGAGTTGTTTAGGATCTGAATTGCTCCAAACGATACCAAATTTAAGCTTAGATGTCCTGTAAAATTAAGGGATTATCCTTTTATTAGCAAAAATCTCAATACGGTTGCAACTCTGATACAGCCGCGAATTTCACTCAGACTTGAACGAATTATTCTACAAATATCTTAAAGGTTCATATTTCATTTTCACCATATGCCAGCTTAATTGGCATTCAGGTAGGAATGTTTACATAGCTTTATGTTGCTTGTCTTCTGCTACAAAGCACCACATCTCCTCTCAGAACTTTGCTTCCACGTCCTCAAATTTCGAAATCCAAGCAGCTATGAACTGTCTCCGTTGACTGAGTCTGACCAGCGTTTCCTGACATGTCTGAGAAAACGCGCAATTGTAGGTTGCTAAAGCAGTCAGACCATTGAATGGGAATTGCAGCCAGCAAGGTTGCATTCCAGTCCAACTCTATATTAAATAACTCTTGTGGGAAGGGATTGGCAGTCACGATAATTGGTGCCAGAATGCCCAATTAGTCAAAATTATTGGCGATATCAGAAATAATCGTCCTTCTTAGTGATTCTGGATTTACTGGGCTCTAGACTGATGTGCATCTGGAATTTATCCGCTCTCGGAAGCCAGATTACTCCCAAAGTTTTGATTAAGTCCTTCAATCAACTACTGAAATATAGTTGGAGTTGCTTGTCGTCAAATTTTACCTTCTGCAACAGGCAAGGACGATAGACACATTTATGCAAGTGCTTTTCCAAGAATTTTGCTTAATTTATTTGTTTATTTATTTCGACTCACTTTCAAACTAAAGTCCAATTACAAGATTACAACATAATATATATACTAGGCTAGGTATTTAAAATTAAATTCTTAGGTCTATGCTTATAAATTACCAAGGAGGGAGGATACGTGCCAAATTCCATAGCATTGGGGTTTCTTGGCAGACGCAGTAGCGGTGAATTGTAAATTGTTCTGTTCTTGCAAATGAAATTTGGTAAGATCCTTCATTTCTAGAGTGATAATTAGATGTCCGCATTGTCAGTAGTTCTCTGTATGCAACTGATGTTGGTGAAGCTTGTAAAGGAAACATTCATCAAGAAAGTGTCTACGAGATGATAACGATTGGAGGTGCAGAAAAGAAAGTATTTCTTCATAAGATTGATACGGGACTTTAAATTTAAAGAATAATATTCGGGTGAGCTTCAGTTGTACTGATTCCAGTAGTGAGCCTAAGTACCTATAATGCGGTGTCCAAATTTGGGAACAATACTCGAGGATAGGCTGAACAGTTCTTATATATAAAGATGTACTGGAGACAGGATATTTCCGAAGATGCAAGAGTGACGAAGAACAAATCCGGAAACTCGAGAAGCACGTGACATGATGTCAAGGATGGGCTCTTCGAACTTGAGTTGCGGGTCTAAGATCACCCCTAAGTCTTTGAACTTGGTCACAACAGATAGCAGCTCATTGTTTAGGCTATATACAAAGGAGATAGGGTTCGATTTTAAAGAGAAAGTCATTTTATGACATTTTTGCACATTAAGGGAAAGAAAATTTGATTCACCCCAGTTGCATAGGACGCTCAGGTCATTTTGGAGGGAAATACAATCATCAATACATCTAATTACTTTGAAAACTTTAAGATGTTTTTTTGTTTTTTTTTTGTGTTAGGGAGGTGAATGCCATTTATGCACAGAGTATGGGACTCCCATGCGCGACTGGACTACCCACTAAACACCTCCCCTGTCAATCTGAGAACCCAGCCTGGAACCGTTTGACACATGACTTCGGGCCAGGTCTCGTTTTGTCACGCCGTGGGGTGCCTTCAAACTGGGGAGTCCCTTTTCTAGCGGGAGGGGATAGGGAAAGAGGAAATGCCAGAAGAGCGATCCCCCAGCCCCAGCAACCCCGGCTGCTGTGAGTTCCTTTTATATTTTAGGACTGCCCGAGCATAATGTGCCACCTGGTTCCATTTGTTAACCGATTCGAGCATCACCGCAACTATATTATCCGGGGTGAGCTCTCCCGTCTCTCTGTAGAGTTCCCCTCGCAGCCTGACCCATTTTGTACACGCAAAAAATGTGTGACAGGCATTGTCCTCCTCTCCTAGACAAAACCAACATTCGGGAGACCGTGACTTACCGATCTTGTGCAGGTAAGACTGAAAACACCCGTGCTCGCACAAAAGCTGGGTCAGATAGAAGTCAGTCTCACCATGCCTTCAATTTAGCCACGGTCTCACATCGCACAGTCCACCTTCCCTTCGTGCAACCCACCCAAGACTGCTGCCAATCGTTGAGCGAGCACTGTCTCTCCTCGCGGACAACTATCTCCCTCGCATCCTCATTTCGGCGCAGGTAAATAGGGCGGCGCTCTCTAGCAAGCAATCACTCTCACCACCGAGTCGGAGACTGTTGGATACGAAGATGCAATTCTCAGTGCTCTTCTTCTCTGTACCTGTGCCAACGTTTTCGGTATACCTCCTTGCTGAGAGCATCGCCCCATACCTCTGCTCCGTACAGTAGCACTGACCCTACACCACTCATCAAGGGGCGTCTTCTTGATGGGGTGGGTCCCCCTACGTTGGCCATAAGTCGACTCAGAGCCGATATTCCCGAAGCAGCCTTCTCAGCTGTTGCCCTGATTTGCTCAGAAAAACTCATCTTCGAGTCGATCAGTAGCCTAAGGTATTTCACTGCTGGCTTCGATTGGATTTGTATGTCTCCAATACTGATCATCTTTACTCTAGGGATTCTCTTTTTTGTCAAGATGACCACTTCGGTTTTCTCCAGTGCTAAACTGAGCCCGCGAGCAGCCATCCAGTCCTTCACTCGGCGCATTAGCATACCTAGCCGAAGTTGTGCTTGTTTAACGGTGCGTCTAGCGACCAGAGCCGCAACATCATCCGCATAGCCGACCAAGCGTGACTCATCTGGCATCTCAAGTCTCCGTAGCCCATCGTAAGACATGTTCCACCGGTCCGGACCAAGGATAGATCCCTGGGCAACACCCAATGTAACTTCTATCCTTCGTTGGCCCTGTGTCGTGTCGTAGAGCAGGCTTCGGTCCTTTACGTAGTCGCTCAAAAGCCGCATTAGATATTCTGGAACTTGGAAAGGATTTTCTAGCGTGTCCAGAATATCTACCCATCTAGCGGAGTTGAAGGCATTCCTGACGTCGAGTGTCACCAACAGGACGATCCGTCGCTTGGTGCGACTATATGCCTCTGCCTTTTGGACCGCGTTCACCACCTCTGCAATCGCATCAATGGTAGAACGTTCTGCTCTAAAGCCGTACTGCCGAGGAGATAGGTCCCCAGCAGCACGAATCGCGTCAGTGAGTCTTCCCTTGATGAGTTTCTCTAGCACCTTCCCAGCCGTGTCTAGCATGCATAACGGAGGGTATGCAGACGGCGATCTGGAATTTCCCTTCCCCTTGCTGATCAGCACGAGCCTCGCCACCTTCCATCGTATCGGGAAAACCCCGTCCCGTAGGCAAGCGTTGAATGTGCTGAGCAGCAAGTCAGGACAATGGTGATAGACGAGCCGCAACACCTCAGCTGGAACACCATCTGGACCTGGAGCCTTCCTCGCTTTGAACGAGAGGACTGCCTCCTCCAGTTCCAGCTGTGTGAAGAGTGGGCACTCTACTGCTGTTTCACCATGGACAGCGTCAACACGAACGGGATGGGCGGGGAAAGGTCCCCGCACCATCGCGTCCATCTTTTCCCCGTCATGTATACAAGGCTTTCGTAGGGCACCAAGTTTCCGCATGACCAGCTTGTAGCCAAGGCCTCACGGATCCTTGTTCACATTGTCCACTAGGTCTTGCTAGCAGCGAGCCTTACTACTTTTGATCAGTTTGCGAAGGCATTTCCTGGCCGACTTATATGCTGCAACCCAGTTGCATGCCTCGTCACCGTTCCGCGCCCGTTGAGCCTCATGTCGAAGCTTGTGACACTCCCTTCGCTTTTCAGCGATTTAAGTAGACCACCAGTACACTGGGGGCTTGCCGTGCCGGAGTCTTCGACGGGGCATAGAAGCGCAGCAAGCAGTCGTTATGATGCTCATAGTAAAGTTCACCATGTCTTGAGCTGCCAGTACTTCCGTCCCCTCCGAAGCTCCCTGCAGCGGCTCACCTGCTGTGAGAACCTTGACGAACCTCTCGACAACCATCCTTCTGATGTTCCATCCAAGTGTAGAAGGCCGAGAGCACGGACGTCGGGAAACAGCATCACTTATCTAAAGCAGAATGCACTGATGATCACTGGCTGAGTAGTCCTCTAATACTTTCCAGTTGTGTATCCTCCGTACTAAGGACTCCGAGGCAAATGTCACGTCCGGTTTGGTTCCTTCACAGCCAATACGGTGGAAAGTCGGCGTGTTTCCGGAGTTTAGTACGACAAGGGCCGTCCTGGCCGCCATTTCCAGGATTCGTTTTCGCCGCGGGATAGAGCATCTATTAAAGAGGGCAAGTCGTTAATGTATATTAGGTATAAAAGCGGCCCGAGGATGAATCCTTGAGGGACTCCAGTCTGTGGATAGAAGGAGTGAGATAACACTCCACTGAGTTTTACTCTACATGAACGATTGTTTACGTATGAGATAAGCCAATAGAACAAACAACCAGAAATACTGTATTGTGTTAGCTTTTCACATAGTTCGTTATGATATATTTTATCAAATGCCTTGGCAAAATCAGTATAAACGACGTCAACCTGAAAGTGCTTATCAAGCGCTTCACCAACAATGTGAGTAAACTCAAGTAGATTTGTAGTCGTCGACCGACCTAGAAGAAAGCCATGTTGAGCAGGAGAAATCAAGGAGTATATAAGTTGATAAATGTGATTATGAACGAAACGTTCTAGAAACTTCGGGAAAGAAGATAGAAAAGAAATTGGACGGTAGTTGGAGACACACAAAAGAGGATCAGATTTAAGAATTGGGAAGATGTTGGCTGGCTTCTAGAAGCATTGAAAAACTCCGAAGGACAAGCTGGCGTTAAAAATAAAACTCAGAGGAACACGTAATGAAGAGGACAGAGATTTGGAGAACACATTTGGAATTCCGTCTGGTCCAGAACCAATACTTGTTTCAAGAGTATTAGTTATGGACTCGATATCTGCCGGGCTAACTACAGGAGGCACTATCAGCCATTATCATTCTAATACATGGTGTTAGGAAAGTGCGGGGAGGGCTTTAGATGATTAATATATGGCCAGAATGGTTTTGAATGGTTGGAATACTCTATGTGCGTAAAGTAATTTTTCCTTGAGCTTTTGATTAACAATTTCGCGGAGGCACGGGATCTAGAGTATTCATTATAAGAGTCGGAATCACCGGTCAGTCTAAACTTTTGGTGAAGTTTTTTCTTAATCTTCAGAGCTTCTAAGACGTCACGGTTGAGCCAAGGTGGCTCAGAGCTCTTTTCGGGCTTACAAAGGAGTGTAAATTGACGGATAAGTGAGTCGAGGTGGGAATAAAATTTAGTAAGAGCTTCTTCGCAATCAAGGCAGTCAAAAAACGAGAACCAATCAAGTGAATTCAAAGATTCCGACAATGCGCTGTAATTGGTTTTCCAGAAGTTGAACTGGAGTGGCTGATGGCATTTAAGTGTTTTTGGAAACCTCATGCTGATGTCCAACAACTGAGGGGTATGATGGGGTCAGGAGATACGTAGAAGTGATGCGCAGCAGCTACGTGAATATGTACAGTAGCAATGTTTGACATTACAAGATGTAGCATCCGATTGTTTATATTTAGAACGTTATTTAATTGGTTAAGGGAAGATTGGGAATAAAAATTCGATAGTCATACAGACTGTCGATTAGAAGACAAGATATCAATAGATGATGTTAAGTCCCATTCTACGGAAGGAAGATTGAAGTCAACACAAATAATAATATGTAGAGTGGGATGAAATGGAAGACAATACGATGATAGTGAGTCAAATAGTGAATCATAAAAGTCAAAAGAAAAGTTACAGGGAAGAAAGATACAGAATTTCAACAGAGAGGTGGAAAGAGTATTGATTTTGACAAGTACGAGGTGTGTTCTAAAAATATCACGAATTTTGTTTTTTTTCAAAAATTATTTATTTATTCATGAATATCTATTTTGTCCCCTTCAAAGTAATCCCCATGAGATATTTTACACTTGTGCCAACGGTTTTTCCAATCTTCGAAGCACTTCAAAAAATCATTTTTTTAAATCTTGTTCAGCTCCTCCTTCGATGCCGTCTTTATCTCGTCAAGCGTAGCGTAACGTCGTCCTTTCATGGGCCTCTTCAGTTTAGGAAACAAGAAAAAGTCACAGGGGGCCAGATCTGGGGAATACGGTGGCTGCGGCATCATTAGTGTGTTGTTTTTGGCCAAAAAGTCGCGCACAAGCAACGATGTGTGAGCAGGGGCGTTATCGTAGTGCAAAAGCCAATTTTTGTTCTCCTACAAATCCGGGCGTTTCTGGCAGATTGCTTCGCGCAAATTGCGCATAACTTGCAGGTAATATTCCTTATTGACCGTTCTTCCCTGTGGCAAGAACTCATGATGCACCACGCCCCTGCAATCGAAGAAAACTGTCAGCAAAACTTTCACATTCGACCGAACTTGGCGCGCTTTTTTCGGTCTTGGTTCATGCGGCAGCTTCCATTGAGATGATTGAGCTTTGGTTTCCACGTTATAACCATAAACCCACGATTCGTCACCAGTTATGACCCTCTGGAGAAAATTTGGTTCGTCGCGGACAGAGTTTAACATCTCATTAGCAATGTTCATGCGTTGCTGTTTTTGGTCGCAATTGAGCAATTTTGGTACGAATTTCGCGGCGACCCGTCTCATGCCTAAATCGTTGATAAAAATCGAATGGCACGAGCCAATCGATATGTTTAGGTCCTCAGCAACTTCTCTAACGGTGATTCGACGATTGGCCAATACCATTTTCTCCACTTCATTAATTTTTTCGTCTGTTGTTGAAGTGCTCGGGCGTCCGGCACGCTCTTCGTCATTCACATCTTCTCGGCCTTCTAAAAACATTTTGTACCACCGATAAACATTGCTTCGGTCCAAGGTAGCTTCTCCGTATGCCACAGTCAACATTCGGAATGCATCCGCGCACTTAATTTCGTTTTTCACACAAAATTTGATACACGTTCTTTGATCCATTTTTTTGAATAAGTAAAAATCGAGGACGATTGAAAACACGTGCAAGTAAAGCAGCTATCACCAATCAAGTGAACATTCGAAATGGCCGAGCTTGTCGGCATAAGTGACAGACACAAGTACCAACATAACGCCACAAAAAAATCGAAATTCGAATATACGTAACCCGCGAAAATTCAAAATTCGTGATACTTTTTGAACACACCTCGTACATGCTCGGTTTAGTCTGGAGGATGAAAATTTTTGCAAAGCTCACTCGAAAGATTTTCAACAACATCAATTGGTACTCCACCACCATCAGATTTCTTTGTCAGATTAAAACCACGGTCCCTCTGGTAGACAATGTCATTTGGGAAAAATTTTGAGCTTTGTATATCACTTCTCAACCAAGTCTCAGTCAAGCAAATAATATTATCATTTTCAAGAATGTATGAAACGTTAAGGCTATGTAATTTGTGGTCCATAAGCCTCTTACATTTTGAGAATATATATAGCACCAAGAGCCTCTTCTTCACCAATAGTTACATCAGGTTCATTTCTCCTACTTTTGAATTACCTCAGCTAAATTATCTGACCCTGTCATGGAGTCGTTGATGTTGAATCATTCTGCATCGCGCTGTCACTTAGGGAGTTTTTCTGCTGCCCTTATATCATAACTTTAAGACATTTGGTCACTAAGTACAGGGCGCATATCGTGCCATAGGCTACCGTGTTTAGCCGATAGAACCATATTGGCTGAGTTTAATTATTTATACAGTTCAAAACACGATACTTGCAATCATCTGAGTGCAGCGGTATCTGCCGTTACATCTTTTTAAAATCCGCAGAGAAAACAAAATGGGAAATTTAGAGGCGCAACAGGATTGTAAAAAGGTTGTCCTACACTGCATCAAAGATCATTTTTAGCTTGGTGGTACTGCTGTCAAGCTTTAATACTCAATGATGCAGTGAAATATAGGGGAATCACTCACTCATCTGCCACTCTATTTCTTCAATGTGCTCAAACCGCACATCATCATTTGTGGTCCAACAGCCCAAGCCAGGCCTTGGCCTCCAGGATGAATCTCCTCCAATGAAACTGGTTCCGTGATCTTGTCCGCCAGTTATTTACTCCCAACAAGAATCTGCTGTCAGCTTCTATTATCTCTCCCCATCAAGTCCTCGGTCTTTCCGCTGGACGCCTACCTTGTGCTCTACCCGTCAATGTTCGTTTATCTGGGTTTCTTCCATTTGCACAATTTTACGCAAGAGAAAATAGGTGGAATGTTAAATATTTTATAGAAATCATCATTGTAACGTAGTCTCCACTCTGTTCCTAGTTTTACTCGATAGCAGATTTTTTGGAGCACTTTGCGTTCAAATATTTCCACTGTCTTTTCAGATTCGCTTGTCAGGGTCCATATTTCACTTCGATATAGAAGCACAGGTTTAACCAGTGTTTTGTGAAAGCGGAGCTTCCTTTGCCTGTGCATCACTATGGACTTTAGAATAGGAAGTAAAGAGCAATAGGCTTTATTTGCTGCATTTATGTGGCACACAATCTCATCTTTATCGGCACCTATTCTATTCAGGTTGGCTTCAAGGTAGATTAAATTACACGCACCTTCAAGGTTGTTGTCACCTATGGTCCAGCTTTGTCGAACTGAAGTTTTCTTTCTCGTTTGAGTCATAAATTTAGTTTTTGTTTCATTAACCACTAGGTCAATTTGGTTTGCTTCAGATTCTAGGCTCAAAATTGCTATCTTGGTATCTAAGATTAAACGTGCTTTAATACTGACATCATCAACCAATGCTATCAATTGTGTGGTCTTCCTGATGACCTGCTTAAGCGCAATATTAAAGAGCATTAGGGCAATTCCATTCCCTTGTTTTACGCCTGGTCCATCTTAAAGCTGTTTATTAGTGCACCGATTATCTTGGCCTGGGACTCCGTACTTATCAAGCGAACTCAACATGTAGACTGAATTTTTGGGACGCCAACGTCAAGCATTATTTTGTACAGCACATCTCTATCGACACTGTTGTATGCTTGCTTGAAGTCTGGAAAGAGTTGATACACATCGACGTTATATTCCCAGCACTTTCCAAGTACCTGCTTTACTGAGAATATTTGGTCTTTTGTAGACCTACACTTCAAAAGCCTCCCTGATACTTTCCAATAATACTTTTATAGTAAGGCTTTAATTTTCTTTCTATGATTTCGGAGAGAGCTCTATGAAGCGTGCACAGTAGAGTGATGAATTTGTCTCTCTTTTTGTGTACAGGACAAATTATACTTTTTCGCTTAACCTCTGTTAACTGCTCTTCTAACCATATTCTGCGTAAAAGTCAATGCAGAAGGTTATTTAGATGAGGACCTCCACTCCGGAGCAGTTCTGTTGGTATTCCATCTATTCCAGGAGCCTTATTTTTTCTGAAGTCCCGTTCTGCTGCCTGTACTTCGTCTCTTACTGATAATGAGACTTGGACCTCTTGCTCTGCTTCTTGAATGTTCACAGCTTCAGCCGTTGTTGGGGACGCAGTGAATTATTTCTAGAAGTATTGAAACCATCGGTTTTTATTTTCGTCTATCTTCTCTATGCATATTCCTTTTACTCCTTTCGACAGACTTGTTTGTGCATTAAAACCGTCTCTTTGTTGTTTGATAGAGGCATACGTCATTCTCGTTTCATTTAGGATCATGTTTTCCTTTATCTGTTGAATTTTGGGGTTGATGGTCAGTCGTTTCTATCTTTGGCACATTTTTTTAGCTTGATGTCGAAGGCTTTTAGATTGTTCTTCCTTGGCGCGATTTTGTCGCTGGATTTATAGTTTGCTTGCCTTTTTCCCCATTTTCCTTGCGTTCTTTATCATACCAGTCGTTCCTGTTTTTCTTAAACAAGTAACCCAAGACCTCTTCAGCTGATTCTGTCACTGCACTCCTTACTGTCTTGCACATAGTTTGAATGTCATCATTACTTTCTCCTAACCGCAAGGATATGCTGACGCGATTTTCCAGCGCTGATATGTTTGTGAGCGGTACTGAGCATTTATTAGCTTGCATATCTGATATCTTAGAGTAACTGATGCTCCTTTTTTACAGCTCATGAGGAGGCGGAATTGGAACTTGACCCTCATAAGATAGTGATACAAGTCACAGACAGTGGTGCGGAACGAGAGCGTGTCAAGAATGCTGGTGGCAGCTCGTTTTTGTATGAGAACGTTCAATCTTGTTTAATGTGCAATTGTCTGGGGATTCCCACATTCTGCGGTGGATCCCTCGATGTGGAAAGCGTCTGGAGCTTACTGTGAAGCCTCTACTAGTGGCATAGTCCATCAGCCGATGTCCATTGCCACTGGTCTCTGTATGAAGGCAGTATCCTCCAGTTATTCCTCTTTGTGCCATTTCTTGGCCAGCTTTTGCATTGAAGTCACCTAGAATAATATTAATGTCATTTGACGGTAATGTATCGACAGTGCGTTCCAGCGTGCTGCAAAGTTCGCCCTTGATTGCCTTTCCCTAGTCTTTTGTGGGGACGTGGTAGTCGACCAGTCAGATATTAAAGAATTTGGTCTGAATGCGAATCACACAGGGCCTTTCGTTAACGGGACTGAAGTCAGTGCTCATTTGCTTAAATGCGCTGTGAACAATGTAAGCCAACCTAAACTCATGACTTCCTTGCAGTTTCTTGCTTTTAAATACGATGCATGTCAAATATGTCTTCTCCATGGCATCTGGTTTCTTGCATTGCAAGGATGTTGATTTTATAGTTCTTTATTTCATCCAAAAGTTGTCGCAGTGCACCCAATCTGTTCAATGATCTAACATTCCAAGTTCCAAAAGAATAGTCTTTTATACGTTATGGTAGTCGTTGCCATTTATCCAATCTAATCCGGGGCTGTCGTCCTGGTTCCAAGACAAGTAAATAGTGAGAGGAACAACATCGGTGCTCCGACTTAGTCGGTGTTGATCCAAAAGTGGTTTTTATTTCCCACATACTCGCCAGCTAGCTGATTAGGGCACCCTCTATCTACTACCTGAGCAGCATGCATCTAATGGGACCCCGATAGCCTTACTTAGACAAGCTGCATGCAGCATCCGATGAAGTCTTAATAAAGATCTTTTGTTTCGAGATTTTTCTCCAACCTGCATTTTAATGTAAGATATCAGCATGTAGCAACAGCTTCTGAGCTGAAGAAGAGAAATCTTACAAGGAAGGAGCCATCGGGTTATCGTCAAACTCATCTGGCAAAAGTGTTTTTCACATGCTTTTTTAGTCAATCTAAGCTTTTGCTCCGGATTCTTCTTCCACCTCCCAAAATCACTTGAAGTTCTCACTCAACTTAGTGTCCTGTGCTGGAATCCTGCAAGTCACTGTTAAAGGTGGAGGTTAGGGCTACTCTTCCCACAACTGTTCAGCCAAGGAGCGTATCTTGGAGTGCTATAAATTCGGGGCCCAATTCTATAAGACCAATGGCCAAAATCTCACAAAAGTATTTGGTAGTCACTCCTAGGTCAATTGGAATGAGCTATTCGAAATTTTGAGATCCTGAGAGGGTTGAGGTGAATTGATTTTGTTCATCATATAGGCCACCAATTGTGTGGCGTATCGTCAATCGGGATTGTATGCCAATATTCACCCGACGGTTTTAGTTAGAGTAGTTGGATTAAGCGATCGTGCGTCTGACTTCTACTGTGTCAAGTATGAAGGGATCAACTTAGCTGGTTTGGGTTTGGCATCTCTGCTCAGAAGTAAAAGGCTATTGTGGCTTTTATCACATTCCTTACGACTTCATGAAAAGCAACTAGCAATCTTATGTCCCTCTTGGAGGCAGTTGATGGTAAAATTTTTCGACTGGACAAATTTTTGTAGCGGTGAGCTTGAAAAATTCACGGCAGTACTACTGTGGGTGAGTTTGTTCACATACTAGATACCAGCAAGCTGCCACGGTAGCTATTGCAGCCTTGGCACCTTTCCTCAGATTATCCAACTGCTCGTTCGACGTGTTGCTGAGCACCTCGGGTGCCTGAAAGCGTATCTCCGAAATTTGCGAGAAACCCTTCAGGGGCGGTGGTTATCGCGGGATGGTCAACGATTGTTCGTAGAGTGCATGTGTGGCCGGATCCAGTGAGTTCCAATCACTAGTGGCTACGTCTATACTCTCAAGACCTCTGATGCACTCCTGAGTGGTATGGTATAGTGATCGAGCAGCCCGCCTACCTAAACTGCTCGAGGAGCCTTCACAAAAATAGTAATTATATGATAATAATAACGCAATAATAGCGGAACAATTTGATATGCAACTAGTTAATGTTATTATCACTATCCCGAAATAAACCCGCCATTATCACCACTACCATTATCGATAAAAAGTTTTAATGATCCCTACAAGAAAACTTCAATTTACTAACAAATAAAATCGATAATGGCAGCGCCATTGCTACGCGATTTAGCGAAGTGATTGCAAGATTCATTGGGATGATATTCTTCCTTTACCGTCTCGCCAAGGGAGGCGGTGAATGGGATGAAAATAAAGTGGGACTCGCATTTTTAACAATTAGTGAGGTAGCCGTGAGTGAAAGGAGTTTCAGGTGGAGCCCAAAGCGAAGCTATGTGATAGAAGCTTATCACGCAATTCAATTTTTTCAGCGGATAGTGGACATTGCAAAAAAATATTTTCGATATTGCCGTTATCGATAATGCACATGATTGTGCGTGAAAGAAAAATGTGCACCAAGAAAAAATGGGACCGAATCCAAAAAAAGCTGAAAGACTGAGCATCTGTGGTGGTTGTTGTGGCCTTGAACTTGGATTCTTTAACTAAAGAAAAAGAGCCGTTGCGATAAGTTGATAAAAGAGCCAACAATGGTCGAAGCGGTCTCTTTTACGGATTTTTCAACGACGAGAAGGACGATCTTGCTGTAGATTAGGTAATCACAAGTGGAATCATAGCCATCATGACCGGTAATCAACAGATATGAGTATCAGGAGCAAGCAACAAAGATAATTGAATTGGACAGCGAACAGCGTTGGAGTTCCGTCGCAAGCGCGTGAATCGGGCATAAGGGGAAGTGGAGGAATCGGAAGGCGTTTGGATTTTATGAGCTGCAGTTTGACCATCAACGGGGCCCCTAATGGGAGAAATTTAAAAAAAATTGTAAGTTTGTGTATCTTTACCCTTTGTGTTGAAATATGAAAAATACAATAGCTTGGATTATAACATGGAATTGTTGATGTCCCACACTCATTTAAGGGTCGTAATATCAATGCTAATGAAAAAATCCTTTCGTATTCAGTGTGTGTTAGTCAGGCTCGGTCAGTTGCGTTTCTTTAGTCAATCCTTTCAGTAGGTTACTGTATATTATTTTATCCAACCCTAAATTGTTTTGTTTCGAAAAAAGTGAACAACTTCACACACATGGGCATTCTATTCGTTTCCGTCCTGAAGGTAGCCGTGACCAGAAACGTGTGAAAACCAAATTGAAAATCTTTGATTGTCTAATAAACTTACCTAGCATAAATAGAAAAGACAGTTTTTCACTTAAAGTTACAACAGTTACCTTGGCCTCGACACCGTCGAACCAAGATATTTATGGCGTCTAATGTGAGAATGCGAATTTTTTTGGTAGAGGCCCTTTTGCTCGGGAAAAAACCTCACTCCGCAACACGCCTGAAACGCATTCACGCATCCTCAGATAAGGCTTTTCCTGGTGAGCACCAAAATCTTCACTCACCAAGGCAGCAACCCATCGCTGCAGTCCCAAGCGGACAATGAACAACCCACTATTTACTACAATGGGATACGTAGCCCAGAAATTTATTTATGAGTGCAGTGGCCAATAGACGTTGCTTATCATACAGCTCCTTTAGTATGTTCCAGGCTGCCTCGTAATTAAAATTTCGGACTAATCTTTCAGTGTCTTCTGTGAAGTTGAGCTTGAGGCACCACAGCTTTTAGCAATACGACATTGGTTTGCACTGACTTATTTGACCATGCAGATTATGACTCTGCCATCAGCGTAGGTATTCCGTCAAAACTTGGGAGCATTATCTTGCGTAGACGCAATCAAGGGCTCGTCGCCGTTTGAATTGGTATCGTAGAGGCTATTTCAAATTCGTCCAGCTGTATTGCTAACTGGATCAGCCAGTCCTGTGGGACCTCCTTGAGCTTTACATGTTGAGTGATATAGAAAACTTGTCCACTAGGATCGCCACAAAATTTACAAGTCTGGTGGTGACATCCCTCCAACTGTAGCCAGTATCTCTAGATTGAAGCATTTATTGTCTTATGCCATAATCATGCTGGCTCCAGAGGATCTAAATGGGAAATCACGCTGTATTGTTGCAGCTTCCTTATGATGCTGGTATCACTTGGCGATAGTGTATTTGCATGTTTCACTTTGCCGCTAGTATTCTCAGTGGGCAAATTCCTCTGTGACAACGGAGCGCTTTGTCCATCAGCTTCCTTCAAAGGTAACGTTCAACATTTAAAATGCTGTTAAAATTTAAGATATTTTGATTGAGTTGTTTCATGCAAGGCACTCGTGAAATCATCATGGTACACTGGCAATTCTGATAAATCACGGATTTCTGGATCCCTTTTCTCAAAGGCATTCCATGTGGACTTGATTTACCGAAAGCTTTCTTTGTATGTTAATACTCGGTCTCTTGTTTTTGTGCCATTGAGTCCTCGTTTTAGTTAAGGATCACGCTCTCAAATCTCTCGCCAATACCCATTGACGCTTCAGCAAGAGTTCCATCATTGAAATGTGGGTGACAAGACTTTCTGAAGGTTAGATGGTATTGCACTAATGTTGAATGACACTGATATACATAATGCAGCACAAGAACAACGGCAGACCGATCGCCATCGGAATCTCTCGCGAATTGAAAACACCAGAATCTAAATGTTGAAGAGCTCAACATCCAACTTAGGATCTTTCCGAAGCCTCTAAATACTGAAGCCAGGACTCTTTCGTCCTGACTCTCCAGCACCAATTGCTGACCCCAAAAGTTTGTTGACCGTGCTGTTCAAAAATTAAACACAGATTAAAAAGGGTTATGAGTTCGTATCTCATTTATGTTTGCCAAATGTATAAAAATAAGACATTATTTATATATGTAGTTGTGTTCAATTAAAACAGCTCATTAGCTATATCTTTAAATGTTCCCAATCGTCTAGCCTTTGCAAAGTATGAAAAATAACTGACCTAATCTTAACTCTCTTCTCTAATAGTGCTAATACACGGCCGGATTTGGTCCGGGCGGATCACCAGATTTGGTCCGCTCCGTACCAAATCCGGTCGTCTGGAGAGCAGTCCGCGGACCAAAAATGAGTCCGATCGAGTTCGATGGATTTTCCGCCGGACCAAATCCGACTCGGTTCGCTCCCGACCAAATCTGAGTGTGTGGACAGAACGACCGGACAATTCGTAGCGGTGGCGATGTAGCAACAATTACTGCTGCCGCAGAAGCGATTTTATGTTTGTTGGATATAATCGATGCTACTTTGTTTGCCATCTTCGCGCACCAAAAACTGAAGAACGACTGGCTGGTCCGAACGTGTGTTGCAAAAGAGCGGACCGAACCACAGTAGGTCTGGCCGGACCAAATCCGGTCGTCTGTTACGGCTTTAAGAGTTGTCCTCGAAATTAGTGCATTCTGGAGTTGGTTTTTGTCTGATATCTTTCATGTGCCCATGTAATGTATCTAAGTCCAAAACATTCGGATACATTTCATGCCCATATGATTGCGGGTTTAATTCATGGTGCAAAAAATAAGCCTAATAAAAATGCAAATCTTTATATATGTTCCTTTTGTACCTTTAAAAAAAATACTACCACGAATAGGACATACATATACCATTTTTTCGTGTCCTTCCGCTTTCCCTGCCTACCCTGTTGACAATATCGAATTTCAATAACAAATTCTCAAAGACCTCAACAAGGTCTTTCATTCGATACCCTACTCGGCTGTGTTCAGTAAAAAAGTTTTATGGGGTCCTTATACGAGCATGACGAGACCCCTCTTAAAATCCTTAGAAATAATTTTTTTTCGACTATGGACATTCATCAACTAGAACCTTCTCTAGTTCCTGAAAAAAACTTACTGTGACGTACTGACGGACAGACAGACAAATGGACCGAAAGGTACCGATATTAACAGGGTGTTGTGAAAAAATTGGTTTTCACAAAACTTTTAACCCCAAATTTCACATTTTTATAGAAATTGTAGCAAAGTTGAAATCGGAACATCTTTAAGTTTTGTGATTTCTTGTCGAAAATGTTGCAACAAATTTATAACACAACGTGGATAGTTTCCGCCTCTGCACTTTTCTTTTGCAAAGAGACATTTTCTGCAATGAAGTCACGAAACTTTGACATATATCCAAAAAGACCATCAGAACACCAGAGTATACTATTTGCTTAGCTTTACGTTGCGAACAGTTGGAAAGCATTCCTTAGGTGAACTTTCTTACACGCAAACGACTCAAGCTTTAGGTTGCCTCTGCGGCACTTTAAAGGTACTTTTTGCTTTTAAATGAACATGACAAGTTTACAACTAACGACGAAGACGATGAGACTTTTTTGCCCAAAGGATACATTCGCCAAACTTGCACTACTTAGTTGAGAGTGGCATTAGTACGCACTTTTAACTTTAGTTGAAAATGCTACGGGTCAAAAACGACAAATTGTTTTTTTAGCTACTTTTAAGGGAAGACTATGCAAATAAACGGTCTTCAGGCTGTTGAAGGAAATTAACTTGACAGAAGAATGACAGTTTTATCTTTCAGTACTGAAAAATGCTAAAACTTCAAGCTTATTCTTTACTGAAAATACTAATAAAGGGTTTCGCATTAAGGACATAACAATTTCCTCTATTAATAAAACACAGAAATATTTGAGAATTGAGTTCAAATTTATTGTGGATGTAGTACAAACACTACGATTTCAGTCATATTACCATCATGAACCCATTTCCAGCGGTCGATTCTTTTGACCTAGTTTTCCACCACTCTGGCATACATTTCGACTGGAACGTTAGCAATTTTTCTTTTTTTTTTGTAGTTGGGAGGTGAATGTAATTTACGCACAGAGTGAGGGAGTCCCGTGCTCGCAAGAAGGAGACGAAACTACCCACTAAACACCTCCCCTGTCAATCTGAAAACTCAGCCTAGAACCGTTTGACACATTACTTCAGACCAGCAATTTCTCGTTGGATGTTGTCTTTAAGTTCGTCTAAAGTTGCTGGCTTATTGGCATGGACCATTGTCTTGATATAGACCCATAAACAGAAATCCAATGAAGTTAGATAGCATGAATGAGGCGGCCATTCGAACTGACCATTTCTCGAAATAACACGTTCACCAAATTTGCCTTTGAATAAATCGTTTGTGAGGCGTGCTGAGTGGCTAGTGGCATCGTCTTGTTAAAACCACATCTCGTTGATGCCAAGCTCATCAAATTTTCGCTACAAATAATCTTCCAACGTAACACAACAGCGCTCTCAATTGACGTTAGAATGACAGTCGTTTTCATCCACGAAAAAATACGGCCCCATCACACGTTCGGCATGTAAACCACACCAAACAGGATTTTTTGCGGATGCAACGGTGCCTCAAGAAGCCAATGTGGGTGGGTTACTGACCAAAAATTCATATTTTGCATATTAATAAAGCTATTTAGCGAGAAATAAGCTTCATCGCTTAAAAATGATTTTTCGATAAAGAGCGCTCTTAAAGTTGCGACCACCAAACTTCGGTAGTAATTTTTAATTATTTTTAAACGTTGCTGATTCATAAACTTTACCATGATGAAAATGTTGACTTTAACGAACGTTTTGATATTGACAGTTCATTGAAAATGTTTAAGGGTGCGTTCATATTAAGATACAAAATCTGTTTGTTCCTAATGGAAAACCCTATATATTGATACATCAGCAAAAGTCACTAGTTTTTACTAGTTCTAGGACTCCAAAAATGATAAGCTGAAAACTACTTACACGACAATTACTCAATTTAATCCTAATTTCAATTTATTTCATCCGGACAAGATTTATTTAAGCTTATGTGTCGTAATGGCATTGACGGATCAAAGAGGATTACCAACCGTACGTTTCAAAATCGTCTTTCAACCATCAAATGTCCATGAGTAGTTGACCTGGCTAATACCAAAGGGATACAAATTTCGGTGTACCATATTAACCAGATTTGCCTCTGCGGTAGAATGCATATTACTGTCGAAATTTACAATCGTATCTACGAAATCTACAGGAGACATTTCATTAGATTTCGTATAATGTTATTGTGGTTGTTTGATTCCGGAGCTTCAGATGCATATGGCTATGGATCAAGTAAATTGTTTATCGTTGCATATGGAATTTTGCATGATTGCACTAATGCAAGGGGGAGGAATGTTATTCTTATGGATAGCTGGTTGTTTAATTTAAATGTTCGATATTTTTTCCAATTTAAGCTTTAGAGAATACATGAAATACTTATTTATTTATTTCTTTATCAGATTATTTCTAATAACAAAATAGAGTAAGCAAGAGCATAACTAGGAGTGTTTGAGTTGAAATGATAAGTCCGAGTGAATGAGAGACAATAGTTATTTTTTATTATTGCGCTTTACTTTAAATACATTTTTAATTACAAACAAATTCAATCTTCCCATGGTTCAACATGTCAATAGAATTTGCTTCTAAGCATGTTTAAATTTTCGCGGTTTCATGTTCTTTGCTAGATCGTGGGAGAGAATTTGTCTCTTTTCAAGTTGGTCGCTAGATACTCAGTGGAAGGTTTTATACAAGGTGGGCCAGAAAGGCGTACGATTTTAAAAACACTCTTGCGTTTGAAGCTTTAGAGAGGGGACTGCGCGGGTGGGGTTAAGTAGCTCGGTTCTCGCAAATTTAGTCGCGATGGATCACTTCACCGGAACGCAACGTGCATGTTGCGTTAAACATTATTAAAAATCACAATTCGTGCGCTATTGTTCGGCGTTTATTTCGGCGTGAGTTTGGATTACATGACCTAAATCAGTGTCCGAAAGAAAGTGTGATTCGATCGTGGGTCAGAAAGTTCGAAGAAACTGCTTCGACTCTCAAACAGAAGCCTTCAGGACGCCCAAGGTCAACAAGAACGGAATTATTGGACCCTACTTCTTCGAAAAAGCAAGGCCAACCTGTCACTGTAAATTCTGACCGATACATAGCCATGTTAAAGGATTTTTTCTTTCCACAACTGCAACAATTTGAAGCCTATAATCGTGTGACATGGTTTCAACAAGATGGCGCGACATGCCATACAGCTTATGCCTCTTTGGCGGTCGTAAACGAGATGTTTGCTGGGAAACTGATATCGCGCCGAGGTGACATTGCACGGCCTCCTAGAAGTCCGGATCTGACGCCACCGGACTTTTTTTTGTGGGGATAACTAAAAAGTAGAGTCTACACCAATAACCCAGCCACGATTAACCAGTTGAAGACCAATATCCGGGAAGAAATGGCAGCTATTCCCCGTGCAATGTGCCAGCGAGTTTTTACCAATTTGAGGGTCAGATTCGAAGAATGTTTGCAGCGGGATGGTGCACACCTGGATGACGTTATTTTTAAGAAATGAATTTCCCAGATGTCAATTTTTATAGAAATAAAAATTTGTCTGTGAATTGTACTCAGTTTTTTTTAAATGATTTTTTCAAATTCGCAATTCTTTCTGGCCCACCCTGTACATGCTGAAATGTTGTTCGAAATTGTTGGAACTCAAACTCTTCCACAGACGTGAGTGGTATCCGCATGTCAAATATGATTCGCTTCATTGTTATTCTTGTACGTACGGTAGCAATGCTGTAGATATATTTATAAATTCTGAAGATACCGGAAGCATTTGATTTTTGGGCAAATTTTCTCTGATGATTTGCAGCTGAGCCTATTATATTCAGATGTGATCTTCGTGCGTGTAGTTGATTTGGATGCAAAAGCTGGTTTTTGTGCTCGATTTCGTGGAGCGAAATTAGGATCTTGCAATATTATATTAGGGTCTTGCAATATTGGACGATGTGGAGTAGCTGATCCTGTTGAGAACATACATCGATCGGTCTAGGAATATATTTTCTAATACCATCGTATTCCATCCAGTAGATTGTTAAGTCGTAAGATGTGATTATTTTCCAGTTGCCAGCCGTCAATTTTATCCTATTCACTTCCTCGAAATATACTATATATCAGGGGTTTCCTTGAATGGTACTAACTCCACTATTCCTTCGGCTGATGTCGTTTCCGTTTCTTCAAATAACAATACCGGAAGGACAAGTAGCAAGCAGAGAAAACTTTCGTTTTCGTTTCGGTGCTGAGTCATTGGATACATTCTCTACTCTTTTCCTGGATTGGCCTTTAACTGCATCAATGAGATCAGTGTTGACTGGGGAGATATAAGGTCTTTGGTAGTGTTGTTCTCTGCTGTAGAAGGCTCTCCGATGTTTGGTAATGGACTGATCATATTTATTGCTCTTGAGGTCAGTCCAGTACCGGTTTTTAACTCAACCACTCTAATTCTGCCATCAGATCCTTTTTTTTATATTGATTATTCTTCCCAAGCGCCATTTGAGAGGTGGCAAGTTCTCTTTAGCATGGCTGGTAATCCTGGCTCAACATTATGCTTGATTTCTTGCCTTTTTTGCCCCTTTTTGCAAGTCTTGAAGGTATTCCTATGACCATCGGCGCCAGAAGGCTTCGTGAAGGCCGCTCACCAATTTCCATCCAGTTAACAGAGGCAGGGATCCTGGGTCAAGCTGAGGATCTGGAATTGTTGGTAAAGGTTTTCCGATCAAGAAATGGCCTGGTGTTAATGTCTGTACATCAGTTGGCTCCAATGATACCTGGCTGATTGGTCGAAAATCCAGTACAGCCTCTATTTGGCAGATTGCCGTACTTAGTTCCTCACGCGTCAGGGAAGGGCATCCTACCATTCGTTTCAAATGATATTTAGCGGATTTGATTCCGGCTTCCCATAATCCACCGAAGTTGGGGGAGCGTGGTGGTATGCGCAACCATTCTATACCTTCA
Source organism: Odontomyia ornata (assembly GCA_963969285.1). Lineage (NCBI taxonomy): Eukaryota > Metazoa > Arthropoda > Insecta > Diptera > Stratiomyidae > Odontomyia > Odontomyia ornata. Next base: position 82,826,693 of record OZ017739.1, on the reverse strand, counting down.
TCGACACAGCTATCCTCAATCTGTACAAACTGCTGGTTAAACAGTAAGTGAGTTCCTGGAGCACCGTGTTTGCTGCAACAAAATTTGCAGCGTTATCGCTAAAGATTTTCACAGGACGTCCTCGCATTGCAATGAAGCGCTACAGACATTCAATGAAAGCCACTATGAAAGGTCACAAACTAGCTCCAAGTGAATGGCCTTTGTTGACAAACATGCAAAGAGCACTATGTAGGCCTTGTCTGGACGTTTCCTACGAATTTAATGGTGCACCTGGATTGGACCACAAAAGCCGACTCCAACATGAAAAAATGGCCTCGATTTTCGTACTCTGTCCACTGGTAAGTCCCCCATCAATTGAGTTAGAGTTTTCAGTTTATGTCGTGGACACAGCATGCATTTTTTTTTTGTGGTAGGGAGGTGAAGGCATTTACGCCCGCCGAGTCTGGCAGTGTGGGACTCCCATTGAGGATACCCTTGGACTACCCACTAAACACCTCCCCTGTCAATCTGAGAACCTAGCCTGGAACCGTTTGACACATTACTTCGGGCCAGGTCTCGTTTTGTTACGCCGTGGGGCGCCTTCAAGCTGGGGAGTCCCTTTCCTAGCGGGAGGGGAGAGGGGAAGAGGAAATGCCGGAAGAGCGATCCTCCAGCCGCAGCGCCTCCAGCTGCTGTGAGTCCCTTTTATCTTTTAGGACTGCCCGAGCATAATGTGCCACCTGGTTCCATTTTTCAACCGATTCGAGCATCACCGCAACTATATTATCCGGGATGAGCTCTCCCGTCTCCGTGTAGAGTTCCCTTTGCAGCCTGACCCATTTTGTACACGCAAAAAATGTGTGACAGGCATCGTCCTCCTCTCCTGGGCAAAACCGACAATCGGGAGACCTTGACTTACCGATCTTGTGCAGGTAAGACTGAAAACACCCGTGCCCGCTCAAAAGCTGGGTCAGATAGAAGTCAGTCTCACCATGCCTCCGATTCAGCCACGGTCTCACATCCGAGATGAGGCGCGCAGTCCACCTTCCCTTCGTGCAATTCCTCCAAGACTGCTGCCAATCGTTGAGCGAGCGTTGTCTCTCCTCGCGGACAACCATCTCCCTCGCATCCTCGTTTCGGCACAGGTAAATAGCGCGGCGCTCTCTAGCAAGGAGGGCGACAGGTATCACGCCTGCAATCACTCTCAGCACCGAGTCGGAGACTGTTGGATACGAAGATGCAATTCTCAGTGCTCCTCTTCTCTGTACCTGTGCCAATCGTTTTCGGTATACCTCCTTGCTGAGAGCGTCGCCCCATACCTCTGCTACGTACAATAGCACTGACCCTACAGCACTCATCAAGAGGCGTCTTCTTGATGGACTGGGTCCCCCTACGTTGGCCATAAGTCGACTCAGGGCCAATATTCCCGAAGCAGCCTTCTCAGCCGCTGCCCTGATTTGCTCAGAGAAACTCGTCATAGCCCCAGGTACTTCACCGCTGGCTTCGATTCGATTTGTATATCTCCAATACTGATCATCCTTACTCTTGGGATTCTCTTTTTTGTCAAGATGACCACTTCGGTTTTCTCCAGTGCTAAACTGAGCCTGCGAGCAGTCATCCAGTCCCTCACTCGGCGCATTAGCATACCTAGCCTAAGTTGCGCTTGTTCAACGGTGCGTCCGGCGACCAGAGCCGCAACATCATCCGCATAGCCGACCAAGCGCGACTCATCTGGCATCTCAAGTCTCAGTAGCCCGTCGTAAGACACGTTCCACAGGTCTGGACCAAGGATAGATCAATGGGCAACACCCGATGTAATTTCCATCCTCCGTTGGCCCTGTGTCGTGTCGTAGAGCAGGCTTGGGTCCTTTAGGTAGTTCCTCAAAAGCCGCATTAGATATTCTGGAACTTGAAAAGAGTTTTCCAGCGTGTCCAGAATATCCACCCATCTAGCGGAGTTGAAGGCATTCCTGACGTTGAGTGTCACCAACAGGACGATCCGTCACTTGGTGCGACTATATGCCTCTGCCTTTCGGACCGCGTTCACCACCTCTGCAATCGCATCAATGGTAGAACGTCCTGCTCTAAAGCCGTCCTGCTGAGGAGATAGGTCCCCAGCAGCACGAATCGCGTCAGTGAGTCTTCCCTTGATGAGTTTCTCTAGCACTTTCCCAGCCGTCTCTAGCATGCATAACGGGCGCAACATGCATTGCCAAACTGTTTTGGATGCCATCTTTCTTTTCTGTTTCATAATGAAGCACCAGTGCATAATGAAGCACTAGTGCTCCTGCGTGCAAGTATTTTTAATGAAGATGTTTGAAAATAAACGGAGTAAACTCATGATTTGGCGATATCAGCAACGAGTGTTGGGCGTTCGTTGGAATATCACTATTTTTAATTCGCCCGGCAATGCGTATAAGTCCGTCTGGATCTATGAATGGTGTTAAAAACCGAAGTTTCCTGGTTTGATGGACTGCTCTTTTGGTTTGTAGATCTTCTTCAAAGCTTTCGACCTGTATTACGGCAACAATTATCTTGAGTGCGTCTTTCATTTCCAATGGGCTGGGTCTTCTGCTCAGCTTTCTTTTCTCCTTGGGCAGTTTACAATTTCGAATGAAACGTAATATAAATGCGGTTGTTTCTTGCAAGCGTTTGAAATTATCATGATGGTTTTTGTATCATATGATTTGGGTTTGCGCACCTCTTGAGCCAACAAAACCGTCTTTCGCCTTTGCAATTCCGGAATTTCTTCCATGGTCATTGGCTGTACCGCGTTTGATGCTGGCAGCTGTTGTTTTAAAAATTCGGGATTTTCAAACCAGAGTTTATTTAAACATAGTTCGCTGGGAAACATTCCTCGAGAAACAATATCCGCTGGGTTGCTGGCTGAATCAATTTGCTGCCAGATTTTCGGTTCAGTCAAAGTTTGAATATAAGCCACCCAATTGCTGACAAAGGTGGTAAATTTAGATAACGGCGAGGCTATTTATTGAGGAACAGTTTGATAATCACACCAATAAAAAATTCTTTCAACCTCTGTCGATATAGAGTTTTGGACCTTTCTCATAAGCTGAGCAAGTAGCTTGGCGCCGCAGAGTTCTAACCGCGCTATTGTTGTTTGCTTAACATGTGCGACTCTACTCTTCGCACAAACTAGAGAAACCTCGATATTTCCATAGATGTCTTCAGTGCGAATTTAGATACAAGCACCGTAAGCTAGCCTGCCAGCATCCGCAAACCCATGGAGTTGCGCACTTGTTCGTTTGGTGGAATTCATTATATACCGTGGCATGGTTAGTCCCTGCAATGTTGATAGTTGAGCTCTATAGTCCTTCCAGCTTTGTTGGAGCTTTTTCGATAGAGGTGTATCTTTGATTCCCAGAGTTTTTGCATGAATATCTTTGCAAGTAGGACAACTGGGCTAACCAGTCCAAGGGGATCAAAGAGTTGTGACATCGGTGCAAGAACAACTCGTTTCGTAATTGGTTGTGTTGAGTCCGAAACTTTGGCATTGATATTGAATTGATCCGATGCAGGATGCCATATTAATCGTAGAGCCTTAACAATCTCGGTATCATCGGAGTCGTTGACATTATATTGTTACATGAACAAATAATTCTGCGAGCTACTGTCGCAATTGTTTCCACAATCATTAAGAACACCAACAAATGAATTTACTCGAAACCACGAGAACCCAACAAGCATTATCAACATCTGAAAGTGAGTCACTGCCCATTAATTACGCTGCTGGAATGTTCCCGCTTATTCATCAATGTACGAGAACTGAGTTGAATGATTAGAGGCCCTATACAAAGGCGAGCTGAATGAATGGGGGGATCATTCATTACAACCGCGATAGAAAACTGCGATATTGTGGAACGCGAAGTAAAGGCGATTGATTGTTTGAGTGCGAAGTGATTTTAAGTGGACAGTTGAATGACAAATTTATAGACTAAGTGAAAACTAAAATTGTGAAATACTAAAATAAGTGATTGTGCATTTTTTGATTAATTGAATAAACTCTTTTAATTTAATTTAAAAGACATTGCGTTTTCACTTCCCGGGAACATTAAAATTATTGGCCGCAAACCAAAAACACGCGACAATATTCTGTAGCTCGATTATTGCCTGGAATGTGTTTCAGCAGTGTTATGTTATAAGAACACCATTTATGCAAGTGGAACCCAGCACGCTGTAATATTTCAATGAGTTGCTGCTGAAGATTGATGGCTTGTTGGAGATCATCCATACCGGTAGGCAAGTCGTCAACATAGAAGTCCCGTCGTGTGACTTGAGCTGCCATTAGAAATCCTTTTTCCTCAGTCTCTGCTAAATTCAGGAGACATATCGTTGCTTAGTATGGGGCACATCTGGTTTCGTATGTCAACGTCTTTAGGCGATATGTTTTCAGCTCCCCATTTGGACTCACATGCCATAGAATCTTTTGGTATTCTTGATATCCAAGGGTATTTGTCAGAACATTTTTTGAATGTCCGCTGTCATTGCGTACTCGAATGTGCAAAACGTGATCAAAATACTATACAGTTTATTCTGCAGAGCAGGTCCCGTATGCAGTATGTCATGCAGAGACAAATTCGTCGACGACTTTGCGGATACATCGAAAACTACTCGCAATTTAGTGGTTGTATTGTCTGGGTGCAGCACACTATGATGAGGTAGGTAGTACTGGGGTGTATTGTGGGCTGTGTCAAAATGTGAAGAATAAAGATCGGGTTCCAAGTGATCCAAAGCCAAATATTCGTTTATGAAATTTTTATACATTGAACGCAGTTCATCGTTTCTGTCCAACTCCCTCAGTAAACTCTTAAGCCTCAGTTCTGCCAAGTTTATCGACTCTCCTAGACATGAAGGTGGACGGGAGAATGGTAATCGGACTACAAATCTTCCCTTATTGTTACTGTAGATTCGAAAAATTCCTCGCACTGGCGATCTTTTCCTGATATTCTCTGTTTCGTTTCTTCAACTTCCTCCATAGTCCTAAAGCGTTCAAGCTGCTGGCCGAGGTTTTTTGTTGCATCGATACTACTATCAATATCAACCTTTCCGATTGCCACCCATCCTAGCACAGTGTTTTGCAGAACTGGTAGTGTCGGCCCCATCGTTATTTTTTCACTGCATAACAGAGAACAAAGTAACTCCGCACCAATAAGAAGATCAATGTTCTTGGGCCGATTGAAGTGCAAATCAGCAAGCGAAATATTCTTAGGAATTGGCCAATTTGATGTGTCTAAGTTTTGTGTTGGATGGTTTTTTGTTTTCTCGCTGATAACGAGGGCTTCTAGTGGTGCCTCGTAGCTGAATGGCTTAGAGCTCAGACGTAAAAACACATGATGTCTAGAATGCTGTGTACTGTTGCCGATCCCAACAATCTCATGGATGTCTCTTTTTGCTTTGAGACCAAGTTTGGCACAAAACCTTTTTGTGATTAAGTGAAGCTGTGAACCTGAGTCTAATAAGACACTTGCATTCACTATAGTGATTGATGATGAAAACTTCTGCTGTGGCCAACAAAACGTAGGATGAGTTGTCAACTTTGCCTTTGACCGCCAGTGATTTGCTTTCCGTGATAGATTTTTTTGGGATGGCGGCGCTGCCCCTTGCGTCATTGTGAAGCAGTGTGTGTGCCGCTTCCCACATTTCGTACAACTTTGTCAGGTGCATACTATTACTGCAAAACCTGCTCTCAAGCAATTGAAGCACAGCTGCCACTTGGTTGCGAGTTTTTTTCTGTCGGCTTGATTCAAGTTTACTAACCCGCTGCATTGGTGTAGTTGATGTACTCCTCAACACATCTTGCAACCACTATCCGCTGCTGTTAGGGCCATTTTGGAGATCCTTGGTTTGGTCAGCGTCACAGCTATTGCTTCCATAGCTTGAAACCAAAACTCTAGGAACTACAAGAATTGATACATGGATGGCAACTCTCTTGGCGAAGAAAGCGAACGCTCAAATGTTGCATGTGTAGTGTTGTCCAGTTTTCTCAGCAACAGGAATATCTCATTGATCTACGTTCACCTCCAACGCTTCGAGCCCCTGAACGCATTCTTTCGTAACGTTATGTAGCCCCTTCAAGTTATTGGCCGTTTTCTGGATAATATTTGGCTGCAAAATGAGCTTCTGTATGATGGAGGTGACTAATAACCATCGATTCTGATAGCGTTTCTTTATGAGTTCTCAAATTGGACTGTTATTTTTGTCACACACTGTAAGGTGCTTAATTAGCATCTCGGTTTCATCTTTCACGTTTACCTTTAAATAAAACAGTTTTTGTGCGGGACCTAAGTTATTCTGGTCAATCAGCTGACAAAACAAGTCGTGGAACTCTTGCCACCGCAAGTAGTTTCCGTCAAACTTGGGCAACTGGATCTGTGGAAGCTTTACGGTTGGAGTTAACGACGTTGTGACACTTGAAGACGTTAGTGTTGAGGATCCAGCTTCCATGATCCTCATCTGAAGAACTTCGACCTCTTCTTCTATCTCCGTCTATGCATCGGCATCGTTATTACTAGGAACGACAGCTGATTTTAAAATGCTGAAGTGCTTGTCTTGAATGGCTTCCCAATGTTTCTGCACGGTAACTTGCTGCATTTCCAAAAACTGCATTGGTTGTGGCGATTTTAATCCGCTATTAAGACGGTCCATTACTTGTCTTAACGCCTTCATCCAAAATTTTAAATTGTTGACCATAGATAAAATGTTCACTGGCAGCTGCTTATGAGTGGCCTCTCCCTTCGACGATGTTGCTAAGAGTTCCTCTGGTTGCTCCCTTTGAGTGGCTTCTCCCTTTGATGATGTTGCCAACAGTTCCTCTGACTTCTCCAACAGGCTAATCGCAAGCTTCTCGATTTGGTCGTAGTAATTGTTACGTAGATACTCTGACACCTTGCAGCTTTCTATGGCTGCCTCGATGAGTTCGTGGTTATGTTTGAATTCCCGCCAGTTGGCTGAGCGGGTGTTGTCGCTGCTGCAGATATTCTTGACTCTTCCTAGATGAGGAATCTTGGCGAAGTTCCGCACTAGCCGCTCTATCTCGTCTTCCAATGATTGCTGCTTCGCAGTAAGATCCGACATCATGGTTTGTCGAAAGTCCTGTCACGGTCACTAATGTTTGAGCTCGAAATGATAAGTCCGAGTGGTTGAGAGACAATAGATATTTTTTATTATCACGCTTTACTTTAAATACATTTTTAATTACAAACAAATTCAATCTTCCCATGGTTCAACGCGTCGATGGAATTTGCTTCTAAGCATGTTTGAATTTTCGCAGTTTCAAGTTCTATGCTAGATCGCGAGATCGCACCGCATGGAACTTTATTGTCCTGTCTGGTAGTGTGGTCTAACCGCGTTGGACCATGGGAATTACAAATTGTATGAAATACATGCGAGTGCATACTATGCATATTATTTTTCCTACCCGAACTGTGGAAAATGATGATATGGCGATAATCATTTATGCATTTGGAATTAGGTAAGTTATGAAATTCTAACAAGGAGGAAGAGGAGTAAAAAAAGTTAAATTGCTAAACAGATATAATATAACCGGTAAAATCGAAAAAATTATGCTACTAAAAGTTATAGACCAAACATTGAAGGGAAAAGGCCCAAACAGAAGGTTTGCATGATTACGTGATATTGTAAGAATGGATGGGTGAAAATTCGAGCACACCAAGCTACGTGCGGATGGAATATCAAAGATCTTCGACGATCTTGTGAAATGCAAAACGTACTGTAGTAATCGAGCAGTCGCCTAAGTAAACTGCTCAAAAACCACCATAATACTGATCGAAATTTGAATTGTAAATTTAGAAAATACAATAATCATTAAAATTTGCCATTGAAATCTGGACACTGCAACCCCTTTACAACGGAGCTTATCCACGAGTTGCACTTTCGCAATGCAATTGAAAGTGGATGGAAGGCTCGTCAACTGCCATTGTGAGGAGTCCCGCAAGGTGACGACGAATAACAGGGGAGTCTTTGTGCTATCGCCACACGTTCGAATCATCGCGAATTGTGTGCATGAACATAACATTTGATTCGCAAACGGAAAAGTGATACATATATGCTGTAAACGCAAGGAAAGAAGTTGCTGATCCCATGTGGTCACGTGAGCAAAAAGTGCATTGCAATTTGCTCTAGCCCAAGCATATTGACAAATCGCGGCTGAAATCGTATGAGTGAAATTGATTCTGGCCATGGAATTTTCTCCCTTTAGCTGTTGTGTGCAATTACATACCGTCGTCGGTAATCAAAACGGGAAGTTTCACATGAACTTTGTGAAAAACTAAAATTTCAAGGTATTATAATTGATAATAACCATAATCCGCAACAAATGTGCGCGACAATAGTCCCAAACATTGTAATCCTTAACAAGTTGCCACTAATCAATACAATCAAGTTCATAAAATCCCAGTTAGATTGTCACACGCCAAGAACCCAAAAGGATATTCTGAATGAAATATTGTTGAAGAGAAAATAAAAATCAATTTCATTTGAGGAGAAATCAAGTTCCGGCGAACATCTTTTTGCTACCTAAATTTTCCGTGGAATTACTCGTTCGTCGGCTGTGAGAACGTTCTCAAAGAATTCGGAAGAAGTGATGGCGGATTTAAAGAGGCATTTATATGTGAATGAGTGGGGTGAAAATTAATTTCAATACAGCAATGACCGTGCCGGAAAAGTGCTGGACAAGATTCCGTGAGATCTTAACTGATTGTTGCGAGAAAATAAAAAAGTCGCCCGAGTCATCAATCACTGCCGGAAATAATTTACAGACATTACCTAATAATTTAAACTGTGCGAGAAACGACGAAAAATTTAAACATAGAGAACAATATTATAAAACGATTAGATTAATTAAAAAAATGATCATTTAAAAATATATAAAAGAAAAGGGAAGAGTTGCTTTGCAAAAGTGGCGGGGCGACCTAATTGAGTTTCAGTCGTGGTAGCGAAAGAGACGGCGTCGGAAGCACATGCGGTACATGATATGAGTGAAATATTCGAAGCAACAATAAATCGCTGAATAGAGCCGAAAAAAAGAGTTTTCCAGTAGTAGTTCTAGTTGTAGCCAAGTCGAAAAGAAAAATCCGAAATCGATCATTTTGCTGTGAAAATTCAGAGTTCTCTTTGCGTGTTCATCGTGCTGTTTCTGCGAATGTTTGGCAATTGCGAAAATCTTAGTGGTGCGTTGCTGCTGAAGTGTGTGCCAAAAAGCAGAAAGAAGTGGGAATTTGTACGAAATTGGTGGAAAGGTGTGAAAAGATTTCCGATGTGTCGACGAGCGTGAGTGTACAGCCGAGCGGCTCAGTGGAGCACAGGGAAAACCCAACCGAGTACTGTCGCCAGTGCTAGTGCCTATGGAAGGTTGTGACTTGAATCACTTTGGCGCCCGAGAAACAATCGGATGGATGGGATTGAGAAGTTGATATACTATCTGAATGAATGAGATACTGTTTATTTTACGAATCAGTATTGGATATGTTGGGTTTGCAAGAGATAAATGGTTAAAGGGAAACAAAATGATGTTTCTAGATCGTGAAACTTTGTTTATAACTGCAATTGGCGATCGTCAGGATAAGGAATAGAAAAATTATTTGGTGGAGCGATGTTCTTTGTGTTTTGATATGGATGGTATTCGAAAAGTAGCTATAACTGAACCACGAGTTAACGTAATTGACCCAAAACAGCTTATCTCGACATCTTATATCATCAAAAAAATTGAATCGTATTCAGTGCAAAAGTGTTTTTGGGATTTATCCCCCCCCAGCCACTATGTCAATACAGTGTAATAAACTTGTGCAGCGCTCGTAACGTACTTAAAAACAAAATGAGTTTTAAGCTCAGTGGGATTCACCCACATAACCAGCGGGCGCCTGGCGGGGATGTTGAGTAAGTACCCTCTTGGTTGCTTTTATTTTTGCACATCATAAATTATAATTTAATTTTCTTTTGCGCGTCATTAATTAGGAATTTTTTTCTTTGCTTACCCATTATTCCGTATAATTTTTGTTCTTCTCTTTCGCACAATAATAATTATAAATATTGTTCTTTGCTTACCCATTAATCCGTATAATTTTAGTTCTTTTCTTTCGCACAATATTAATTAGACATTTTGTTCTTTGCTTACATATTATTCCGTATCAGTTTCGTTGTTTTCTTCTGCACATTATTAAGTTTAAATATGTCCTTTGTTTATTCATCATTACGTATAATTTTAGTTCTTTTCTTTCGCACATGATTAAGTACAACTTTACTTCCTCTCATTTTTTTTGCACATCACTACATGTAACTTTTGTGGTTTATGCTTTTTGTATGTATAACAATAAGAACAAAAGAATGAATAGATGAACCGCTAAAATTATCCAATCTCGGTTTTTCCTTTTCGTTACACCAGAGCGGTTATGGGACCCGCAACGATGGCCGGCCTCTCGTCTATAATGTGCTAGCCATCGGACGAGCTCTCCCTTTGTGAGGCGTTTCAGGTGCTCTTGCCCGGGTAAAGTGGCCTTCCGCTCGCGTGCCCTTTCATGATATAGTGTTATGTGTTTCTATCACATAATACTATAACATAAATTGGCTACGTTTTTCACTTATATAGGAAATATATGGCTACGTTGTTACAGGAAATTTGAGAAGGTAGCCAACTTAACCGCCACTTTAACATCACCACCAGGAAACGTGGCACGAAGGATGCATCTTCGTGCCAAACTGGGATAGGAAACTTTACCATGTATTGTACATCGTTCTAGTAAAGTTAGAAAAAGAACAAATTCTAATGTTAAGGGTTACAATAGAGTAGATTTTAATTTCCTCAAGTTAGATTAATGCAGCTCAACTTAGATTAGTTATGTTCGACAAATTTCAAGATACCACTCCCATATGTGCACGGTTGCTCCACAACGACATCATCTGTGATCAACAACTGCGAAAAGAACGAGTCAAAACGATGCGTGAGAAGCAATCATCGTAGGAACCGACCAGGTGACGAAATTCATTGCAGCATCTACAACAAAAATCGTTTGAAGGACAAAAACTTAGTGAGACACCATTGATGAGTGCCACTGACATGGACGACATGCTGTTTGAATGCAAAAATAATGCTAGTTACGTGCTAAATACGATTTACGCTTATGGCGTTTTCAGTCGCCTAAATCTCTTCGGAGCATCCACCATCAACAGTACATTCTACCAGTCAAGAAACGGAGCCCTCGGGTCATCTACTTCACTACAAAACTACACGAATAATAACTACAGCAATAACCTTTGCAGAAGCTCCTCTGCTACTCTAGTGAATAGTAACCGCATTCCGGAAGCGCCGCACACATCCATTACAGAAAGGACATCGTTGACGACAACGACGGCGTCAGTATCCACTGGAACTATTCCTAAATAGTTTCACTATAGTCCCAACGAACATAGTTACCATTCACTTCAAAATCATATCCCCAATCCCCATCACCATTATCCTCTTCACCTCTCACCCTACGAAACGCAGCAAAAGCAAATTCCATCCGCAAAATCTTCAAATGTGACGCCACTGGCGGCGGTGGTGACAGGAACGACCACGACGATATCGTCACCATCAAAGAAAGCGTTCAACTTAAAGTCGACGATAATTGCTACGAAGACAAAGTTCTAGAAGTATCTTGAGGAAGAGAAGTGGAAAAAGTCGACAAGCGCAGGAAATCTGACTATAACGAACTGCGAAAGGAACAGCCGGATGAGGAACAAGGCGTGATGATCAACAACACTAACAACACCATCAGCCAGAGTAACAATAACAACAACAACGATAGTAATAACAACAACAACAATGGAGGATGTAATAAAAGCGCCGGTGATAGTAGCAATCAAAAGGCAAGTACGAAATTGTATAAAGAGGCTGCTGAACTGTTAGGACTTACATGTACACTTTGTGATAGTCAGAGTCGCTATTTCGAACGTGATGATTCCAATAGCTCCTCGAAGCTATCGTTTTTTGGCGACTGTTACGATGCCTATCATATCCAGCTCCAAAAGACGCAGCACCCACAAGACTAGAGTGGACCAAACAACGCCACTGAATGTCAAAGCTAACATTCACCAGGAAATCTGGATACATGGAAGAGAAGAAAACAAGTTGAGTAAGTAGGAGAGTGCTCCTACCAGAAGGTCTTTGTAAACATCCTAGAGTTAGAAACAAGTTTCCTAATAGCATGAATCGATAACATGAATTATTTATCCAATACGAATCGTGAAATCGTTCAAATTTATGCTAAAGGTGGACAGTTTCTTTCATAAGCACAGTGCAGCCGCCATTTTGGTCTAGCAATTGAACATATTCAAGTTAAACATCCCATTCCTCGAACATATTGAACGTACATATCTCATACCAGTCTATATAATTGCAAAATTTCAAGAAGTTTAAAGGTACCGTTTTGATTTTATGGGCGAAAATGTGAAATCTACAAATCATACTATTATTAACAAAGTTGAGTGAATTTCGATGTCTGAGGTATTGTTGTAACAATTTCCAGATTTTTCGGCTCAAAGGTGTCCAATCGCGGGGGGGGGGACACCAATTTTTGGTACATGTTGCCTTCCCCTGGACCCCCTGATTCATAAAATGACTTTTTTATTCCAGATTATAAAATTTCTAATCAAAACCTTTCATTTGGTACCCCACTCGACTACCTTTGGTTAAAAAATTTTTTTAAGGGTTCATTCGTTATTAGGGGGGGGGGGGGGACCACCCTTCAACATTTTTTAAATTTTTGGTAAGACCCTAACTTTTGAGAAACCATCACTTCTGACCTTTTGACAAAGTTCTAGCTTCTATAGTTTCTGAGGAAACTAGCGGTGACGCACGGACAGGCGGACAGACGGACGGCCGGATGGCCGGATGGACAGTCGGACAGACAGGTCGCGAAACTAGTAGGTCTTTGTAAAAAAAAAATTTACAAAGACCTAAAAAAGGCACACAAAGTGTCTTGCCCAAGGGATAACATAAAAAAAAATGCTACTTATCTGATAATCCTCAGTGATCCACCCAAAATTTTGGTAACCACCAACACTCACATCGCACCAAACATAAACAAAACAACATTACGTCTATACTTGGAAAACGTCAAATGTCCGTCACAGTGACAGTTCCGAAAAAAATATCTACGAATCCGAATTTCGGGAACACCAGGTAAAGTGTGGTGAAAATTGCGATGGGATTCCCCAATTGCACGAACCGGGTTATAATTTCGGCAAGAAAAGGAGAACTATAAGGCTCACTCCGAAATTAGCGGTGCTCCTTAGGGATGAGCTGATAAAAGGGCGAGGGACAAAAGCAAAGCCCTCTTTTGTGATCACAGCGTGTAGTAGAAGGCAGAAAGAAAAGTGTTTGCGCAAGTTTAAAAGAAATCGGAAGAAAAAAAGAGGAGGAAACAAAGGAAAGAAATACTAAACAGAATTAAGTAAAATTGTTGGCGGCGTCAATCATCACCGGGAGAAGGATATCTCCCATCGATTGGCCATTGCTCGAGTCAGCGCAAGATCTTTTTTGCCGTGCAGTCGACGATGGGACGATGGGAGGCCTCCTTAGTAGCTAGGTTAGGTGACGAGGTTAGTCAAAAAAAATTTTAAGATTTGTTTTTGTTAATAAATCTTATTACATTGATTATTTTGTTGATAAACTCCATTTCATATCAAAGAAAGTGGTATTTTCTTTTCTACTTAATTCACTTGGAAAATTTTAGAAATGCGTTGCGTTGGTTGGAGGAGATAGAGACCCCCCGAGTAGCGATATTTTTCGTGCAAGGGTGGTCGTTCAACAAGCTTCGGCAAACTGCCTTATTCACTGGGTGGTGAAGTATGGGGCCTAGGCCAAACCAGTGAGTTGGCGCCCACGCCCGTCTGCGGCGAGCAAAGTCGGGACCCCAGGGCCCCCATTGCCGAGGCACCCCAGTTATAAGGGGTGACAACGTCTACATTCGGATCTTGATCCGGTTAAGAGGGTGCGAGGGGGCACCACTTCCACTTGGATGCTCCACTCTTATTTGTAAGCCATAAGTATCGTCGGAAATGACGAAGTCCCTTCAAGTCCGTCCGTTTTCTCCAGGCACAATTTGCCCTCTGAACCAGCAATTTAATAGCCCTTAGCAGGTTACCTCCTTTCTCGACTCAGTCGATAATTATTGAGCCCTCTTCCGAAATGCGTGGATCCGAAAAATATTTTTGTAGTGGTTCCTTGTGCTAGGAAAAAGAACCCACCCACAACCCCGCAACACTAGCCTGCCAGCGCATTCACGCGTCTCCAGACAAGATCAATCTTGGCGGATACTGCCATCCTCTTTCGCCGAGGCAGCAGACTATCACTGCAGTTCTTCACGGACATTTATAAAATATAATTATTACATCTTGAGGATGCATATTCACCTGCGGGTACATTTTTTTAACATCAGCCATCGTTGCGAAACGCTTCAGTCTCCAATTGATGATAATCGATGCTATTCTAGATGGTCGGTCCAGTTAATAATGTGTCGTTAAGGGACAGACCAGAACTTGTCTTCCGTGAGGCGTCAAATACTACTCGCAACTTTATTGACGTACTCTCTTCGAATACAGCATGATATGGAAAAAAATTGGCTCTACTGATCCTTTTTCCTTGGTTATACGTCACTTCCTCAGAATAAGGAACTTCCTTCATATGGCCCAAATCTATGTTTTCTTGAAATACTACCGAATATTCTTCACTGAGTTTCCCGCAAAGCGTTTCCCTGTATACAATAAGCTTGCCATTGCATTTGCCCTGGAACAATCTAGTGAATGCTGGCTATCTGGACCTTTAAAAGGTAATCGAACTTGGTACCACCCGTTCGGTTCTCTTGGCACATTTGGTTTGTAACGCTACTCGCAGGCTTCCTGCTCTTGCGTCATATCGTTGCCAACTCCAACTTCTACTATCTCCTAGAATCGTTTTACCTGTTCGCTGATTTCCACGTTTCCATTTGTTTCTATTTTGAAAGTGTGAATTGTTTGCGCACCATCATTATCAACTTTATCTGATATTATCCAGCCTAGTTTGGTGCACTGCAAAACTGGACCTAGTTTCAACTTTCGAACTCCTTCGAGTATGATTTGCGCATAAACATCTGCTCCCAATAGAAGATCAATTTTGTTTGGTTGATCAAAGTGAGGATCCGCCAAATCTAAACCTCTAAAGTACTCTCGCAGTGGTGTGGAAATTGTCTGTGATGGAACAAAGTTGGTTAACTTGTTCAGTATGAGAGCGTCTATTGTCAAACATTCTTTTGTTCTAGAATGTAGTCTAATTTGCAAGTTTCTGTTAGTTGAGATACCCTTCGTTTTTCCAATTCCGGCTATTTATTTATTCCATCTTACAGACTAAACGATCCAATCACAAAATGGAACGCAAAGAAAAATTACAGCAAAATTTAAATGAAAAAGAATACTAAAACGTCGATAATTAAAAGTTAAACTAGTAGTAAGTCTCTTAGTTTTTTCTTAAATGCTATGTAAGAAGAGGGGAAATGACCAAGCTCGAGATTATTATGATTTTGTACGATTCTTAAGATTGGTGAATAGAAATACTCGTATAAATCAGTTCTAGCATATGGTGTAACGAAATAAGAATTCATCCGAGATGAACGAGATGTTTGTCGGAAACGCAGCTCAGAGAAAATTTTTAACGGGACTTGATGGTAGCAGAGTTTGTACAAAAAACATTGGTCTAAATAAGTTCGTCGGGATATTAGGGATAGAAGAGATAGGAAAGATAAACGACTTTCATAAGGCTAATACGGCAAATTAAACTTAAGGAAAAGAAAACGCGTGAACTTTCTTTGGAAAGTTTCTAAAGAAGTCACGAGATAGGAATATCGGGGGGACCAGATAACAGAACAGTATTCAAGCAAAGGGTGAACAAGACAAACAAATAGGCGGACAGAAGAAGAGATGCTATTGAATTTATGTACATGTCTAAGGATAAACCCGGAAACTCTAGACGCTTTAGTAATCACATTTAAAATATGTGCATCAAATTTGAGTTTTGGATCAAAAGTTTCTCCAAGGTCTTTATGACTGAACACTTCAGAGAGCAAAGCATCATTTAATATATAATTAAAATTAATAGGAGAGTCCTTAAGAGAAAAAGTCATTTTATGACATTTAGTAGTGTTAAGATATAAATAGTTTGAAGCACACCATTCATTTAGATCATTCAAATCATTTTGGAGGAGCTGACAGTCTAAATGGGATTTGACTGCTCGAAATACTTTGAAGTCATCTGCATGCAAAAGGCACGAGGAATTAATTACAAAGGGAAGATCATTTATGAACAACAGAAAGAGAAGAGGCCCAAGAATCGAACCTTGTGGAACGCCAGATGAAGGACAAAAAGGACTAGATGTAGACCAGAGAGACTTACTCGACCGGGACGACACGATAGATAAGATGACATCC